>CM002484.1:9264282-9282008 GCA_000325765.3 Leersia perrieri
ATTTCCTTATAAATTCTAAGACTTTTGAGGTCCAAATTATAGATTGAAATGCGAAAAATGAAAGGTTCAACATGGCCAACTTACCTATTGGAGCCAATTCTATTAAGGAAATCATAACCAAAACCTCCCCCCCATTTTTCTTCTTCCTCCTAGGGATATAAGAAAAAAATGAGGAGGGTCGAGGGGATTTTTTGAATCTAGGCAACAACATTGCAGGCGGCTCACCGGGTGAAGCCGCGCCGGGCGCTCCCCGCGTTGCAGGCGGCTCACCAATCGAGCCGCCTGCAATGAGAACGGTCGGCGCCCGCTATGTGAGCATCTGGCCTATTGAATAACACTAGGCCAAAAACGTTTTTTCTGGACAGGTAAAAACAGTTTTCGTGGAGGGATGTGCAGGGCGCCAGCTTTAAATCACACGCGGCTTGACAAGCCTAAAAAATATATTTGGAATTAAAAAAATATCAAAAAAATTCTGAATCCACCACTGCCCATCACCGCATTGGTGTCGGATCCGCGTGGTTACCGCCGTTGCCATCCCACGCCTCCACACCAGAGCCGGTTCCCGGCATCACCTGGCCCCCGCACTGTCGCTTGTCGCCACCCGGGGTCGTCGAGGCTGGATCTGGTTGCCGCCGTCATCGTCGAGTGCCACTGAGCAAGGCCAGTGCCGCCCACGCTGCTGCATCACCGGGTGGCCACATCGCCACCAAGTCGCCTTGCGAGAAGATCGAGATAGATAAGAGAGGAGAGGTGAGAGAGGAGAGAGGAGAAGATAAGCTAAGTGAGGTGCGGTGGACAGTTTTTTGTCCGGTCTCTTCTCCTTCCCTCTCTTTGTTTTGATTTTTTACAGGTGTTTCCCTTTATCCACAGCTATAAAAGTCACATCTTTGTAGGCGGCTTGTCTACTCAGCCAATCGCAAAGATTGGGTGGCTCCGGCCGTCATGGCCTAGATCGATTTTTGCAGGCGGCTTCGAAATCAGGCTACCTGCAAAAAAGAAAAAAAAAGAAAAAAAAGGCTGGCCAACCTAAAGATCACTTTTGGTCTGGTGTAGATTAAATCCGTCAAAGAGCAGACCATCAATGCCTGCTTGCATTCAATTGAGTACGTATTACCACTATAGCTGCATATGCGCCCCGGAAAAAAGAAAACATAAACTGGTCACGTAGGCAATACAACACGAATTCATGCATTATGATATCATATATATATATTAGGGCTGTCAAAAAAGCTCGGAACTCGCAAGCTACTCGAACTCGGCTCGTTCTCGACTCGACTCGAGCTCGGCTCGAGCCTAAAACGAATCAAGCTCGAGCTTGAAGCAAGGCTCGTGCACCACTTCGAGCCGAGCTCGAATAGCTTGGCAAAGGCTCGAGCGTGTTGATTCCTGTTATGCCATCCATGTTTATCTGTGTATCGTTGAAGAAATCAATTCATCACTAGTACTCCTAATGGCTGCAGCTGTGGAGTAATTTAAAATATGGTGAAACCCAAGATAGGAGTACTAGTACTACTAGCTGCAAGTCTGAACGCTGAGTCTGCCTCTTGTCTTGTCCTTGTCCTGTCTACTCAGCTTTGTGTCAGTGTCTTCTCTTTATGGTGCACTGGTATGGATGCTACTAGTACTAGTACTACAATATATAGTTGCATTTTGTTGTTCGTGGGCAAGCTCGCGAAAGCTCGAGGCTCGTTCGAGCCGAGCCCGAGCCTTGCTGCAAACTCGAGGTCATCCTAGGCTCGGCTCGAGTTTGTACCGAGCTCGAGCCTGAGCATCTAGGCTCGTTGACAGCCCTAATATATATGTATAGACAAACAACAGTCAGTGCTACTCGTCACAAGAGATAGAGAGATAGGTCAAAGCTTCTGGAAGATAAAGAGAAAGAAAAATGGATAACTATTTTATTTGTTTCTCTTGCAGAAGTGTAATACAACGAGTGTACTTACCACAATCTACCACTGGCACAGCGGGTGCCATTTTTACTACGCTGTGCTCACACCGTAACGTACTTATGAGCCAACTTTTGACTGTCGATTGTGGCAGAACGTCTTCGATCAGAAAAGAAAATTAAAGGAAGAACGTCGTGCCAAAACGTGAGCTAATTCAAAAAAAGTGTCCACAACACTTTGCATCAAACCCGCCCCCGGTTTTGCTTTTGGCCTATAAATATACAGGGTTCCGTCACCCTGCTCTGATCACTTTATCAGTGAGTGAGTTCTGAGCGTGTGTACTGTGTCTATCTTCGTTGCAATGGCGGAACAAATGGTTTCCTTCTTCCCCGACGGGCTCCGTGTGATGGTTGTGGACGATGACACGAAGGTCATGAGAACGGCTACACCACCCAGGACTACTCAGGTAATTTGGTTTGTGCTAGCCTTTGCTTGCTACACCCCCGTCTTAAAATATAACTACCTAAAAGATTCAAATTTGTCTTAAAATATAACTACTTCTACACCCACCTATTTAATTTCTCTAGCCACATCCTACTCTCAACCAATCACGACAATTTCTCACCCCAACCTTAATTTACTAAAAAAACAGAATAAATACCTATGTATTATGTATTGAGATCAGAGGGAGTATTTTTTTTTAACCACAGTACAAACGCATCATCCATAAAAGCACCCTAAACCCAACTAGCACACACAGCCTTATTTTTTAGGGGATTTTGCTTTGTGTAGTGGCTAGTTTTGTTTCACACATCTGGTGTTAGATTGTTTCTGAGTTTTTTTTTATCTAACAGTTCGTTGAGAATTAGTGAAAATTCTGTGATTTCTAATGATCTTTGTTCTATGTGTTTTGATCCCCTGATATGGGATGCAAAGAAAATGTGTGAATCACATTTATGATATTTTGACATATTTTCCCACTTTCCTATGTTGTTTGCATGTCTTCCAACTGAAAGTACGCTATGTTTGTTTCCACTTGAGATTACCATAATCTAGATTTTCGGTAGCAATCTAAAATAAACCAACAGATTGTTGAGATAGCTTATTATAATCTGAATCCAGATTACTATAATTATAATCTGATAAGCTCATCTAAGTTATTTTTTTAATTATTGAATGATTATTTACCCACCATGCCACATGCTTCTTATTTTGGAGTTGCAAACTTAGTAATCCAACACCCCATAATCTATGAAACGAACAGCTCATAGCTAATTGTCCTCTGACTTATAATAATTTAGCTTATAGTAATCTAGTTTAATAATCTAGATTACAATAATGCCAAGTGGAAACAAACAGGGTCTCCATTTGCAATTTTTTTTATCCTTCTAATGATAATTCCGTACGTTCGGTTTGAAACAACGAAATATGTCTCTTTTTTAAGAAAACAACAGGGCAACGGCTAAAATCTTCTTTATATATGGAAATGCTGCTCTTCATTGGTTCAAAGGATATTCAAATTATAGTCGGTTGCGCACGCTTTTGCTTCACCGCCAAAATAGTGAATTTTCATTCAGAAAGCTTGTTTCACTACGTAGACCTTTTTTTATTATAGTACTACTCCTTCTACTTGTCCGTTTCTTATAATTATCTATAAACACAAATAGTGTGATCTGCATGTCTCCCTCCCTCCCCCACCCCACACACCCTCTTTAAAAATCATATTTTATACACATGCGTTCCTTTTGTGTTACAATTTCTGATATTTATAAATGTTAACAGTAAACATTATATTGTAATATACAATACTATATTAATTTTACTTACAACCATTTTGATAGCATACACGAGACTACTACATACTTAGGTAAACTAAGTTGTAAAATAATTACTTTTTCATATAAAAAAACACCTAATGTATATGTTGCTTGTCTTTGCAGTGGTGGTGACATGCTCTACCACGGGCGCTGGTATGTGTGCCCTCTTCGGCGACAATGTGGTAGACGTCCAAGCTATACCTTGTGACATGCACAAGGTGGTATACTTTGGCTTCCTATCATTGAGACTAAGCTCCGCATCCCCGTTATCTGTCGTAAGCTAGTGCTCAATTCTTCGAATACCATACGTATGTATGTCACGGAACCTATCAATTTTTTTTCTTTATTTGCATCCATGCATGCATCTTGCAGTCCTATCAATGGATGACATGGTTGAAGGTGAGAAAGCAGAGTCCTTGAACCGCTTTCTGCAGATGGCAACCTACATTATTCGGAAGCCTCTTGACCCTACCATGATGGCCCAGCTATGGAAGGTGATGGCATGGCGCAAGTGCTTCGTCGAAGAGAACATGGTTGCCTCTGCTGATAGCGATGCAGCTGATGGTGGTGGCAATAGTGACGAAGACGATGTCATCATCACCAAGGAGCCAGAATCCCACCTCAAGGCGGTGAGGTACGGCAAGAGCCAGAAGAGAGAACTTGCCATAAATGACGATGACAACAACTACAACAGCAGCAACGCTAGTGCAGGTTCTTCTAAAACGCATAAACACCGGATTATATGGACCCCGTGGCTCAAGCAAAAGTTTGAGCGTGCTCTGCACCATCTCGGCAATGGTATTTCCATGTATCATCCCAAGTTGATAAAATACAATAGCTACCACAAGCACGCTATCTATATGTCTAAATTTTGTAATATATAGATTATGTGTGATGTATTATATCGGAACAAAGCGCGTGGAATTGCCTTTTAGTTTTTCAATCACTAGTTTATATATGTGCAATAATTGCATAAAAATAAGAGAAATAAAAAGTAGTAAATAGATTATGATGCATTATCATTGTTTCAAATTGTTAATTGAATTCTTATCCTACTTATTTTAATTGGTTCCATTGGTTTGATCCAGAAGCCCACCCAACAAAGATTTTAGAGCACATGAACGTTGGGGGGGGGGAGTGGGGGTGGTGTGGAAAGGAAGCATGTTGCAAGCTACTTACAGGTGCGCATCACAACTATCTTCCTTGGTTGTTTGACTGCTAGTAGCTGTGTTCACTTCATTTGGAAAGCACCCTTTTCAATTATAGTAGTAACCGCAAGTACTTGGATGTTTAATTAGTGAGTAGTTGGACTTTGGTTGGAGTACATCAGTATACTATCGCTTAAAAGGTTTTCTCCCGTTGTCTCAGCCATAGAGAGATATATATCTCCACATATTTGAGATATATCTCCCTCCATGGATGGAGTACGAAAAAGAAGGCTTTTCAGCTGTATGATGACATGCTTGCCGGGAACGAGTAGTCACTAGTGTACTCCGTAGTCACTCCATGTCTATAGCTCAAGTTAAGCTAGAGATTGGAGTGATGTGAACTCCCTGAGATAAACCAGCTTTTAATCATAAGGTCGTTGCAAACGTCTTCGTAAACATAGATGAATTTTCCCTTATTCTGCTGGCAGTATTATACTTCTAGTAGAAATAATATATATTAATCGTTTGTTTAATAGGATATATTAGTTATTGAGGCTATTGCATAACTGACTTTACTTTAAGAGCCAATTACGGATTTAACCCCCTTTTTCACTTTGCTTTTGACCCCGATTTTCGCCGTCTGACCCTATTGTTTGAGCACCGTGAGAAGTAAGAAATAAAAAAAATAAAAAATGAAAAAGACACGCGAAAAGACTAAACTACCCCCACCTTCACCTTATCCCTTTCTTTCCAGTGCTCTCTCCCCGCACGCAGCTAGTGTTAGCGGGCGGCGCGGCGTGCGGTGGCGGCGGCGGCGGCGCGATTCGGCAGCCGGCGGCGACGCGATTCGGCAGGTCGCTGGAGGCCACGGGCGCCGGGCGGCTCGGGTGGCAGCAGCTGGGAGGCCGACCCCCTGCCTGAGCTCCGCGCCCGTTTTTTCATTTGTAGTTAATACCTGTTTGTTGATGATTCAGTTCCTCTGAAGCCCTTGGACTTCTAAGCTGGCTGACATCCTCACGAGCTGCAGAGGAACCAACAACTGATGATGAGTTGGTCAATGAACCAGCAACATTATTCCTCAGCTTGATGGCTCATCTGATGAAAACCAGGAGATTCTGCAAGAAGAGGGCAAGTATAAAATCAGCAGGAAGAGGGCAGGATTACCTAGTTACTCATCTCCTAAAAGCAGTTCAAAAGCCAGTACGCGTGGAGGAAATGAACTTCTCTGGGGTTCTTTGCCACAGATAACACTGACAAGGAATCTTCTACTCCAACAGGTGAACATGACCCACTATGTCATTCTGTGAGGGACATGATGAGGAAGAGGAGATCTTTTCGGTCTGAACAATTGGAATTTGGCAACTCTGGAGATGCGACATGCAATATTTGTATAGAGGATGAAATTGTGAATTCTGGGGGACTAGAATTGCAATATTTATGTGTGATGGTAGAACATGATAATGTGCTGATTTGTGCTCTTGTGGACATGTGATAGCTTCATATTTGTGTGGTTGTGTACTATTATTTGTGTTATCCTCATATGATTGTGGGTTGAACTGTCAATTTGTATTTTTGGAGATGATTATATGCTATTTTTACCTCACTGTATGCAATTTGGCAATTATAGGCAATGTGTTATCAAAATTTTGGTAAAAGATAGGCAAAACCATGTCAAAATTTTGTTTAAAATTTCAATTTTGAGCTGATTTAGTTCAAATATTACAATTAATTCAAAATTTAGTATAATTTGTCAATTTAATAAAATTTTAGTCAAATATCAATCAAATCCGGTCTCAAATTTGTCTCCTAAATATTACGTAGGGCCACATCTGCAATAAGTATTTACAAAGTAGAGGCAAATATACAAGGCTAAAATCATCTATTTTTGTCTAACTTAACACCGTTAACCCTACTTAACGGAATGGGGTCATTTGGCTGGTTCAATTTTAAAAATCGGGGTCAAAACTGCAAAGTAAAAAAAAGAGTCAAACCGTAATTGGCTCTTGAAGTAGAATCAGTTATTCAATAGCCCTTTTGTTATTTACTATTAAGTAAATAGAGGTATAGATTTTTCTTTATAACGCTCTGGACTCTACCGAAGAAATGATATTATGATGTATATTCAAGGCAAGGTTACTATGGATGCGTTGTCGTCATATGAAAGTTTTGCGGCATTATTTCTCCTAGCAGCAACGGCCAGCACTGGACGGCCGCCCAGCCGATGTCGCGTGCGAGAGAGTAGGTAAATCATAAATGGGCGTGACCCGGTGCGCCTTAAGCCCAATACCGAATAACGATACGCTTTCAGGCCTTGAGCTTTCCGTCCCCGTCCATTTGCGCTAGCTAGCGGACCTCAGGTGCTTGCCTGAAAAAAAGGTCGGAAAGTCTAATGGTTAACCGTTGAGACGGGAGTAATGACAACGTTTGATTTTTGCCGGTACCTATCAAACATTCTGATGACGAATATTATATCAAAAAATTTATTATTTGTGCATATTATATGTGTAATGCATTGAATGTTAGAAATAGAAATCATCTTTGTTATGTCAAAGATATATATAACATATCCATGAATTGCAATGGCCCGGCCCAAACTTCTAGGATGGATTGGGATGCAATGATCAGATGAAGTGCCAAGTGGGACAAACGGACAGATTGCTCTTTTTTTATTCTTCAGGGACAGATTTTTTTTTTTCCCTCAAGCTGTGCGCGGGCCATAAGAGAACGGGATGAAAGAATAATGATCCACTTTTACCATAGAAACATAAAGTCAACCATATCCCATATACAAAGTGAGCCTAGCTCAACTGACTAAATACCCAATGGGACCAGGTTCAAATCTTAGATTTAATACGGTGCTCGTATTTATGGCTAATTTTTTTAGTGGGAGGTGACGTAGCTGTCGATAATGAGATGTCTACGGTAACTTCGTCAATTTCAATATACCGTCCCAGTTTTCGAAGATACTCATAGGATAGGGTGTGCGTGTGTTCACAGGTGTGAGTGTGCGAGCGTGTAGACGTCTACGTTTATACTGTGTTTCAGATAAAAAAAAAAACCTCCCATATCTGCGACCAGACAACTCCACTTCTCATGAATGCCAATCTACTAATCAGAGGTAGGTGGTAAAACAGTCGAAGAAAAAGCTTCCAGACCGAATACATATATAATTCCACTGTAAAAAAACAGATACACTACGCGTCCAGGAAAAAAAAACTTGCATTGGTCACAGAGTCAACACAAGACGATCTCATATCATATTACACACAAATATGTAATGTATGAACAGAAAGCAGCCATTACTCGTCACAAGAGATAGAGAGATACAAGTCAAAGCATCTCCGTGATGATAAATAGAAAGGAAGTTGATAGCCTATTTTATTTGTTTTGCAGAAGTATAATACAAATAGTGTACTTACCACAAATTACCTTTAGCACAGAGTGTGCCATTTTACCACGCTATGCTCACACGGGCGTATGAGCCAACTTTTGGTTGTCGATTGTGACAAAATGTCTTCAGTAAAAAGATTAGAGAAGAGAGGGGGAAGAAAGTACGTCATGCCAAAACGTCAGGTTACTCCAAAACAGAGGGGGAAAAAGGTGCCTACAACACGGCATCCACTGCACTTTGCATCAAACCCGCCCACAGTTTTGTTTTTGGCCTATAAATACAGGGCTCAGCTACCCAATTCTAATCAGTTATCACTTTATCGGTGTGTTCGGTTTAAGAAAAAAAAACTTTATCGATGTGTGAGTTCTGACTTCTGAGCGTTGCAATGGCGGAACAGATGGTGTCCTTCTTCCCCGACGGGCTCCGTGTGATGGTTGTGGACGATGACACAAAGGCGAAAACGGCTACAACCATCCTGTCCGCCCAGCACTACTCAGGTAATTTAGTTTGCTGGCCTGGCCTTTACTCAGGTAGTAGATTTTTCTAAACATGGTAGAAACACATGCAGCCATAAACATACGCACACTAATCCATACGAACGTGTGCACGCTTCTCTTTTGGCGGGGTTTTGGTTTATGTAATATCTATTTTTTTTTCACACCTCTTGTGTTAGAGATTATTTTTGAGTTTTTTTATCTAACAATTATTTAAGCATTAATGAAATTTTGTATTTCTGAATCTTTGTGCTAAATGTTTTGAGATCCCCTGATATGGGAAGCAAGAAAATGTGTGAATTACATATCATATTTAAACATATTTTCCTGCTTTTCTAGGAGGTTTGCATGTCTTCCTACTAAAGGTAGTCTGAGCTATAGGCACGGCCAGTAACTGACCAGATCCCTAAAATAAATAAATTTCATCTTTCCCTGAGATTTTTATCTTTCTAGTGATGATTCTCTACGTTTGTTTTGAAACAACTAAATCTGACTCTATTTTACGAAACAGCAGGGCAACAGCTAAATCTTTTTTATATTTGGAAACCTTGTTCCTCATTGGTTCAAAGGATATTCAAATTAATCGGTTGCGCGCGCTTTTGCTTCACACGCCAAAATAGTGTGTTTTTATTTTGAAGAAATATTTTATCATAGTAATACCCTTTCCACTTATCTGATTTATCACAATTATATGTATACACAACTATTGTGATTTGTCTTTCTCCCCCACCCCCACTCTGACCCTCACACCTATCCTGTAAATGATTATAATTGATATGCATGCGTTCCTTTTGTGTAACCGTTTTTGATAATTCTAAATGTTAACATTAAACAATATATATATTGTCATATATAATACCTATTAATTTTACTTATAACCATTTTAGTAACACACATGAGACTACTACATACTTAAGTAAATTGTTGTAACCAGGCTACTTTTCCATATAAAACAAACAAAACACTTAATGCATTTATTGCTTGTCTTTGCAGTGGTGGCAACCTGCTCTACCATAGGTGCTGCTGTGTGTGCCCTCTCTGGCGACAACGGGGTAGACGTGCAAGCCATCCTATGCGACATACACAAGGTGGTATTCTCTGGCTTTGACTTCCGCCACATTGTCGAGACTAAGCTCCACGTCCCTGTTATCTACCGTAAGTTAGCACTCAATTGCTCGAATACCATATTTTATATGTCACTGCACCAATCAAACTCGATCTTTTTCTTTATGTTGCATCCGCGCGTCTTTCAGTCCTATCAATGGATGACGCGGTTGAAGGAGAGGAAGCAGGGTCCTTGGACCGTCTTCTGGAGAATGCGACCTACATTGTTAAGAAGCCTCTTGATCCCACCATGATGGCCCATCTGTGGAGAGTGGTGGCATGGCGCAAGTGCTACCTGGAAGTGAACATGGCTGCCCCCGCCGACGGCGATGCATCTAGTGGTGATGGTGAAAGCGACGATGATGAAGCCATCATCATCGAGGAGCCACAAATCCAATTCAAGGCGGTACAACATGAAAGGAACCAGAAGAGGCAGCTTGCCATAAATAATGACGACGACAACAACAGAGATGATGAAGGTTCTTCTAAGCCACATAAACATCGGATTATATGGACCCCTTGGGCATTGGTACTTGCACGTATCATCCTATGTAGATAAAATAGACTAGCTACTTCAGGCATGTTATATGAGTAATTTTATAGCCCTTGGGTAAGTACGGAGAGATACCAAAATATAAGTGTAAAATTTGGGATCTTATCTGAGGTACCAAAACTACACTGGAAAAAAATGGTATCTCTTAATACCTTCTTAAATACTGCAAAATTGCTCATGTTATATATATGTCCCAATTCTGTAATATGTAGATTCATATGCATAGATTTTCACATGTATTATATAGGTGCAAAGTGTGCAATTGTTTTTCAGTTTTCCACTGAGAATCGCTAGTTTACTGCATAAAAATAAGAGAAAATAGTAAATAAATTATGTTGCACAATCTTTCAGATTGTTAGTTAAGCTCTTCTGAATTCTCCTACTTATTTTGATCGTCTCCTTGTGTGAACCAGATGCCCACCCAGCCAAGATTTTGGAGCACATGAACGTCGAGGATTGGAAGGAAGCATGTTGCAAGCTACATTACAGGTACATGACAACTCTCTTCCTCGGTGGAACTCTAGCTGTGTTCACTTTAACTTGGAAAGCACCCCTTTCAATTAGTTGTAACTGCAAGTACTTGGATGTTTACTCTTTAATATTGTTTGCATGTACGTACTGTGGAGTAGTTGGAATTTGAATTGATTACATCACAGCAAAGAGGGTTTTCTCACAGCCTTAGGCCTTTAAAAAACAACTTCTCTTTCTCTTTAATAGGTCTAGCTCTTCATTAGTAATAGCTCATAATACTACCTCCGTTTCTAAAATATAAGGCATAACCACCTTAAATACAAAGACCAAGAAACATTTAATCATATATTTACTTAGTACAAACCAGCCAATTCATGTTATCTATTTTTATTTTAGTTTATTATTTTGTCAATGTATGTAGCAACGTAATTAATGCACGCCTTATATTTTGGTACATAGGAGAAGAGTAGTTAAGCCTTATATTTTGAGACGGAGGAAGTACAAATGATCTTATAAGACATCCTCACTTGACATTTACTATCTCTTGAATAAAACATAGGTTTTATCTCTTCTCTATTTAAAAAAGTATATAAAATGACTTATATATAGCTTATAGATATCTATTGGAGGAGGCCTTACAGCTAGAGCTGTATATATACTCCAAGTACTTGCATACCTTGACATATTATGTAACCCCTATCGTATCTCTACTTGAACTCTTATACTAGACTTTATCTAGGCCATGGATGTATACTCTCTGCAGTCATGCTACATTCAAAATGCATTCTCTATGTTTAGTTGTGACTGTTGGCTACAAGTACTCCCTCGCCCTAAATTATAAGGTGTAATTTAATTTATTAGGACAAGGTTTTGACCAATAATTTCTTTATTAAAAAATTATTTTTATAAAATTAAATTTATATTGTTAGATTTGTATTTAAAAGTGGTTTTTATGATTATGTTTTTTCATCGTAATAATAATATCTTAATAAATAAATTATTTGTCAAACCCTACTCTAGCAAGTCAACTTATGCCCTATAATTTGGGACGGAGGAGTATTGTCTAAATTTTGATCATTAATAACTTTTAAAGTAGCATATTCATATGAATGAAATTTATATGAAACATACATACTTTGATATCATGCTATAATTTTAGTTGTTTATAAATCCGATGTTAAGATAGGAGTTATCAAATTATGTTTGGATCTGAATAGTAAGTAGTGACAAGAACTTTTGGAACAGATGGCCGTGATTATATGTTTTACTTAGAGTTTATGCACTCCCGTAGAACCTAAAACATCCGAATTTTATAGTAAGGATTTTTTACTCTGAATCATATGTGCATGGACTGAATTTGATAGCCGCTGTGGCCGCAGAAATACCGTGCGCAGCGACAGCAACAGAAGAGGGAGCAGCTGGATGACCGCCGACTCTTTCAATCGTCAGACTCCGTGTTCCTCAAAGCCATACTCCCAACGCTCAACCCCCTACCGAGCAACCCTCTCATCCCAAGCAGCATCGTCACGGCATCGTCCGCCTTGTTCGCCGGTGGCAGCGCAGCAGCTGCAGCTGCACCGTTCCAAGCTCCGGTACTGCACCAGCAGCCGGCGGCAACGGCGCAGCAGGTGTACTCCGGTGCTGCACTCCAGCTGGATTCTTCCTCACAGAAGCTGTTCTTGGGGGCCCTTCTCCTACCAAGGCCCTCCTCGACCAGCTGCCATCATGGACAAAGGCAAGGCTCCAATGATCGAGCTCCCGTTTGGGCAGCCCGTGGATGATCTCCTCGCCGAGGTCGGAGAATCCGCACACGACGGCGCGATGCAAAACAACGGTGCAGCTGCTAGCTCTCTCGTGGCAGTGGCACCACCAATAAGGGACATGGCTGATAGAGTGGAAGCGTTCACCGGGCCTGATCAGGTTGCTGCTGATCCTGCAGCGATTGTTGGTGAACAAGACATCACGTTCTCGCTGGAAGATCTCCTTGGGTTGGACAATGACGCGCTGCTGCCTCTGGAAGATGGCGGCGCCGATGATGCGGGCGCCGGCGGTGAGGAAGGCGGCATGGAGATCGGCTGGGACCTGGACCTGGACGACTTCCTCCTTATGGGTAACAACAACGATTTGGACTTCCAGTTGGATGACCTGATGGCCGGGAACGAGTAGTCACTAGTGTACTCAGTAGTCACTGCATGGCTAATAAACTAGCTCAAGTTAAGCCAGAGAGTAGACAGTGGTGATGTGTGAACTCTCTGTGATAAACTAGCTTTTAATCATGTTGCAACGTTTCTGTAAACATGGATGGATTTTCTCTCATTCTCGTAGGCGATACAAATGCTTTTTTTCCATAGAAAAAATTCTATGTGGAAGCCATGATATTATGATGTATATGATATAAGGTACTGCTATGGATGCTCCGGTGCTCTCTACCGGCAGTATTATATTTCCAGTAGAAATGATCTCAACCGTTTATTTAATATGACATATTAGTCATTTACTGATAAGTCAATAGGGGTAAGACTATCTTTTCTTTTTTTTTCTCTATTTCCTGTTTATCTCCTTCCTAAATGATGGAAGCTATCAGATCCGGATCGACTGCTACGCACAGACGGCTCTCACGCCATCACTCCAACGTCCCCCATTCCATCGCTCCCGCACCATTTACCCCTTCGCAATTTTGTTCTCTTGGACATTCGTACCCTCAAATTTTCTACGAGTACATAGATCTAACGGTCAATATTATTTTATACTGCCAGTAGAGAGCACCGGAGCAGACCTCTTGTCCTGATATGAAAGTTTTGCGGCTTTAAACTTACATGACAGCATGGTCCGTGGCCGCATGATAACAGATGAAGGGCATTTTTGTGTTCATCCCAGGAGGAGAGAGTGTGCCATCCTCTCATGTATGGTGGTTTGGGAATTCCGAAATTGGAGTATATGAGTTGGGCACTCGTAATCAATGTTGTAAATAGCGGGCTATAGCGGAAGCTATAGTGGTTTTGGCGGTGCACGGCCAGGAGATCTTAATTTTGCAGCTAAGCTTCGCGGGCCGAAATTAGCTGACTCTAGCCCGAGATAGACGCTAAATGGGCTCAATTTCGCGGCCGCTAAAATGGGCCAAAGTGAAGCCTGCTGCCTTTCGGCCTACCTGAGGCCCAAATAACGCCCCCCTAACCCTAGCTCTCTCACTCTTACTCTTTCCCCTCTCTCTCGATGCCCCAACTCTCCCGAGCAAAGAAGAATCGGCGGCGACGGCAACATGCGCGGCGAACGGCGATGGAAGCGAGCAACGACAGCCACTACTCCCCATCCCTATGCAGCAGCAGCAGATCTGAAATCTGGTGGCGGATACGCCGACTCCTGTGCTGCTCCTCCCCTTTGGCCGTGACGGCGGCCGCGGATGCTGCTACTCTCCAGTGCCAGCGCCGGCAGATGCTGCTCCCCTGCGACGTCAGCGGCCGCCGCAACTGTGCTGCTTCCCTGCGCCGGCGGTGGCGACTGTGACCCGGCAACTGCTGCTCCCCTGTGACCCATCAGCTGCCGCGACTGCAGCTGCTCACTTGCGCCGGCGGTGGCTTCTCATAGCTGCTCAGTTGATTCCCTGCGACGCCGGCGGCTGCAGCGCCGGGAGGTGATCTTTGGTGGCGGCGGCTGCTCCCCTAAGGCAGTGACCGCTTCCCGGCGGCGACAGCTAAGTATATATTCTCCCTGAATCAATGATTCATAATCTGCAAGTGTCAAATATTATGAATGATGATGAAATATGCATTGTCAGTGAACTTACTGAAGTAATGCGTGAATTTTCAGCTTAAATTCTATCAAATTTCTAATTTTTTCGTAATATTTTTCAAAACCCATTTAGCTGCAGCTATAGCCGGCTATAGCTGCTCTTAGCTGTTGGAGAAGCCAACCACTAAGAGCCTTACCCCGCTATTTAAAACCTTGCTCGTAATCTGTTGGCTTTGGCTCTAGAAAAAAAAAGACAGCACTCGGGCATGGCATGGCCTACTAGTGCACCAGATTCCTCGCATGGCTCTCAAATTATTTAAAATGGCAGTTGAATTATAAGTTGGTGAAGGGCAATCTACTCTTTTTTAAAACAAATGGAGAGCTGGAAGGTAAGGTTATTATGAAGATAGCCCCCACATTTTCAGATGACTAGAAAAAAGGTTGTAAAGAAGTGCATGGTGGCACAAGCTTTGGAGAATAAAGAGTGGTGACAGACATCAAAGGGCCTTTGACTGTTTTGGTTCTTACATAGTACATTGATGTTTGGTAGTTTGTACAGGGAGTGAGATATTGCATGAAATATCAGAGTCACCACTCGAAGCTATCTAGTTCAGTGGCTTATACCTCTAAATCTAGATATCCTGCCTTCTTTATTGGGATGGTTCGGTTTGCCCCATGGAGAGAATGGTTTGGATGCTAGCCTCCCCTAAAATGCAAGAGGGGTTTGACATCTGATCGTCTTGCCAAGAGGGGTTTGACTCACTCACTGGCATGCCCTCTTCGTGACCAAGCGGAGCAATCCATCCAACACCTGTTGGTCACTTGTGTTTTCAGCAGGCAGGTTTGGGCCTTAATCCTATAGAAGTTAAGCTTTTCTCTACACTTCTGGATCAAAACACTCAAGTCTGCTCTAGTTGATGGCCAATAGAGATGAATGGATCATGGAAAAATGAGAAGAAATGACTTAAATCGACTTATTTTGGTCACCTCAGATATTTGGAACATAGAAATGATTGTGTTTTCAACGGTGCTTCCCCTTGCGTAGAGGCAGTTTTCCAAGTAGTGGCTAGCGATGACGTTCTTTGCTGTTTGGCAGTATCGTCAACACCACGTGAGCTTTCCGCAATTGCAAAAGTTCTAGCTTCGTAGGAAGATCGGTGCATTGCGTTTTCTAATTTTTTGCTTTGCTTTTGTTGTGGTGTTCCGGTGTAAGATCTTGGTTGTGGGACGTTGGGGTATTTCTAATAATCTCACCCACCACCTTTTCCTTTTTGCCTGCTCAGAAAAAAAGAACCATAGAGCAATGGCAGCGTGGATGAGTGGAAGCTCTTCAAAACCACAACAATAATAGCAGGATGAGATCAATCCATAGAAATATAAACCTTAATTAATCTCCTAGAACAATCTACACATGTATGCACAAGAATAGTGTTGTTTGTGGTTTACACAGAGACTAAACAAGTTGATACACAAAAATAAGCATTTTACAAGTTGTTCCACCATTTTGCGCACACCTTACGTGTTTATGTATACCGTTAGTGCTATATATCTACACTTTATTACATACACACATGGAGATGCATAACAAACCAGAAGTATTTGACAAAAGTGCATGTAAAGCCCAACACATTCCATGTTTGCAGAACAGCTATATTTAAGGTTTGAATCTAGTCTTTCAACAAATACTAAGGCATTTTTTTGTTACTACTTCTGGTAAATTGAAAGGTAGTTCTTCTGCCAAAGATAAATTTACATCACACAAGAAGCAGTCCCATGCATGGTAGCTAGTTATCAGTAATTTTTTTATTTCGTGCATGTAGTTGACATAGCAGTCACAAATCTCTATGATAGGATAAGTGAGTAAAACCCATATTGAGAATAGAATTGGATAGTCGGTCCCACTCAGAATGATTAACCAAATCAATTTATAGATTCTGCAGAAGCACTCGAATAATTAACAGTGAAGAACACAAATACTCTTTTCTCCTTGACTAAGCACATAGATATAGATGATTGATACATAGTTTCCTACATTCAAGCTGAAATAGAAAACTTGCAAAGAAAAATTACATAGAAGCATGCAACCCTTTAGATTCTAAATTCCTAGGTCGGGATAACTTAGCCTCCACTCACATGCACGGAAGATCAAACTTTTCATAACTCCTCAACACCATTTTTTTGCACTAGTCAGTGAACCTGACCCAGTAAATGTGAGGTAAGCCGAAACGATCTTTATGGTAGGTTTGTTAGGGATCCGTATAGTCAACACATATTCGCCAGTTATTATACTTCTTTTGAACGAGCACCAGGTTGGCTAGCCAATCCGGGTGGTACACCTCCTTAATAAAGCCTGCTACTAATTCCTCTTGTATTACCTATCTTTTGTCGGGCACAAAGTGGCACAGTCGTTGCTTGATAGGTTTGGCGTGCTACATCATGTAGAGTACTAACGTGTAGAGTACTCAATCACCTCCTAAGGCACACCCGGTATATCAGATGGCTTTCAAGCGAAGATGTCATTATTGTCTATTAGGAAAGTGATGAGCGCGTCTTCCTATTTGGGAGACAAATTAGCACTCATGGTGACCGTCTTGTCAAGCTCGGTCGTGTCCATGGCACTTGTTTCAGCTGGGAGTCGGACGGCTTGAGCCCAGTCTTGGAGGTCTTGCATGGCAGGATAACCTCCTTTATCAGTGACGATGCTTCTTTTTGGATCAGCTTCCGGTTGGTTGTGGCTACTTTGGATTGCGTCATATCGAAGCTCTCATTGTCACATAGGAACGATTGCTTGGCGTCAACCCATAGAGTGAGGACTCCATTCAGGGCCCTGTCATGAATTTGGCAAGGGTTGGCCTCCCGAGATGGCGTGATTTGACATCTCAAAGTTTGCTACCTCGAAGCAGATGTTCTCCGTCTGGTAGTTCTGTATTCTCAACATGACAAGCAGGGTGATTTGCCTGAGTGGAGTGGACGATGGCCTGGGAATGACTCCATGGATTGGTGATTTTCTCGGGCGTAATTACGTCTGTAAAATCAATGGTTTTGATTATATAATTTGTGATAAACAATTGGTTATTAATTTGGTTTGATAGATATTTGGATTTTTGGTTGAGAAGTGTTTTTCGGGATGGAC
>CM002484.1:9282108-9334739 GCA_000325765.3 Leersia perrieri
AATTTTTATTCCGCAAAAAGTTACTGGTTTTTGGTGTTCCAACTATTCACCCCCCCTCTAGTTGGTTTGTCTTCTTGTTTTCGATCCTACAACGTCCATGGTATCTTCATGTTGTTGAACATTCTAGAAACAAGGATGTTGAGAGCACTTCCACCGTTGATGAGAACCTTCTTCAGCTTGATGTTGTGGATGAGGAACATGATCGGGGTCAAAGGATCACTTTGGTCAAAGGTGTGATAGGTACCTCTGACCATCTGAATTAGCGTGGGACGTCGATTCAGATCGTATCGATTTCACGCAAAGTCAGCTTTCTGCTCATGCTTGTTTTGTAAGTGTCCGACCCATGAAGATATGGTTGAGCTTGGTGTGATGGTGTTGGAAGCCACCGTTGTTGTCATTATCCTTGTCACAAGAATCTTCATCTAGTTTTGATCAGGCGTCCTTGGGCTTGGTGCGTGACTTCTACGCCAGTCGCATGAGTATGCTTCACTCGCCTGCTTTTAGAGAGGACCCTAGTTGGTTGAGGTATGATCCATCCATTAAACGGTCGTAGGAGTCAGCCTTCGGTGCTCTTGGGCGAAAACGATTGGTGGTGCCACCATATCATCTGGCTTCTGCTTTGAACCTTGTTAGTCGAAGCCACCCGGGGTTGGCTGTGACCATGGTGGGTATCCAGAGTATCTGCTGAAGACACATGTTGCCTCCGTCAAACATGTCTGCGACTAAGCTTGGGGATTTCCAATCCCACTTCTTGATGAAGTCCTCGTATGAGAAACCATAGTAGTATGCGGTCATTGGGTATGTCGTTTCTTCTTATGGAGAAGCGTCTGATGAGTCGTGGAACCTCTCATTCTTAGTCTGTATATGCCGAATAGGTCCCAGTGGGTCCCGGGTCACGAGTACGTGCCTTGGAAGTTCACTATGAACTGACCCTTGATTTCTTTCGAGGTATTGTGAGAAGTGGAGCAGGTTAGTGAACCGGGCGCTTGCTTGGGTGGTGAGCATGATAGGTAGATAATTTTCCATTGACTTATTATCCCATCTAGTAGCTTTGATGGAAAAGATGTAGATGGTGAGCCAGGGTTTGGGGTCGGCCTTGCCATTATACTTCTCGACACCCATCGGCTTGGATCCTGCTGGCCAGTTGACACAACATAGGTTGTTGGTGAAGGTGAGGACACCAATGGCATCTAGGCGTCATCTATCATAGTCATAGTCATACTGGCAATGGTTGAAGGAGTTGGCCCATCAGTAGTCTAGGCTCGAGTCCACATGTCTGCAGTTGTTCTCTCGAGGCCGGTCTGGTTCGTCGCAACGATGGCACCTTCGGTCCTCCTCACATTCTTGAGCGATTGTGTTGAGGTTATCACGACGGTCGCGGGACGAGATGAGTTCTCGAGCGTTGCAGAAGGCACAGTTGAGTAGTTGACTGTTGCTCGATCTACCTGCTCGAGGAAGGGAGTGGACTCGTTTGTCCTAGCAATCTCGAGTGCGTGAGCTTCCCACTTGTGAAGCTACTCGGTCACCCCGAGCGCAGTTGGCCGCTAAAGGGGTTTGGGTAGGCGTCTTGCCGTGTTGAAGTGTGACAGACTTAACCATGTCTTTGGCTCAAGCCATGATTAGGCTAAGGACGTGGTTGTTAACTAATTTCTTGTGGATCATGTCCAAGAGGGTCTTCCCTACAATAGTTTTTGTGTTGCAGGGTGGTGAAGACATCGTGGTTGCCGAGTTGGATGTGAAGGATCACCTCATTGACCCTTCGGCCTCTCTTTTGGAGGGCCAATCGATGGGCATCGAGCGCAACCTGCTCACGTTAGAGGGTGTGTTCAGCTGCCCATTGCTGCAGACGTTCGATCTTGATTTCATCCGCCATTCTGAGGACGGTAAAGAACTCGTGGTGGGAGGGTCATTTCTCCTTCCAACTTAGAAACCAATCCATTGGATAATTAGGAATTAATGATGAGAGAAACCCATTCCAGCATGATCCAACCTACTCTTGATCCAACCTGCTGGCGAGGAGGTTGGTTTGGTAGACCATGTCATCGAGGTTCATTGGCAACCTATGTGTCTAGTCAGCAAGGAAATCCTAATCAGTGCACCCAGTGTGGAACACAATGAGGACTCGGTCATTAGGCATGCTTGGGCATGCATTCCTCTCGGCCAGAAATCTCGTAAGGTAGTCGCGGAAGGACTCATCCCTCTGCTGACGTGCTTGGACCAGCCAACTGAGCTACGACAGTCGATGTCAGGCTAGGACGAAGTTCTGCCTTTCGCGTGTTCCTTCATGGCGATGTCAGACGGGTTGAGCCGGGTGGATAACGCATGTTCTCTCCCCCAGCCTCTTGAAAGGTTCTCCACGAGTCCTCAACTCGCCCACGGGGGCAAATCCAATCTGCCGCTGAGCATGTCCGTGGAAGAGGTGGCCTGTGACGGATCGGGTAGGCTCGATTCCGAACATAATGTTGTGGCCTGTGACTACACATGTTGACACACGAAAATAAGCATTTTAAAAGTTGTTCCACCATTTTCCACCCACCATACGTGTTTTTTTTATGTATACTGTTAGTGCTATTCACACTTTGTTACATACACACATGGAAAAATTTTATATACGCTTTAGACAAACACTATGACATCAAGATGCACTGCAAACCGGGAGTATTTGGCCAAAAGTGTAAGCAAAGCCCAACACATTCCATCTTTGCAACACCCCCATATTTAAGGTCTGTATCTAGGCTTTCAACAAAAACTGTGATACTTTTTTTTTGTTTGTCAACCCTGCTAAATTGAAAGGTACTTCTCCAGCCAAAGATAAATTTATATGACAGAAGAAGCTACTTATCGGTAATTGGATCCCTGTCCGGCGGGGAGGGGCGGGCTGCTGCCCATGCCCCCAGCGCCTAGTGGGTCAGGCTGCCAGGCCTTCGTGGCGAGTCTCTTCACAGTACGGTGGCCTCGAAAGTTCAGGCCCAGCCTAACCGAGAAGTATGACAGCAGCGTCAACCCCTCCGAGTTTCTACAGATCAACCAAATACATTTATAGATTCTGCAGAAACATTGGAATAATTAACACTCAAGAGCACAAATACCTTTTCCCCTTGACTAAGCACACAGATAAAGATGATTGATATATTGCAATTCCCCTACATTCCAATCTGAAATAAAAAAAATTGCAAATGAAAAATTACATAGAAGCATGCGGCCCATTAGAATCTAAATTCCTAGGTATGGATCTCTTAGCCCAGCCTTCAATCCCATACATGGATGATCACACCTTGCATAACTCCTCAACACCAATTTTTTTTGCAATAGTCAGTGAACTTGACCCAGTAAATGGGATGCCATGACGTGCTGAGTCAAGTTATGGAGCGGTAGGTCCTGGACCCAACCTGAGTGTCAGATCTACTGCTGGTGTAGCAGCTGGAACAAAAAGAGTGCTTCCGACTTTTGCTGATGCTGGCTGAGGAATATAGCGACTTAGGCATTTCTGAAGTAAATCTGACGCCCCAATAATCCCCGTCTGAGAGGCCAAAGGTTTGCTACCAGAACTGTTAAAGTTTGTATTCATTGGGATTGCTGCAAATCTTGTGCACTGGTGAATGACACGTAAGAGAGAATGAATGGTCAGGGTTGTACTTGATATGCCTCACCGTCCCCTTCGCCATGTCATCTGAATGGATATGAATCCTACAATGGGAAGCCATGGCATGCTGGTTTTTATGAACCGCAGTGCATTCTACACATATGTAGACAGGGTCTACCAGTGTTCTAGACTGCACAGTCAGTACGATCCTTTCCAAGTTAGGATAGAAAAGACTGAGACGCTACAAGGACTGCAAGGACCTTGAATGGTTGTCCTCCGTTGAATTCATGGCTGCTAGCTAAGAAGAAGGAGAACAGTACAAATTTCAAGCTATTCCAAGGTCTTATGTTTAAGTGGATTGATATGGTAATGGCTTCTTTTATAGAGGAGAGGACAAAGGTAAGTGAGCGCATCGGCTTGATATTTGAGTGTAAAAGATATAAGATATCTCACCTTAGTTGTATTTAATGGTGTGTTTTAATTGTGAAATGTATTGATGCTAAAATCTCCCTTATACTCTGGGCAAGAAAGAATCGAGTAAATATCGATGGTGGTGGGTGTACCAAATTAATGTGTAGATAGATTTTCAAATGCTATATAGTATTTATTGTTTGGAAACATGATAAATGCCAATTACATTATGCCAGGAATGCATACAACTAATAATGTATCACATAAATGCAAAAAATATACACTAAACTTGGGCCATCAACTGCTTTTCCGATAAATTTACTAAAAAATAATCTGGATTACAAGCAATTAATATGTACTATTATAATATGTGATGATACCATCGACCTATTAGTGATAATCTGGTAGTCAAGTTCAGTGTTGTGGTTAAATTCACATATATAATCATCTATTCATTAATATTAGTTCGACATTGATCTGGTACAAGCAACAAAACCAATGCAACAGAACCATGTGCTATACTTTCGATTCAAAAACTTATTGTAATGATGGTTAAGAAGTAGTAGCTAGGAAAGCCTGTTATCTCTGCCTGGCTCACCGCTAGACCCAGGCAGACAGCAATGATATGGTGTTCGGGGCCATAGATATGAATCATTTAACGGAAAAGATGGTCCAGAGATTAGACAGACAGGGTCATCCAGACAGTTTGAATGCCTAGAACCATTTTAGTTGATGTATTAATGAAAAGTATGAACCGTCGATATTTATTAACAACATTAAGAGAAGTACACATGTTTTTCTATATATCATAACTAATGTCCAAGTAATGCTATTAAACATTACCTCACATTATATTTAGTTTACAATCCAGATTATTTTTTAGTAAATTTATCGGAAGCAGTTGATGCCCAAGTTTAGTGTATATTTTTTGCATTTATGTGATACATTATTAGTTGTATGCATTCCTGGCATAATGTAATTGGCATTTATCATGTTTCCAAACAATAAATATTATATAGCATTTGGAAATCTATCTACACATTAATTTATGGTACACCCACCACCATCGATATTTACTCGATTCTTTTTTGCCCAGAGTATAAGGGAAACTATAGCATCAATACATTTCACAATTAAAACACACCATTAAATACTACTAAGGTGAGATATCTTATATCTTTTACACTCAAATATCAAGCCAATGCACTCACTTGCCTTTGACCTCTCCTCTATAAAAGAAGCCATTACCATGTCAATCCACTTAGACATAAGACCTTGGAATAGCTTGAATTTTGTACTGTTCTTCTTCTTAGCTAGCAGCCATGGATTCAACGGAGGACAACCATTCAAGGTTCTCGCAGTCCTTGTGGCGTCTTAGTCTTTTCTACCCTAACTTGGAAAGGGTCATACTGAATGTGCAGTCTAGAACAATAGTAGACCCGGTCTACATATGTGTAGGTTCATAAAAACCAGCATGCCATGGCTGCCCATTTTAGGATTCATATCCATTCAGATGGTATGGCGAAGGGGACGGTGAGGCATATCAAGTACAACCCTGACCATTCGTTCTCTCTAATGTGTCATTCACCAGTCCACAAGATTTACTAGCTGGTAATCCCAATGAATACAAACTTTAACTGTTCTGGCAGCAAACCTCAGGCCTCTCAGATGGGGATTATTGGGGTGTCAGATTTACTTCAGAACTGCCTAAGTCTTGGCTATATTCCGCAGCCAGTATCAGCAATAGTCGGAAGCACTTTTGTTCCAGCTGCTACACCAGCAGTAGATCGGACACTCAGTTTGGGCCCAGGACCTACCACTCCATAACTTGACTCAGTAGGTCATGGCATCCCATTTACTGGGTCAAGTTCACTGACTACTGAAAAAAAATGGTGTTGAGGAGTTATACAAGGTGTGATCATCCACGTATGGGATTGATGGCTGGGCTAAGAGATCCATACCTAGGAATTTTAGATTCTAATGGGCCGCATGCTTCTATGTAATTTTAGATTCTAATGGGCCGGTTTGCAGTGCATCTTGATGTCATAGTGTTTGTCTAAAGCGTATATAAAATTTTTCCATGTGTGTATGTAACAAAGTGTGAATAGCACTAACAGTATACATAAAAAAACACGTATGGTGGGTGGAAAATGGTGGAACAACTTTTAAAATGCTTATTTTCGTGTGTCAACATGTGTAGTGTCTGTGTAAACCACAAACAAGACTACTCTTCTTCTGCCTACATAAATGTCAAAATTGTTCTACGAGATTAATTAAGGTTTAAGTTTCTATGGATTGATCTCACCTTGTTATTATTGTTGCGGTTTTGTGGAGTTTCCACTCATCCACGCTACCATTCTTCTATATTTTTGTGGATATTATGAGACCCAGGTACTGGTTGCCTTGGTCTAATATTATTGGTACCAGGTGTGCCTTGGGCTAATAAGATTGTATTTACAAATATTTGGGCCTTTGTAGTTCAGCCAACTAGTTTGACTTGTGACCCAAGGTGATCAGTGTTAAGATGAGGATGTAATCCTTTCGCCGATCATCAATCCTATTATACTTGGCAAGGTATCCAGGTGGAATAGATCCACCCGGAAATGGCGCCGTACCCTTTCCTACACATATATAAGGGGGTGTTGGTCTACTTGAAAAGAGGAGGCAATCTACAATACACGAATGGGCACAAAGATCCAATCTTGCCTGATGGGATTAGGGTTATGATGACACCAGAATTTGGATCGGTCAACTGATGAGTCGACACCAAATTTGGTAAGTTCTTTGCTGGATTCGGTTAAGGAAAGGGTGCAATGAACCGATGGAAAGTTTATCTATAAGAGACCAAATCCAAGAAGGAATCATGAGGACCGCGTATGACAGTTTAATATTATCTATTAATTAGGCATGTTTAGCTATTTCCTTATGTAATTAGGAAGGAGTCCTAGTTTTCTTTTATGTTACGGCTGCATATAGCAAGTCGATTGAGTCGTATCCTATTAGGAATCAGTTAACCCAAGGGTATAAATTGTATGCCAGGGTCCCTATAATCGGAGGCTCCACAATCAAATACAACAATTTCGGCGCATCGCCACCCTAGTCCGCTAGGTTTACAACCTACTCGACGGGTGTTCTCGACTGTTCTATCGGGACTACATAGGTTCGCTTTAGAATCTTTGTAAGATTAGTCGAGTTTGGGAACTTGCTACCAAGTTGGGTTGCATCGGTTAGGTCCGACCCTCGGCGAAGAAGTAAGTTCCGTCGACGATGTTTCTATCGGGGAAGATTGGTACATTCTCGGTTTAGTCCGATATATCGATCCAACTGACGCAGGCATTGCACATTTGATATGTCAATTCTATTTCTAATTGCATTGTGTTTAGAGACACATCGGTTTAGTCAGAACTGTCTCGGTTAGGTCTGATCTTCTGTCTTAGCCGATATTTCTCTACAATCATAATGTTGTTCTAAATATATTTGTTATATCCATCACTATACATACTGTTAGTTGGTTCGCTTAGATCGGTTAGCAATAGTCTCGGCGCAAGCTGTCTCGACCCCGCTCGATCCTTCAGGCTAAGACTTAGAGCTGATCGGTTTAGGTGCATCGCTGTCGGCGTGTGTAGTTTCATCGGAGGGTTAGCCGATGAGTTATCATGTTACTAGATCCAACTGTAGTATCGACTTCTCCATGTTATATCCTATTTACAGCCGATACTATTATTGAGCTCGCTTGTCTTATCTGATTACTTGGATCTATGTCTAACATACAGTCGATCAATTATCAACATCTTATTGACGATCGGCTTGCAGCACATCGGATCGGCTCGACAGCCGATCGTTTCTCGGATCTTCAAAATCACCATCAGTTGGAGGCGCTACAGCACATCGGCTTAACAACCAATTGGCTCCTTGACGATCAATGTTTAATCATCTTGTCAGTTGCAGGATCAAACTGACTGGCACGCCCGCAACATCAATGTTTAGGACCTGCATTAGAGCTAAGCAGATCTCTCAGGCCTTCTGTGTGAAGAACATGAAACCAAATTTCACGTCAATAGGTTATTACTCTCCGGATGACATGAACCTGTATAAACTCTATGACATCATCATTCTCTTAGGAATAGTTAGCCCCATTAACATACTACAAATCTTGTTAAAAAATAATTGTTTTGATAGTTGGCACACCAGGTAGGGGTCCGCAACCACAACCGTGAAGGAGTCCATTGGCATCGTTCAACTTCACTATCGGTGACAACCTCCGTATGGTGCTAGGAGCAACCATCCACTTTGACAATCTGAATGTCGTTGCCAGCGCCAATGGTGTTCTCATTAGGATGGCGGTCCAACACGGCAAGCCGATCAAGTTCACACTCAGAGCAACCTTTCGTTTCAGATATGTCGACTACATCACCTACCAGTGCAGCGATCTCAGGACAGCCATGCCACAACAACTTGCTCCAACTAGAACGTGCAGGGCAGTACGATGATGTGTATGACAACATGTCAGACGGATGGTTCAAGGGGATACCCAACGTAGCATGCAGGGTCATCGCCTGCTCGAGGAGGGCACCAGGGAACTCTCGAGTTTAGTTGCGAACTTGCGCGCCCTTATTGATGCTGCCAATAAGGAGACCGCCAACCTCCAGAAGAAACTGGAGGTGTCTGCGGTGGATCTATCCAGGATGAAGGAGCTCTACCTCAGCTCCACTAATCAGTACAAGAATCTGGAGGCACGGTTGGACAAGCTGTGTTGGTGTTTTGGACCGACAATAAAACTTATGGGGCTACGCACGAACTCGAAAAGTGGATGGTGACAGAACACGAGAGTTTATACTGGTTCAGGCCCTCTGATGGAGTAATAACCCTAATCCAGTCTGGTGGATGTATTCTGCCGAGTTTGTATTGCAGATATGAGAGTCGATGTGTCGTTTGATGCCCTTGGTCCCTCCTTATATAGGGATGGAAGGCCGAGTCATCTAAGGAATCCTAGCCCTAGAGGGCTTAGGGCTTCCTTATTAGTTACACTATCTACCCGGCTAATTGCTGTGGGCAACAAGGCAAGGCCTAACAGGCGATTTTATCTCTTTACATATATGAACTCCGAGTTATCTACGACTCGGGATATGTCTTATCTCTTAGATTACGCCATGGGAATCAAGGCACTGATGGGCCGAGCTTCTTTCCATCTTCTAGAACACTCCTCTTTGTGAGCCCATGAAGGTCTGAATAGATACCCAATACCAATAATGTCGACAGTAGCCCCCGAGTCATTTACAGTCGAGTTATATTTTCCTTCTTCAATCACCTTCAATCTCCAATCTTCAAATCATCTCGCAATGAGGCTGTGAATGGCTCCATCATAAAAGCTCAAAGCTCTCTTCGCCAACTACGTTTACATCCTGACCAAGGCCGATAGACCCAAATGCAAGGCCTACCACATCTACAAGCCTCCTCCACAGGTAAAAATTGTCATTCTGTAATCTCTTGTTCTTTCTTATCTTATCAATATTAATCCTCTATACTGATCCTTAGGAATATTACCAGATTGACTCCAGGCTGCCGAGTGTCGCCAACCATGTCCGGCGTGACAGGACTCCAGCTCCTGACGGCCCAGCCTCTAAATGCTTCGACGAGCCAAAAGATGACTCGGAGGCGGTTGCAGATGCTGCCACCTCAGACGCCATGGTTGGGGAGGACACCAGTTCCGACACACCTTATAGGAGAAAGCGCAATGCCATCATTGCCAGCGACTCCGACGAAGAGAGGGCCAATCAGTCGGGTCTTCCTCAGCCGACTCCTCCCAGGGCACAGCTTTCCTCTCCTCCATCGGCTAAACGCGGCCGTTTCAAGGTTTCTAGCGTGTAAGTATCTTTTCTTCCCTTGATCTATTATTATATCTTCAAATCTTCTTAACCTGAATCACTTATTTCAGCAAGCCCAACACCAACTTTACTGGTGCGGCTGACAACGTCATCGCCCAGCCCCCGACTACTTCGGTAGTCGAGGACTCTGCCCCGCCGCCAGCTGGAGACTAGCCAGAGGCCATCGCCCAATAGTTCCCCTAAGCTGTAGCAATAGAAGCTGCACCAACTGAAGTCCGGGTCACCATATCATCGGCCGTCGTCCCAACTTCTGGTAAGACATCTCTGAACTGATCAAACTTTAGTTAAAAAATATCTTTTTGTAGCTTCTATTCTTCTAAGCCTTTTGCTTCTACTGAAGATACCCCAACTGCTGCCACCGAAACTGCCCCGACTGCTGCTCCCGGAGAAGCCCCTTCTTCGCACCCAGTCGTCACAACCATCGTCGACATGCCGAGTGCTGACAAGGGCAAAGCAGCACAAGAGCCAGCTACAATAGTCAATCCAACTGATGGCTCTCATAGCGAGCGAGCAGTCAGCAATGAGGTAATTATAAACTCCTCTTGCTAAATAAATCCTTTGCTCTTCTCTTTTACTCCATCCTATTCATTTAATCCTAATCTCATAGAATCTGGGTTGGCGATTCGGCCCCAATTCTAACCAGGTCACCTCCATGGATCGTATCGAAGATCAAAGGAACATGACAAAGCTGATCCAGATGATGAACGAGTCATCAGCCTTAGTCCTCGTGAAATCTTTCTCCTAACACCCATTTTTTTTTCTGAATCTTCTCATCATATCTCTAACATACTGATGTCTCTCCTTCAGAAAGTAGTCTAGAGCTCTTGCGCCAAGGACACCCTGCTATCTGTTTTGGCCCCCTTAGTAGAGGAGGGTGAACAGGTGCGGGATGAGTTGTCCATTCTCAAAGTAGAAATGGCAAAACAGAAGGACTCTAGTCAAAGCTTCAAGGATTCACTCAGAGGTAAATCTCTAATCCATAATTAATATGTTCTGTCTTGTATGCATGGCTCTTATATCTTGAAACCCATCATTGCAGATGTGGTTGGTCCTGATCCAGCTCTTATTGAAGCGAAGAAGCAGGCTGATGAGCGGATCAAGGAGCTCCAGAATAGTGTTGATGCATTGATGGTCCAAAACAGAGGTATTTGACTCCGGATGTTTTTCATTTTATCACCATGATTTAGCTTTCTAACTGCATACCTTCCTCTTTGTTGCAGAACTCATCTAGAGCACTTATGACTCAGGCAAACAAATAGCCCATATTACCGAGTCATATAAGAAGCTAAAGACTGATTCCACTAAGAAGATCCAGGCCGCTGAGAAAAAGTATGAGGATCTTCAAAAGAAGTTTGAAAGTAAGTCCCTTAAGTCTTATCTGCATCGGACAACTCTGTCTTTGTACTAACACTGCTTCCGACTGATTGATACAGCTTTGAAGAAATCATCTGCCAAAGACATCAGCGCCATGAAGTAGAAACACAATGATGAGATTACAGGCTTGAAGAGCAAGCTGGACGAAGCTAGAGGAACCAATGCCGAGTTCTGAAAAGTTGTAGAGCCAATCCTAGATGCTCTCAACACCTCTTCAGCCAGAACTAATGCTTCTAGCTTGAAGATGGTCGCCAAGCTCCTCCAGTTGACCCCAACCAGACTTAACAAAGTTATCCTCGAGAATGCCAGCGTCGCCTGCGGCTAGGCTCTAGCCATGATCAAGTCGCTGTACCCCAAGATTGACCTCCAGCCGATCAATCAGGGCTATGCAGCTGGGACGACTAGGGAGAGGGCACTTGAACTTCTAAATGAGGTTGATGATTTTGCCAAAATTGTGGCGGAAGACATCCTGACTCCTGAAGAAGATGATCAGGAGTAGAAACTTGGTGGGATTCATGAGAAACAACTTGTTAAACTATGTGTGTAATATTTGAATGCTTGAACAACTGCTTGTTTTTTTATGAAATGCTTTTTTTTTACCAAATCGCATATTACTAAAATCCAATTAGATCCACATGTTTATACACTTGTCCATATGGAGAGAAGCTTCACGATCTGGAGAATGATTTTAATAATATGAGTCAGCAAAAATTGGAGTTATGCCTTATATTTAAACACTCATCCCAACTAGTTCTTGTGTACAGCAGCCCGGCTAAAAGCAATCAAAGCCCCTTTAAGCACCAATCAAGAACATCAGTAACTAGAGCTTCATAATTAGGCATGAAAAAGATCTTAATTTTATTGATAACAGGGCATTTAAGATACATATAGCTCCCGACTAGCTGCTCGAGTAATGGAAGTACTCGACACAAGTAATCGAAAGAAAAAAGAAAGAAAACAACTAAGTGTAGAAAGGACGTAGCTGCTCTATGTTCCAAGAGTTGTCCTCCAAAGATCTGTCTTCACGTTGGAGACGATAAGCACCTGGCCGCGTTACTTCAGCAATGATGAATGGGCCCTCCCAAATTAGAGATAGCTTCTATCTGTTCTGAGTTGTTTAAATTTTTCTCAAGACTAAATCACCCACAGAGAAAAGCTCTACCATGCACATTGCAATTATGATAACGACGTAGGCCTTGAAGGTACTTAGCCGACTGGAGTACTATGATGTCGCGTGCTTCTTCTAGTCGGTGAACTTCATCCAGTCTATTATCAGCAGAACTGGCTTCATCATAGGCTCGAACGGGAAGTGAACCGTGCTTGACTTCAGTCGGCAGCATAGCTTCGGAGCGATAGAGAAGAAAAAAACGGTGTCCATCCCGTCGCCCGACTAATCGTGGTTCGGAGAGACCCAAAAAATAGATGGCAACTCTTGCACCCATTTACCCGCATATGGTTTGAGACGATTGAAGATCCTAGGCTTGATGCCTTGAAGAATCATGCCATTTGCTCGCTCAACTTGTCCATTGCTTCGGGGGTGTGTGATAGAAGCATAACAGACCAAAGTTGGCTCAAAAATCTTGAAAGAGACCACTTGTGAACTAAGTGCCATTGTCAGTAATTATTCTGTTTGGTATATCAAAGCGATAAATGATACTAAGGTTGAAATTCTTAGCCCATTGAGCTTTAATCTTTGGTACTGGCTTTGCTTCAATCCACTTGGTGAATTTATCAACTGCCACAAAGAGATGAGTAAATCCTCCTAGGGCTTTCTTGAAAGGACCAACTAGATCAAGCCCCCAAACTTCAAAAGGCCAAGACAATAGGATGGTTTGCAATTCTTGAGCAGGTACGTGGATCTGTGGACCAAAGAACTGACAACCTTCACAAGTTCTAACAATCTTGTTAGCATCATTGACAGCAGTAGGCCAATAGAACCCTTGTCGGAAGGCCTTGCCTACCATTGTTCTTGATCCAACATGATTACCGCATATGCCCGAGTGGATCTCGTTGAGAATCTGTCGGCCCTCGTCCATGCTAATGCATCTCATGAGCACTCCATTAGCCTCCTTCTTCATCAACTCACCATCATGAATGGTGTAAGTCCTGCTTTTCCGTTCTATCTTCTCAGCTTCAGCTTTATCAACTAGCAACTCATCTTCTGATAAGAAACGAAAAAGTAGACTTCTCCAGTCATCCTATAGATAAGCAATAACTGGTTTTTCGGGTTGCTCAGCAGTCGGTTGCTCGAGGGACTCAGCAACCTTTTGCTTCTTCGTTATAGTTGGCTCATGGAGATGCTCAATAAATATATCATCAGGAACTGCTTGGTGCCGAGAGCCTAAATTAGCCAAGTGATCAGCCGCCTCATTATAATCACGAAGAATATGGCTGAGCTTAGGTGACGTACTTCCTGGTGATAGGCTGCCATGTTCTCATCTTGGCAATTCCACTCTTTCATAACTTGATTGATCACAAGCAATGAATCACCGTAGACGAAGAGGCGCTTGAAAACCATGAATCAAGGCTTCGTACTCGGCTACGTTGTGTGATGCCTGAAAGTGTATCTGCAATACATATCTAAATCTCTTTCTTGGGAGAAACAAGAACCACTCTAGCTCCAGCCCCAGAAACGCGCAGTGATCCATCAAAGTACATTATCCAGTACTCAAGATCTTTGGACATACTAGTGGTCTTGGCTTCAGTCCACTCAGCAACGAAGTCGGCCAGTGCTTGTGACTTGATCGAAGTCTTGGGCTTGAATGTCAAGTCAAAAGGAATTAGCTCCATGCCCGACTTGGCAATTCGCCCGGTTGCCTCGCGATTATGTAATACATCACCCAGAGGAAAAGAGGTGACCACTGCTACTGGATGTGATTGAAAGTAGTGCACCAAACTTGCGCACAGTGATGAGTACCCCGTAGAGTAATTTCTATATCTGTGGATAACGGGTTTTTTAATCAGCCAGCACTTCGCTGACGAAGTAGATTGGCGGCTAAACTTTATGCACTCGGCCTTCTTCGTCCCTCTCGACTACCAACACTAAGCTGACAACTTGTGGTGTTGCCGAGACATACAACAGCAAAGGATGTTGAGGCATTGGGGAGGCGAGTGTTGGTGCAGTCATCAAAAACTTCTTAAAGTTGATGAATGCCTCCTGTGCTTCAGTTGTCCACCCGAACTTGTCAATCTTCTTTAATAGCTTAAAAAAAGGCATGCCTCGCTCTCCCAGCCAAGAGATGAAACGGCTGAGTGCTGCCATGCACCCTGTTAGCTTCTGTACCTTTGTCAGGTCACTCAGCGGTTCCATGTCTAGGATGGCCTTGATCTTCTCGGGATCTGCATCAATTCATCTATGTGAAACCATGAAACCCAGCAACTTTCCTGACGGTACTCCAAAGACGCACTTCTCAGTGTTTAATTTCATTCTGAAGGCTCGAATATTGTTGAACTTTTCCTCCAAGTCGGCGATCACATCATCTTTTTGTTGGGTCTTGATAACAACATCGTCGATGTAGGCTTCAACGTTGCGCCCAATTTGGGTTTGTAGACACTTCTCGATCATGCGTTGGTATGTGGCTCTAGCGTTCTTCAACCCAAAGGGCATGGTGATTTAACAGTGCGCACCAAACAGAGTTATGAAGGAGGTCTTCAAATAGTCTTCCTCTTTTAAACTAATTTGGTACTATCCCGAGTAACAAACAAGGAAGCTCAGCAACTCGCAACCAGCCGTTGTGTCTACCACCTGATCAATTCGTGGCAACCCAAATAGGTCTTTAGGGTAGGCTTTGTTGAGATCCGTGTAATTCACACACATCCTCCATTGTCCCGTCTTCTTCTGGACGAGTACTAGATTGGCTAGCCACTCAGGATAGAGTACTTCTTTGATGATACCAGCAGACAACAGCTTCTTGATTTCATCCTTGATTGCTTTTCGCCGATCAGTAGCAAATCGACGTAAGCGATGTCTAATGGGCTTGGCATCGGCCGTCACTTGCAAGGAATGCTCAATCACCTCCCGCGGGATCCCAGGAATATCAGACGGTTTCCACGCAAAAATATCTTTATTATTTTGAAGGAAGGTGATGAGCACGCTTTCCTATTTACAATCTAAATCAGCCCCGATGACAGCCATTTTAGTCGAGTCATCGGGGGTTAGAAGTCTTTTTGGTTCTAACTTCGCCAGCTCCGGTCTTCGACGCCCTAGAACTCGGCATGTCACTATCAGTCGTCTCAACTGCCTGACGTCTGATCTCATCGTGGTCTTGGGCCTTGTCTTGTGCTTGGGCGATGTCGCGGCTCTCCCTATCTCAAGTGAAGGCTTGGCATACATCACTGCGTAGGGAGATGACTCCACGCGGGCCCGGCATCATCATCATCATGTAGGTGTAATGCGGGACCGCCATAAACTTGGATAAAGTTGGACGGCCGAGTATAGCTTGGTAGGCAGTATCAAGGTCAGCAACTTCGGAACTAATAATCTCCGTCTTGAAATTCTCTTCTATGCCAAATGTGACTGGTAACGAGATCTATCCGAGTGGTATTGCTGACAACCCGGGAATCACGCCGTGGAAGGGAGCATAACTCAGGTTGATCTCAGACTCGGGAACTTCATGGCGTCGAAGTATTGACGAAGAGGATATTGAGAACGCTACCTCCATCAATGAGGACACGCTTGAGGCGTATCCTGAATACCACCGGATCAAGAACCAGCGGGTACCGACGTGGATGCACCACTCAGTCTGGGTGATCAGTGCGATCAAATGTGATCGAGGCTTCTGACCACCGGAGATACTGAGGTATGCTTGGAGCCGCCATGTTGATTTCGCGATCAGTAAGCTTCTGCTTGTGCTTGGGCTCGTTTCAGAGTGGACCACCGAAGATATGGTTGAGTTGTTGGTTGGGGGGTTGGAAGCCAGGAGGCATTTCCTCGGCCTCCTTTCCCTTGCCCCTATCCTTGTCTGATCCCTCCGGTGCGTCAGCTGGCTTCAAGCCTTTGATCTGCTGCTCAATGTATCTCTTAAGCATATAACATTCTTTTGCTGAGTGATTGCCAGCGGGGTGGCAGGGACACTTCTTGGCTAATACTTGCTTGTAGTCGGAGATCTTAAAGCGGCGCTGCTAACCAAAACGCTCAGTTGCGGCCACCAGTTCTTCGGGATGCCGATTCCGTTTAGATGAACGGCCAGCATCCTTGTTGTCCTTTGGGGGTTTATCATCCTTCTTCTTCTCCCGGGAAGATGAGGCGGGCGGCTTTTCTCCACAGACTGCCAAGACTGCTTCGGCTGATGCAGCATATTTGTTGGCCATCTTGAATAGTCGGCTCACGGTGTGCGGCGGCTTCTGAGTGAACTTGTGGATGAACTATGGGTCCCTGGCTCCCTTCCAGAAGGAGGCAATGACTATCTCATCTCAGACATCAGGGATCTTGTTCCTGGCTTCTGAAAACCTCTTGATGTACTCCTTAAGGGATTCATTTGATCCCTGCAGGAGTTGAAGAAGGTCGTACTGATCCCCAAGGCGTTCGTAGGTACCCTGGAAATTGGCGATGAACAGTTGTCGTAACTCGGCCCAAGACCCGACTGATCTGCGTGGCAACCCAGTCAGCCAGTTTCTTGCTGAATCTGATAGAGCCACGGGCAGATAATTGGCCATCACTTTAATTTCTCCACCCGCCGCACAGATCGCTAGGGTATAGACAGTAAGCCAAGTACTCAGATCAGTCTTGCCGTCGTACTTGTCAATTCCAATTGGCTTGAAACCGGAAGGCCAGTTGACTTGTCGAAGATCAGAAGTCAAGGCCAAGACCCCTTCATCAAAGTTATCATGTTTGGGAGGTGAACGACCGAGTTGTCGGTGATGGTACGCTTCCCATCGTTGATCCGACTCCTCAGGTTCACGCTTCTTGTTGTTGATGTTACGGAGATGTTGATGCAAAATTCTGCCACCGGCCTCTAAGCGTTTCCGACAGGTGCGTTGGCCGATGGAGTTCTTCGTGCTCAAACACATGAAGGCATGGGAGATTTGCTTACCTCCAGTGCAAGTCCTAAACGTTGAGGTTACGAGCGTGCTAGTCAGTTTGCTCCTGCAACTGACAAGATGTTGTATGTTGATCTCCGTGAAGTTGATCGGCTATTGAGCCGATGTGATGTAGCGTCTCCTAATGATATTGATGTTGATGATCTAGGAGCCGATCGGCTTATCAACCGATGATGGTGCGCTTCTAGCCGATGTCGATAAGATATTGAAGATCAATTGGCTGTACGTTAGACATAGATCCAAGTAATCAAATAGACAAGTGAGATCAATAATAGTATCGGCTAAATAAAGGATATGGCATGAGAAGCCGATACAAGACTTAGATCTAGTCATAGGATAACTCATCGGCTAACCCTCCGATAAAACTACACACGCCGACAGCCGATGCACCTAAACCGATCAACTTTAGTCTTTGCCCGAAGGATCGAGTGGGGTCGAGACAACTTGCGCCAAGACTATCGTTAACCGATCTAAGCGAACCGACTAACATTATGTATAGTGATGGATATAACAAATATATTTAGAACGGCATTATGATTGTAGAGAAATATCGGCCAAGATAGAAGATCAGACCTAACCGAGACAGTTCCAACTAAACCGATGCGTCTCTAAACACATTGCAATTCTATACCTATTATAAAAATGAAAGATGTTTCTGGCCTTTTACACTTTGGTACCTTGGCGTATTTCTCCTCCCATGCGTGCGATGTCGACTCTGTTTCGTACGCGAACAATTTTTGTCATCCACAGCGACCACGATGCTACGTTCTGCCTCAATCGGCCCAACCTGGTCATGACCCAACCAAGTGATCGATCAGCCCAGCATGGTCATGGCCAAGCCCACGGACAGACAAGCTTTCACCAGCCAAGATCAAATCAAAATCAAATCAAGCTTCATCGAATTTATATTCATAATTCTCATAAAATGATTTAACTTCAAATCTTTTTTCCCGTTGCAACGCACGAGTACCTCTTCTCTCAAATCAAAATCAAATCAAGCTTCATCGAATTTATTTTCATTCTCATAAAATGATTTAATTTTAAAAAAAATCCTGTTGCAACGCACGGGCACTTCTTCTAGTAGACATAGAATTGAGGTATCAGATAGGCAACACCTGCATCAGTTGGATCGATATATCGGACTGAACCGAGAAAGTACCAAACGTCCCCGATACAAATGCCGTCGACAGAACTTACTTTTTCGCCGGAGGTCGGACCTAACCGATGAAGCCCACTTGGTATGAAGACCCCGATCTCGACTAATCTTACATAGGTTCTAAAGCGAACCTATGTAGTCCCGATAGAACAGTCGAGAACCCGTCGAGTAGGTTGTAAACCTAGCGGACCAGGGTTGCGATGCACCAAAATAGTTGTATTGAAGTCGAGGTGAGTTTATAGAGATCCCTGGCATACAATTTATACCCTTGGGTCGAACGAGTCCTAATTGGGCATGACTCAATCGGCTTGCTATATGCAGTCGTTACAAAAAAGGAAACTAATACTCTTAAACTTACAAAATTAGGAAACCGATCAGCTTTCCTCAGACTCCTTCCTAATTACATAAGGAAATGTCGGTGTTTTGGACCGGCAATAAAACTTATAGGGTTACGCACGAGCTCGAAAAGAACGATGGAGAGGGGGACAAGATTTATCCTGGCCCCCCTCAATATGAGGAGTATTACCCTACCCCAGCCTTTGGTGAATTACTGGATGTAATCCGCCGGGTGTTGTTGTATGATATTGTGTTTTTGGTTCCCTAGAGAGGCTCCCCCGACTCCCCTTATATAGGGTTGAGGAGCCGGGTTACATGGAAAGGCCCAGCCGGATACGGCTTAGTTTTCCTAAATCTATACTAGGTAGTACTCGGCCAGGGCTCTATACTCTGCCTTGGGATACAAGGCAACATGGCAACCGAGTCCTAATTTATTACATATATGGATGTGGGCCATCTCCTGTTTCTAATCGGATAAGTAGGCCGAGTGGTATCCGGTACCCATATCCTCCACAGTAGCCCCCGAGCCCTTTACAGTCGAGTTGCAGCTATCCCTCGTGGTTCTTGACCAATGTCGAGTGCTTGTATTTCGTCATGTGATTTCCCGAGTACTTCCTTGTAAGATCCTCTTTCGATTGTCTTGCTAAGAGGCTGTGGAGGGCTCCATCTTAGAGAGTAAAGAAATTGGGGCGCCAAATAGGCGCACCTATTAGGTGTAGCCCACGACTCTATGATTAGTTAGGAAACAACTAAACTTAGAGTCTATTAGGACTAATAACATGTCTTGAGCTTAGCGTTGATCACTGAAATGATAGGCCAGAGGCTGAATGTGCATACCCGGAGCCAAATGCAATAAATCATCTTGATTTTATGAAGGAAAATATCTTAGGAGCGCCGAATAGGCACACCTAATACGTGTAGCCCCCGACACTATACTAAGTTGGGAAACAACTAAGCTTAGAGTCGAGTCTTGTACTTATTCTTTCCAAATTAAGAAACCACACTATAGGCTTAGCTTAGCATCGATCATCCACGCAAATCACTCGGAAATTAGGCCAGAGGCATGATATTATACGCATAGCTAGAGCCAAATGCGATTTTTATTCGGACATACATGTATCATCATCTTGACTATGTCAAGAAAAATAATTTAGCTTAGCATCGATCATCCAGATAATTTGGACAATAGGCCAGAGGCTTAATATCTCACTGATGAGCTTTTAGCCGACTGGATTTGTTGGAGAAGTATCAATTTGCACCTTAATTTTAATAAGGATAAGCAAACCCTATAGGTAGTTACTATCTTGTGTCGCATTATCATCTTTTGGCAAATACCGAAGAGCTTGTTGCGATTTGCACCGAGTAAACTGCACGTGATTTTCCATCACCTTATGGCACAAAGGGCATGCTTAAAATTTACCGGGCATTATAGAATTCAGCTTAGCATCAATCACCCGAGTAAATTCCCTAAGTGATAGGCCAGAGGTTTTTGGTCATCCTGAATCATGGCAATGACTGAGATATCTAGTTGTTTTAGCAGTCGGCTGCTCTTTATTGAGTGTATGCAGAATACCAGTCATCCGAGTCTTGACTAGTGAGTGTACTCGGATAGGGTGTGATATCAATCCCGAGTTGGACGCCTGAATTATGCCACGTTTCTCCATGAAATTAAATGAGACGACGCCGAGTACCGTGAGTCACCCCAGTGATGAAGAGGAGGTTGGCATCACCGGAGAAGCTAACATCATCATGCTCCACTGGTCCTGGCAGGAGATTGGCAAGGCTTCATCACAGCAGCAGTGGTAAACATACACGTACATGCGTGCAGGAAAGGTGTTGACTGTAATCTGACTGCTTAGTTTCCCAATACGTACACGCGTCATGCATGTTGCTTTTTTCTTGGTCGATATAAAATGCTCAGCCTCGACATCGTTGATCTCGTAGCCTGGCGTGGAGGTGTAGAAATCGGGCTGCACATCTAGAGCAGTAGACAGTGACAGCCAGTTATGGTTGTTGGTGGAGAAGACCGAGACGATATTATCACCAGAGAAGTCGAGCCTGCCGGTGTTCTTGTTGGTGATATAGTCGACACGGAGCAAGTCGGCAAGGTTGTCTCGGCGGGCTGCGTTAAGGTCCAAGGATGTTCCGGCAGTCGACGTGGAGGCAATCGGCGAGGCCGACCATTGTTCCGGCGCTGATAACGGCATCGATGCGGTGCAGCGCAGCGATGTCGACAGAGGCGACCAGGCGATGATTGCCGCATGTTGCTACGCGACCGGATGTTGAACGCAGCACTTCACGAGCAGCCGCTCCGGTCGTGTGCGCGATCAGCGTGGGCGCATGCAGCCATGCACTCAGGGCTTCTTGGTCATCAATTGGTTGATATAGCAACTTGATGGTTGATTGTATTCAAGCTTGGACATGTCTTCAAGCTTCTACATATCGAGCATTTGCAGATGCCGTGGGACCGGTAATTATCTGGTGTGAGAGAAGGCGACACGGTATCGGTCGATCGGTGTGGCCGAAACTGCCGATGTCAGAGGCGGTGAACAGCCAGTCGGCGGGGCTGAAGCCATCCTGGTAGCTCGCGCCGCGAGTGTCGGAGGCGACAACTCGGAACCAGTCGGAATCAGAGATGTCGATGTGAAGATGATTGGCGACCCACACCGAGCCGATGGAGATGATGTCGAGCCAGCGGCGGAGCCAAATATGTCTCGGCGGCTCACGTCGTAGTTGTCGGAGGAGACAGCTTGGAGCCGGCTCCATCCTGCTGTTGCTCAAGTCGGGAAGTAGTCATGACCCTGTACTCTTCTATGACGGCTGCCCAAGTGGGGCCAAATATTCTTGAAGTATCCCATACTGTGCTTGATGGAGAATGTATGCACGTGCACATGCATGCATGTGCAATATTGGCATATGCCCAGCTTGCTTGGCATAGTGGTATGTAGCCACCCAGGCTACACATATGTGTGCTGTGCACGCGGGCTTAGTGAATGCTTGCCCGGGATGAGGCTTTGCAAAGTCGTGACTCTTGCCGGAAGCACAAATGGTGACTTGTCCGAGCGATGCGGCATGCACAGAAGTGTGGCTTATGCAACAAAGCGATGAGTGAGTAAGATAGCCCTTAATTGGGGGCGTATCTCACTCGGCTTGATGGTGAATGGGCCCCCGAATGGTCCAATTCTCTGGTGTAGGAGATGGATGCATGGTCCCGAGTTTATATGAGACTCATCAAGACCCTGCGTGACAAATAAGTAGATGAGTAGCATCTGATAATAGCAAATAACCACTTGAAACAAATGCAAATAATTATTTTTAATGCATGAAAATTCGAACTTCTCCTCTCATTGATTTTGATTTCTCCGAGCGGTTGATTCCTTACGCTTAATCACTCAGCCAACTTGGAGCTGAGTTTCACAGATTCATAATTTGTTCTACTCGAGTACTTTTGCAATCATTAAGAGAAAAACATATTTTACATTGCTTGCCTCATGTTCTCAACAAGTTCTAACAAAAAATATCTAGCACTGTGTGTTTAAACACTCATTCCGACAAGTTTTTGGGTTCATGACCAAGCAAAGAACATCGGTAAATAGAGCTTCACAACTCGGCACAAAACATAACTTAAAACAAGTCTTAAACAATAAGAGCAAGATTTCGAAAACCTGTAGTATAATCCACATAGCCCCTCGACTGGCTACTCAACTGAGAAATCACTTGACGCAGACAGTCGAAGTAACTAAATAATAAAAATATCACGTAAAGAATAAATAAAGGATAACTTAGCTTATAAGTCTTTGGCTGACTGAAGATATTTGTCCTTGATGATGTTAGCTGCCCTAGATCCAGATGTGACAGGGTCATGGCCGTGCCCAAGTGGAGCTAGGGAACTATGTTGCTGACATAATGGTGCTAACCGCTCCAGGTCCAAACTCGACGGCTCGGGGCCGTGGCCGAGTGGAAAGGTAGAGGGAGTGAAATATTGAATTGATAATATTGACTCTTTATATCCAAATCTCGACGGCTCATGGCCATGGCCGAGTAGGAAGAAAGAGCAAGTAAGCATCACTTGTAAAGAATGAGCATGCAAATAATTGGCGATGCCAATATTATCCCGACTCGTATCGGTATTGAAGAAGATGAAGCTAGTTCAGTCGGCGTAGCCATAATTAAACCGCATATGATCATGTTGATGTTGATGAATACCATATTGTCATTGTGTACGGGTACGGCGAGACCAGTGCGTCAATGGTCAGCTTGACATAGATAAAGATAATGTTGGGCCCGTAAAAGACATGGATGGATGACCTATAGGCCGGACTTGGTTGTTGAAGCAATCAGCAATGTTAGAACACTTGATGACGAGCAGCCAATCGAAGTGGCTTATAATCGAAGTGGCTTATGATGCCGCGATCCTTTCTTCTGTTTGGTGATTAATGCTAGCTTTTCCATGCCATCATAGTGCGGCCGACCGATTTGCGGGTACCGATCAGATTGATCACGGTATATGAGAACCCTGGTACCAGTCAGATCCTGTTGCTCCATCCATGGCTTGATGCTTCTATTGATACGCTTGATCTGACAGATCGATGCTTGTTTGAAGCTTCAACCAAATCCAGCACGTAATGCATGGGCGCTAGTGCTTTTTGCAAACCTACGCATGCAGCAAATACATGTTTGGATCTGATTGGTTGTCCATACATGTGTGATGTCAATCTGTACGTAGATGTTGATGGAAGCTTGAATCGTCAGATCGATCCATGACTTTTAATGCCGATCATCTTGTGTGTGTGTGTGCGGCAGATCATTGCAGATGGCAGCAACAGCGTTGGTCGGCTCAGTGAAGGGCGGTGTTGCCGCGGGGGTGCGCGCAATCCTGCAGGTCTGCACGGTCTTCCTCCTGTCCGACTGGAATCATGATCTTGACGAGGACTCGGAGTTGTATATGAGGCGAACGCTGCCCTCGGCAGGTACCAGAAGCCAAAATCTGAAGGAAATATCATCGTAGTTGACATTGGAGTCGAGGCAAGCTGACTCAAGGCAGTGTAGACATTTCAATAGTGGAGAAAACGGCCTGTGTGTTGGTTGTTGTCATTTTCGTCGTTGACCTGTGGAAGCAAATCAGTCGGTGCCGGTTTGTCGAGGATATATGCAGCCGATTGATGGAGCCATCTCTATCCGATGAATGGATGCTGGAGGCGTCGTTGGTGATGATCGATGACATCATGCTTGAAACTATATGTAGTGGCAGCAGAACACGTTGACGACCGGCCGACTCTTGTGTGCTTGTACTTTGCTTGAAACAGGAAACTAGCATCATCCCATGAACTTGACGTCGGTGACTGAGTGAGCTAACGTGGAGTCATTCGACAGTTCATTGGTACCACCGTAGATATGGCGCAGGCGGACAAATACCGACTGATCCGGGGCCGTAGTTGTAAAGTTTCCATGCATATGTAGAAAAAACCGATCTGATTAATCATCATGATAACTCCAGCAGTTTAGCTAGCATCCAGCGACGTATCTTGGAATCCTCCGACTGATCGTTGTTAAATGGGGGTGGAGTCCGACTCGAAGTCGAGTCGGATAGCTTGACCCGTTTGCTGCCTGCATGATGCAGCGGTAAGTACGTCGCCATGAAGATCTACCCGTCTTGCCGGGCTCGGACTGGTAGAAGGTCATAATCTTGGGATGGCGCTTTTTGTGTCGTGCAACAATACGAGTCAGAAACCGAGTAGAGGTCCAAGCCATGTTGAGAAATCCGATCGGAATCGGTTCCAACATGTTAGCGCTCATATTAGTCGAATTCGAATTGTAGGTCTTGAACTCGCCAGTCAAGTCGGCGAGAAAGTCGAAGTCGCCGAATTTGAGATATCACCAAACGGAAGCTTGATTCGGTGAATCCTGAAGACGATTCCATCATACTTGCTAACGAATTCCTTGGGGACATGGCATATATAACAGCCGACTAGGATTTCAATTGATCTTATGGTTGTGCTGCGTGGACATCACGTACTCGTGGTATGCAATAACCGTATGCTGGATGATTCTCCGACCGACGTGAGCCAAAGCATGCGGTTACTGGCTCCTGGTAGCCGGCTGGATATAGGCATGGTGCGGGCAATGACCCAATCGTGCAGACTGCTTGGTGTCAGACAGGACAAGAGATGAGTCATGGAGACATGCAGCTGTTGTTTTCCTTGTCGATAGTGCTATGTTGGTACAGTTTGGCGATGATGTTCCTTCTCAATCAGAAAACCACCAGACGAAGAATCGGTGTAGTCGGATCTAATGAGGGCAGATACTGTCTTCTGCTGCTTGGACACGCCGCTCAACATGCCGCCTGAATCATGCTACAAATCCGGTTGATTGATTTTTTGCCTATCTCCTGGTGGCCGATACGCATCTTGGACTCAGGATTGAACTTCGGGCAGCTTTTGGTCTCATTGTTGTTGTTTGGCAGAAGAAAATCAAAGGGCGGCGGCTCGTCAAGAATACGCCAGTGCCTGCCTCTCGACCAGTACACGTTGGCGGCAACGTTAGTGATGATAATTACCATGATGTCGTCAGGCCTACGGGCGATGAAGGAGGATTCCGCCAATCTGCACCGGGACGACCTCGGACTGCTACTGGCTGCCGAGTGTGCGGGTCCGATGTTGAAACCAAGTTGTTTTGGAAACCCATTGGTGCTTGTAGTAGATTAATTAGGAAACTAATCCAATGTATGTGCTCTTCTGTTGGTTACACACGAGCTCGAAAAAAACGATAGAGAGGGGAACAAGGTTTATCCTGGTTCAGCCCCCTCAATATGAGGAGTAATACCCTACTCCAGCCTTCGAATCCGCCGGGTGTTGTTGTATGGTATTGTGTTTTTGGTGCCCTAGAGAGGCTCCCCCAACTCCCCTTATATAGGGTTGAGGAGCCGGGTTATATGGCAAGGCCCAGCCGGATACGACTTATGTTTCTTAAATCTATGCTAGGTAGTACTCGGTCGGGGCTTTATGCCCTACCTTGAGATACAGGGTAACATGGCAACCGAGTCCTAGTCTATTACATATTATATGGATGTGGGTCATCTCCTGTTTTTAGTCGGATAAGTAAGTCGAGTGGTACCCAGTACCCATATCCTCCACAGGAAATAACTAAAACATGCCTAATTAATGGATAGAATTAAACTGCCATCCGTGGTCTTCACGATTCCTTCCTGATTTCAGCCTCCTCCTTCCATCGGTTCATTGTTTGACCGAATCTAGTACAGAATCTACCAATTTTGGCGTTGACTCATCAATTTACCAAATTCTAGTGTCAATAGGAGACATGGCGAATGAGGTTTCGTGTGTCCGCGCTAGGTTGCTGTAGGTAGCGATCACAATCATGTCATAATCTGTCTTGGTCTTGGTCCAGCCGGCGGAGTTCATCCTCAATCCTCCATTTTTCTTCTTCAAGTATCGCAAGATTCCTTTCTCGCTCAGCTCGATGACTCGGAGTAGTGACTGAGTGGCTTCATGACTCGGCCAGTGTTCTGCCGACTGGAGTCCTGGGTGGTTCTCAGCTTCGTGATGGCGGAGTTGTCCGAGAAGTCGACTCCCCAACCCCACAGTTGTGGTGATGCACTCCTATCGCAGATCCAAGAGCTCGTGCTTTGTTCAACTGTGGCGTGATGGGTGCTGCCTCGGGTATTGTCTGCATGAGAGTAGTCAGCAAGGTTTTAGCCGCCGCAATGTTCTGTTGTGGAGTTGTGAAGACTTGTTTGCCCTCATACATCACATTGAAACCCTGCTGCATGCGTCTGCCCGATGCGGCAAGTCGTCTAGCTGCATACTGTCACGCGTGCTCTTGTTCTTCCTGCTGTTGTCTTGCTTCTGCGTCTTCGAGCTCCTTGCACCGTTGCTCTTCCTTGAGTAATTTACGCTGTTCTTCAATCTCTCGGCGCTGCTGCTCGAGTTCTATTGCTCGGGCAGTGAGTTGCTCAGGCGTAAGATTGGCATTCTCAATAATTTTAGCCATGAAAATCGCGTATGGTGGAGAGAAGCTTCCTGGACTGCTTTGCTCCGAGTCGTCAAACTGGATCGTTTCATTGACGACAGCCACCCATCGTTCCTCGCCTTCACCATAAGCGACCGAGTTCCCAGAATCCGAGTCCTCGTTACTCGAGGCAGACACGCTGGACCACCGGTAGCGATAGGAGTAGAGATCTGCTCGGAACAACATGGCCTCGAGCGTCTTGGGTGGCTTTTTATACCAGTCCTCCTTGAATTCCAAATCTCTGCATCCGTTGAGGAATGCTGCCATGACCTAGTTGTTGGAGACAGCCGTCTCATCGTCCATGATGGCGTTGAAGTGAGCGAGGTACATGTGGAAGGGTTCTTCCACTCCTTGAAGTAGTTGCGCCAATCGTTGATTAGGATTGGTGGGAAGTACTTGAGACGGGGTTGATCCCGAAGCACTCTTCTTCTGCTGCCAAACCTTTTTGCGAAGCGGCGATTGACTGCTTCCACCTGGTGTAGGCAGGCATTGGTGTTTAGCCCGCTCCCTACGTTGCTCGTACGCTTCCTTGCGTTCGCAGCTCTGGATTGCCGAGTCCTCTTTCAGGTATTTCTCCATGTGGACAATGAGGCTATCCTTCTGCCTTGGTTCCGAGTACTGGTACTTGGGTGATACGTGAATGTTGGCCAACTGAATTAGGCCTTCGAGGCTCTTAGGAGTGTGACAATACCACATCATGAGGAGATCTCAATCCTGAATGTCGTGATACAAAATTGACAAGGCGAGTTGATCTGTGATTGGCTTGTATCGATCGAGTATTTCCAGGAATCTTCGAATGTAGTTGTCGAATGATTCTCCCGACTTCTAGGCCACCTCTGAAAAGAGACGGTATGCCTCGGGATGGTTCACGGGCTGATAGCTTGGACTCGGTGGCGCTTGAGTCGAGGATGACTTGAGTGGTTGAGTTCGAGTAGCAGTCGGTTTAGGCGACCGTGCTCGAGCTAGAGTAGACCCGAGATCTTGAGTCCAAGTCGGATTTGACTTGGGTATGGGAGTTTGAGTCGGCGTAGATCCGAGAACTTGAGTCCGAGTCGTATTTGACTCGGGCATGGAGGCTTGAGTCGGAGTGGATCCGGATGGTGTCGCGTCCTTTGCCGCTCAGTTTGCCCGACGGCGAGCACGGCATCGCGAAGATCCGCTCCTCTTTAGGGGCACGGCTTCGTAGAAAGCCGTGATCTGCAGCTGTTGTTCGTCGATCTGTGAAACCACCCTAGTGAGGAGGTGAGTCGACTTCTCTGCCATGTTCGGGATCCCAATAGGGACCGTGAAAGTATTAGGGGAGCAGACCGCATCTGCATGCGTGCTAAGTTGGCCTTGCAAGTCAGCGACGAAGCTGAATGAGCCGAATTGCAGTTTGATCCCCGGAGGGAAGACTACTTCGGTGAATGATGAAGTCGGCGAAGATGTCATCACACTTTCCGTCGAGAACTTCGGCGAGGCCCCTACCTGGCGCGCCAACTGTCGGTGTTTTGGACCGGCAATAAAACTTATGGAGCTACGCACAAACTCAAAAAGTGGATGGTGACGGAACACGAGAGTTTATACGGGTTCAGGCCCTCTGATGGAGTAATAACCCTAATCTAATCCGGCGGATGTATTCCGCCGAGTTTGTATTGCGGATATGAGAGTCGATGTGTCGTTTGATGCCCTTGGCCCCTCCTTATATAGGGAGGGAAGGCCAAGTCATCTAAGGAATCCAAGCCCTAGACGGCTTAGGGTTTCCCTATTAATTACAATATCTACCCAGCTAATTGCCGTGGGCAACAAGGCAAAGCCCAACCGGATGATTTTATCTCTTTACATATATGAACTCTGAGTTATCTACGACTTGGGATATGCATTATCTCTTGGATTGCGCCGTAGGAATCAAGGCATTGATGGGCCGAGCTTCTATCCTTCTTCTAGAACACCTCCACTTTGTGAGCCCATGAAGGTCCAAGTAGATACCCAGTATCCATAATCTCCACAAGCTGGAAAGCCACATGGACGAACTGAAGAAATCTCTCCGGATAAGCTACATGGCCCTTCACTTGACGGCCATTAGTTTGGCAGTGGAGGTGGAGGCCCCCTCTTTTGGGGACGCGACGCCATGACGGCGGCCCTAGCGGAACTCGTGACGGTGCTGGAAAGCATCGTCCCGAAGTACACCAGCCAGATGAAGGAGACTGCGACCACCGGATTCCGTACCGGCACGACGCATATCCTCACCTGCTTCAAGGCCACCTACCCGGAGCTGGACCTCGAGAACACCCTCCACCATGGCGAGGTGAACTCTGGTCATCTCTAGCTTGCGGAAGAGGTCTCCCCGATCACCGACAGCATCCTCCCCTTCTATCAGGGGTAATTTTTGTAACCCAGTGGTCTAGAGGACCTTGTAACCTTTGAATATTTAAGTACTCGATTTGGTACTCTATGGGAATGTCTTGTTTTTCTTTGTGACGTCTTGGAGGTGTTTTTGCAGAGTTGACGCTAGCACGAGTGTTCCTGTTGTCGAGAACCGTGACTCGTTGGCTAGCCCGCATTCCCCTATACGGGATCTGGCGGTTGTAGATAGAGATGACGAGCATATCGTGGATACGACTAGTCATTCTCCTTCAGGTCTTGACTTGGCTCCGCTTATGCACCATAACTTAGGTTCTTATATCTGTTAGATTTTGTTGTAGACATTCTCGAGATGCTGTCCGAGCGCGAGCGCCATGTCCAGTTCTGGAAGGCGAAATGGGAAAAGGCTGAGCTCGAGAAGAATCTGACGGTGGCGATGGAGACCAAAGATTTGAAGCTCTTCAGAGGTCGGGAAGTCTGGCTCAACTCTTATCTTCAGAACTGCTGCACCACGCTCAACCATGTATGCAAAGAGCTGAAGATCGAGCGGGTTGCTCCGGTGAAGACCACCTCAAGCTATGTGTTCTAGATCAAAGGAGCGTGCATCCAGTTGAGGGGAATTGACCAGGGCAAAGAGGTGGCGCTTAGGAAAGAGTGTCATCGTGCTAGTCGATTCATAGGTGGTCACGTCCTCGCGTGCATCCACGATGCGTACGCTCAACTAGATCTCCAGTTTCTTTGAGGTGGCTTTGACCGGTCCAGGTTGTCGCCGTCATAAATAGATGCGTTAGCTCAATGACTTGCTCCTCTAGCCGAGGAGGTTTTCAAGTCTATCGAGTTCCCGTGGCCGAAGTGGTGATATACATGCAATCTGTAATAGATCCTTTTAGACATTATCATATATATATCTGTAATGCTATGTAAAGTAAATTGAAACTACTCTTTCTTCTTTCTGGAAGTATCTGTAATCATATTTAGTTCGAAAGTATCCATAAGACAAGAGCGTTGTCGCTTAGCCTATGTTAGGAATAGGTATTCTCTAGCCCCTAGTGTTGTTTGCAGAAGTCTCAGGGAACAAGGCTTGAAGAATAACTCATATTTTCGTAGTATAAAGGCAATTTTTGTCGTAGCCCCCAGCGCTCTAGTTGTAGGGCATTTTTAGGGGTGGACCAAAGTCCTTGTTGAAGCAGCGATCACCTAGCCCCCAGCCATGAGGTTGGAAAACCCAATTTCCTATTACATGACTTGGTTAATACGCATCTTGAACACTGTTACACGACCAGTTCTGACATGGTCTCTTGGTTCTTTAATATTTGAATCAGCCTTATCCATTCTGGGCATCCCCAGCCAAGAATCCTGTGGGATGCTCGGAAGCATCATCAGACCGTGTAAAGATACAGTAGGGTCGATCTCAACATGAAAGTATCCAATTGTTTGTAATAAAAAAGTTTAGCGGCCTCGAATAGGGCTTCTGTATTATTTCCGTATACAGGTGTGTACAATCTGGTGGGAGACAAAAAAAAGGATAGCCACAGTTTGTTCTCAAAATAGACTGAGACTCCTGATCCATCATGTTGAACGGCTGGTGCTCAAACAAAATTGTCATAGACTTCCCGCAAAGGGGTTGTAGGCACCTCTGCGTCTTTGGGGATGTTATTATAACTTTATTGCCTGCTCGGAACGGCTGCTCTCTTTATTCCTCGAGTTTATCCTCGAGTCTTGGCATCTGTTGTTTAGACAGATGGAGATGTTTGCCTGTATCTGATCATTCCCATAGGAGGGAGTCTTTGGAGCAGAGCTTGTCGAGCTAGAGCATTAATCTCTGTGTTGCTCCTGCAGTGGACTTGTGCGCAGGTGCAGGTTAGGAATTGGTCACATAACTTCTGGAGTTCCGTGGAGTAGACGTCGTCAGATGTACTCGTAAGCAGTTGGTCTGTCTTCGCGGGGTTCATGAGTTTCGAATCTGCGAATATTTGCAGATGTTGGATCCCATGGTTTATGGAATGTCTCATGCCCGTGAGGAATCCTTCGTATTCTACTATGATACTTGTTGCTGGGAACTGTAGATGGAATATCCGGTTGTATATTATCCCTGTTGGGGATGTTAGCGCGAATGCTGATCCGGCTCCATATTTGGTGAGGACGCCACTGAACGTTAATGCCCATAAGTCCAGCTGGTCCTTGTTGGCTCAAATGTGTTGGAGAAGATTGTAAGGACCTCAGAATCGACCATATTGATTATCGGAACCATCTTCTGGGTGTCCGTCTATTTCGTCTTTCTGCTCTTCTTTGGCCTGTTGCTTGTGGTGGGAGCGGTGGGAGTTTGTCCCACCATGTCTAGGCTTCGCTTGTCGCATTGCACGGCGAGCTTCGTGTTCCTTTGGACAGTGATAGTTCCCTTTGGCCCTGGAAGTTTGAGCAGTTGATAGGCGTAGTGGGACGCCACCATGAACTTTACGAGTGCAGTTCTGCCTAAGATGGCGGTGTATGTTGTATCAAAATCAGTGACATCGAAGGTGACTTGCTCCGTTTGGAAGTTATTGGCTTGTCCGAAGGTAACCACCAGTGTGATTTAACCCAGCGGTTTTGACGATGACTCGGTGGTGATCCCATGGAAAGGTTGATCAGATGGGCTTAACTCGCTTCGTGGGATCCCCATTGCATCTAAGGTGCTGGCGAAAAGGAGGTTGATGGAGCTCCCTCCGTTGACAAGGAAACAGGCTACCTTGACATTTCTGATCATGGGCTCAACTACTATCGGGTATCTCCCAGGCATCATAGATATTTCAGGGTGGTCGGCTTCCGAGAACTCGATCTTGTACTGTGACCACTTCATCCTTGATGTCCCTATACGTGTGATGGCGCAGACTTCGTGTTCTACCCTCTTTTACTCTCGTTTCGATGAGTACATTGTAGAGCCTCCAAAGATGTGGGAGACGTGAAGTTCTTCATCCGAAAAAGCTTGGTCGGCATCTTTGGTTGTCGAGCTGGCTTCGACCATCCGTACTCGTTTGCCCTTGTCGGGGACTTGTTGTTGAGTTAGGACTTTCTTGAAGACACTGCATTCTACCAGATTGTGGGAGTTTGTCTTGTGGATTGGGCACCACGGTCATCGGGGATTGTCGTCCTGCGGGTCTGCACGCTTTGAGGGTTCCACACCATCGGTGGCAACAACCTCAGTGGGTCCTTTGCGTTTCCCGTTTCTGCAACTCTTATCCTTGCTCGACTTTGGGACCTCTTTCCGCTAGTATTCTTGTCTTCGCCCTTTTTGCTCTTTCCGTCTTTTCGTCGTAACGCATCATTGGCGTGTGTGCATCTATCGACGATCTCGAATAATTTCTATGTAGTGGTGATCTTTTTTGTCGCCAGTTTCTGAGTGGTGTAGCGATCTCTGACGCCGGTCTTGAAGGCCCGTATAACTGACGAGTCGCTGATGTCGTGGATCGTGTTTCTGCATTCATTGAAACGCTGGATGTAGTCCCTCAAGGATTTGTCTGCGTTCTAGGTCATTGCATACAGATCATCTTCGACGTCGTGTCATTTGTATGTTCCCTAGAAGTTGGCGACGAACTGGTGCCACAGGTCTTCCCAGGAAGTGATCGATCGTGATGGGAGATGTACCAGCCATGATCGTGCTGGTCCTTTGAGGGCGGCGGGCAAGTAGTTTGCCAACGCGTTGTTGTCGGCGCCAGCGGCGTAGAGTACTGTGGAGTACACCTACAGGAATTCCTCTGGGTCGATGCTCCTGTCGTACTTCTCGATTGCCCCTGGTCTAAACTTCTCCGGCCACCGAACTTCTCAGTGTGGGAACAAAAGCCCTGCATACACCGCCTGGTATAAACGACGAACGGTTCGCGTCCCTCCTCGGTCGTCAAGAATGATATGATTCAGAGGACGAAGGTGACGATGGGTCGCTAGGGTCTCGAGAAGGGCTTCTGGATTGGCGCCCGCGTGATCGGTCTCTTCGTGGATGGGGGGAGCGGGATTCATGGTGTTCACGCTCCCCCGTCTTCTCGTTTGTAGTCGTTATGACTGCTGCGAGATCGACTACAGCGGTCGTTTTCTCCTTCTTCCCTTCGACCTCCGCCTTCTCGCTCTTCTTCACGTCCTTGGTGGCACGATGTGTGGTGTCGTCGTTCTTGTCGTTCCCGTCGGCGCCTGTTGAGGCGATCACGAAGGTCGCGATCTGCAGGTGACATCTGTCCTCGCCCTGCCCATGCCCTGGGATGGTGACGCTCGGGATCCTCTTCACGTGGTTCTTCGAGTGCTTGACCGTCGACATTTGTGTTCTGATTGGCGGCAGCTGCTGCCCTTGCTGCTTGTGCCACTGCTTCCGCGTTCGCTGCGGCCTCTGCATTAGCCACGGCAGTCCTTCTCGCCGCCTCGGACTTGGTTAGTTCTAGAGGTGTTTTGGTGTTTGCCTCCCTGAATGCGGAGTCAAGGTTTGTGGCCATTGCGTGGACACGCTCGGCCCATTGTGCTATCTTCGTGTTTGCGGTGGCGTCGTAAGGTGTCTCGCTAAGTATCTCCTGCATTATCGAGAGATGTTGTGCAGGTGTTCCGGAAGCTGAGGCCGTGTTGTTGCCATCATTAATGGCCTAAATTCGTCGTGTGTTATCGGACTCAGACGCCGAGTAACTGTCGTCGCCATCTAACGTGGAGGATTCTTGCAAATTGGAAATAATAGCTCCGACAAAGCGGTCGGGACTAGATTCCTCTCTCGTCTCCTCTATGCTGTGTTGGGCTCGAGTGTTCTTGGGCACTTCTCGAGGCGCCACATACTTTGCGGCCTTCAGGTACACTCTGCAATCCAAGATGCTAAGCGCTTTACTGTTGTGGATCGGACACCAATTGGCGAACATGCATGCTCCCTCTCGTTGTCCGTTCTCTTCCACAGAGGACTAGACGTGTTGCACTGTTTTGCAGTCTTCTAGAGAATGCTTGATGGCTTTATGGATGGCACACCAAGTGGTGACTTTGACACAGAAATCCCTCGCTGGTGCCTGATATTGGAAAGTGGGCTCGAGAGGTTGCTCCTTTGTTGTCGTAACAGCCGGTGCCCTATCCTCTGTCTGGTCGGGAAGGGTTGGCGACTTCTGGTTAAACTTCCCCTCCGTGTTTGCTGGGTTCACGACCGCCGGCTGACCGGGAGTGACTGTGGTAGTAGTGCAGACTGGGAAGGCGATCGATCCGACTTGAGTCCACACCAGCGTTGTCGGCATGGGTGCCCCTGGGGCACGGTTAGTGTAGTAGTCGATATAGCCTGGCAGCATGTCGTGAGGGCCTTGAACGCCAAGCCCCACTACCTGGCGCGCCACTGTCAACGACTGATATCCGTAGACGGGGTATGTAGATGACAGAGGAACGTTGGCGTAAGGACTGATATAGTACGACATCGCTGGAAAGCTAAGGCAAGGATTTTTATACTGGTTTGGGCCTCGAGAAGGTAATAACCCTACTTCCAGTTTATATGGGATTACTGGCGGGAAGGATCCCGAGTACAGAGAACAATATGTGTGAACAGAAATCCGACGAGATTGTAGTCAGAAGGACCAAACATGATCTCGACGGTTTTGATGGCTACAACTACGGAACTATGCGTCTGGCCTCGTTCTGCTACAATTGTTGTGGCTTAGTTGATCCATCCCTCGTGTGGAGGATATGGGTACCGGGTACCACTCGGCCTGCTTATCCAACTAGAGATAGAAGGTGGCTCACATCTATGTAATGTATAATAGACTAGGACTCGGTTGCCATGTTGCCTTGTATCCCAAGACAGGATATAGAGCCCCGGCCGAGTACTTCCTACTATAGATTTAGGAAACCTAAGCCATATCCGGCTGGACCTTTCCATGTAATCCGGCTCCTCAACCCTATATAAGGGGAGTGAGAGGAACCTCTCTAGGGCACTAAAAAAACAATATCCGATCTTGTAAGCAAGCCATACACATACGTGCATGTATATGCATATGGCAGCAAGCAAGTCAATGAGCATCCGAGTCTAACTACAATCTCCACTGGATCGGTGAATATTGATCGGACACGCCGCTGATTCTGGAGACCAACTCGTATACGCACTCGGTGATCGACGTTAAGCTTAAACATCGTCGACGCTACTTTCTCATCCACGGCGCGGCGCATGGTTTCTCAATTCTCCTTCGCCAAGTCGACCTACGAGGCGCATCTAATCTCGCCATGGGGATGCTACGTATACACATGTGCGTCTGATCATGGCCGCATCAACAGATTGGTTTAACTGATCAATCAGATCTGCTACAAGCTTTGACTACCAGGCCAACCCATTGTCACCTGGTCCTAGTCATCTCTGCCAACACCGGTGGCTCTCGCCACCGGACCCCTCAGCTTTGGCCCGCCGACTGGCTCCGCGAGTTTCCGTTGCCTCCTCCGGCTCCAGCGTGATTTGCCGACCGGTTCCGCATCGGCGAGTTTCACCCAATCACAGGTTGATTCGAGACGGACTTCAATTCTTCTAGATGATGTTAAATCAGTATGGGGGAGATCCGTCCAAGATCAACTGCCTTTTGTGCATCGTATCCGATACATGCACATGCGTGCGCATATGTGCATGTATACAGTAGCATGTTAACAATCAGAGTAATCAAATAATCTGCAACATGTCTGAGTGATGATTCGAGTAATAAGTACTCTGACACTTATGCGCACCTTGTCCGCCGCTTACTGGTGCCTTCGCCTATACGGTTGGTTGGTCACACCACCGTTGTTGGGTGTCTTTGTTTTCACCGACCAGCCGCCTCGTCCGCTGCCAACTGGTGTCTTCGCCTACACGGTTGGTTGGTCACACTACCATTGTTGGGCATGTACGTCTTCACCGCCGGCCTGCCTTCGCCGCCGCCGACTGGTGTCACTGCCGACACGGCTGGCCTATTATACCGCCGTTGTTGCGTCCACACCTTCATCGACTGGCTGCCCCCGTGGCCGCCGACTGGATCGATCTAATCAACCAGAGAGACTAATCGCCGATTAATTCAATTTACAACCGGACATCGATTGCCGAGTTATTTTCCTAGCCATCAAGATTTTCGGGCGACCAATCAGGAGCTGTCAGCGATACTTTCATCCTAGATTGGCATAATATGTGCAGCATCATTATTGAGGCAGTTATTCTCATCAAATCAACTTCACTCGTGAGATCAAATTGGATATCTGCACGTCCAGCGATATCATCAAAGAGAACAACTCGTCGAGATTGATCGCAAATTGGTTGTCACTGTTCGTCAAAACAGTTGTTCTCGGCAACTCAACTTTACCAATGAGATTAAATATGTCGCTGCCATATTCGTCGGACGCCGATCAACTCCCAGCCACTGGTGTTTTCTCTGGTCAATATGAAAATTCCTGATGTCATCACCAAGCAACAGGAGCATGCAAATTAAATAAACGTGCTTGTATGGATTGAGGTGACGGTTTACTAGCAAACTCCCGACTAGCTGTATTTTCCACCTGAGTTTTACTTGGCCACGATTGAATTTAAGAGCAGCACATTACATGGAGTTACGTGTGCATATATTCTTCAAGGATTGACACTTCGCTGACCAGTACTATTCACCATTATTAGTCGGTGTACTCCGCGGCTGTTGCTAATGGTGTTATCATCTTCACGGCTGGCCACGTCGCCGTCACCGCTAATAGGCGTCATCATCTTCAACGCAAGCTATCTATGTCTGCTGCCGACCGGTTTCTTCACTTCCATGGCTGCATGATTCTGCCAGTCCGGGGATCTCGACATCTCTGCATGAGTCACGACATATGATGCCGTGTTATTTTACTACAACAAGTGGTGCTTCTACAATTTTCAAGAATTCTACTCGGACATCCTCATCACATATCTTCACTCAAGCAATGGCTACTCGACGACAAGAAGTTACAGTTCTCAACTCTATGTTTAGTTGTTTCCCAACTAACCAAAGAGTTGGGGGCTACACAAATACAAGACTCTCAAAATTCGACAAGTTTTATGTCAAGATGAAGCAATCAATTAAACAGCCAATGAGTCAACTCTAGGAGTCATTATCCTAGTCTTCTCTTCAAGAGCAAGCGTCCTACTTCAGCAATTCAAATTATTTCACCGGCAATTTTGGAGTTATCAAACCAATCAGCACAATTTTGACAATAACATTTACCTTCCTCCAAATGAAGCATTCAGTTCTATTGCCATCGTCATAAATCAAGAGGTGTTGCATCAATCTCAGTTATGTACACGCTAACCTCAAGAAAACTATTCGAGCTTCGACATCTTCTCAACAATTTGGAGGATTATTGTCACTGACATCATCACCAACACCTTTACTTCATCGGCCCTGACATCTCCGTCGTTGCGAAGGGTCATCGACTATTTTCTTTATCTTCATGATTGGTGGATTTTGTCATTACTCTTAATGAGCATCTACATCTTTAACATCGCCTTTATGACTGGCTTATTATGCCTAAACTGATGGGCGTCTTCGTCTTCTTCACCGGCTGTCTTGTCTGTTACCGGCTGATTATTTTGCCGCCATGGTTGCACAACTCTGCGCCGTTGCTGGGCACCTTCGTTTTCACTACTGGTTGACCTGACTGCTGCCGACTGGTTTCTTTGCCTCCACGGCTGTGCGACTTCATCACCTTTGATTGGTGTCACTGTGTTTACCACCATCATTATCTTCCTTACCTCTGATGGACGATATTATCCCCATATTAATCATCTTGCCTTCATTTTGACTGCATCGGCTATTGCCAATGGACAATTTTGACTATGACAGAAGGACAAGCTATATACTCAGGGGCTTATCAACTTAAGCTAAGGATCATACTTTCAATTTGGACTTATCTGGGATATATGCGACACAGATTTATAGTTGTTGGACACATCATCTTTTACAAAGCAGTCGGTATATCACTCGGATCATATTATTTGGAGATTCACACCGCATATGCTATATATTCATATCAAGTCACTTGGTTGACCATAATTATCAAAACCACTCAGTTGGTTGGATTATTTATTCCTTACTTTACGTGCTTACCAACTAAGCATAAAGTCTATGCAAGATTTACAACATCGCCGATTATCAAGGCATACAATTTCTTCGCCGACTATGACACCAGTCGAGACGATCCTACTACTTCGTCGGGTGATGTGCACTCCTGAGGGTTGCATTACTTGGCCATTGCTTCACTGGTCATTATATTACTCTGAAGACATTACTCGGCATCCTACACTCGGACAATGACACTCAGATGACTGGTATTCTACATACACTTAGCAAAAAGCAGCCAACTGCTAGAACAACTTAACGAAAAGCAGCCAACTGCTATAACAACTAGATAAAAAGCAACCGTCTGCTATAACAACTAGATAAAAAGCAGTCGTCTGCTATAACAACTAGATAACTCAGTTATCGCCATAATTCGAGATGACTAAAAGCCTCTGGCCTATCACTAGAAAAATCTATTCGGGTGATCGATGCTAAGCTGACCTTTATATAGCCCGGTAAATTTAAGCATGCCCTTTGTGCTTTAAAGTGATGAAAAATCACATGCGGTTTACTCGGTGCAATTCGCAATACACGACATAAGAGAGTAATGACCTATTTTGGGGTTTGCTTATCCTTATTAAAATTAAGGTGTAAATTATTACTACTCTAGCAAATTCACTCGGCTAAAAGCTTGTTAGTGGAACATTATGCCTCTGGCCTATTGTCCAAATTATCTGGATGATCGATGCTAAGCTAAATTATTTTCCTTGACATAGTCAAGATGAGGATGCATATATGTCTAACTAAAAAATCGCATTTGGCTCTGACTATGCGTACAATATTATGTCTCTGGCCTATTGTCCGAGTGATCTACTCGGGTGATCGATGCTAAGCTAAACATATGGTGTGGGTGCTTAATTCGGAAAGAATGAGTACAAGACTTGACTGTAAGCTTAGTTGTTTCCCAACTAAGTATAGAGTCGGGGGCTACACCTATTAGGTGTGCCTATTCGACGCTCCTAAGATATTTTTCATGATTAAATCAAGATGATTTTTTGCAGTTGGCTCCAGCTATGCAGATTAAGTCTCTGGCCTATCATTCCGGTGATCGACGCTAAGCTCAAGACATATTGTTAGTCCTAATAGACTCTAACTTTAGTTGTTTCCTAACTAATCATAGAGTCGGGGGCTACACCTATGGTGCGCCTATTCGGCGCCCCAATTTTATTACTATCAAAGATGGAGCCCTCCACAGCCTCTTTGCAAGACAATCGAAGGAGTATCCTACAAGGAAGCACTCTGGAAATCACATGATGAAATAGAAGCACTCGGCATTGGCCAAGAACCGCGAGGGATAGCTGCAACTCGACTGTGAGGACTCTGAGACTACTGTGGAGGATATGGGTACCGGGTACTACTCGGCCTGCTTATCCGACTAGAGATAGGAGGTGGCTCACATCTATGTAATGTGTAACAGACTAGGACTCGGTTGCCATGTTGCCTTGTATTCCAAGGTAGGGTATAGAGCCCCGGCCGAGTACTTCCTAGTTTAGATTTAGTAAACCTAAGCCGTATCCGGCTGGGCCTTTCCATGTAATCCGGCTCCTCAACCCTATATAAGGGGAGTCGGAGGAACCTCTCTAGGACACCCAAAAAAACAATATCATACAACAACCCCGGCGGATTACATCCTCTGATCCCCCGAAGGCTGGAGTAGGGTATTACTCCTCATAATGAGGAGGCCTGAACCAGGATAAATCTTAGTCCCCTCTTCATCATTCTTTTTGAGCTCGTGCGTAACCCTATAAGTTTTATTGCCGGTCCAAAACACCGACACCTCAACCCATGGGAGTGGTAATTCTTTTATACCGTGGGCTACCGGCAGTCCTCGGGTAGGACTCAGACCGTGAGACTCGCGCGGTTAGGAAAACCCCCGTCTTCTACGAGTAGGTCTCCGTTTTAGCCTTCTGGCATACAGATTCCTTCTGTATGCTCTCTTGGTCTTCTTTTCGTAACCGTGCAGGTATACCTTCCCTTTTAATCTGTGTTTTTGAGTAATGAGGATATCCCTTATCCGTAATCCTGATACATATACAAAGCAAGGAAGAGAAAAGGAGGAGGTCGAAGGAGAAAAGGTCTCACAAGTGGAGGGAAAATAGTTGCAGCGGCAAATTCGAGCTCGTGCTTGATCTAGCGAGGTGCACAACAATTGAAAAAGAAAGGAAGGGGTCCGTCTAATTTATAGGTGGCGAATGGAGTAGTGGCTAGTGCGTGGCTGCACGATGCAAGCTCGCCACTGCCAAGCGGGCATGGGAGGTGGTGGTACGTGGTGGACGCACACACGATGCCTCATGCACAGGGTGAGAAGAAAGGGTTGAGGGCCAGCCTAGGAAAGGAGGAGGTGGCCAAACAAGCTAATATGCTAGGCCGGGAGGCAAACTGGGTTGCGGCAGAAAGGAAAAAGCCAAGGAATTCAGAGAGAAACGGGCGGCCCAACTGAAGTATAATGTTTTGAAATCTTCCAAAGAATTGTTTTCGGTGTTGTTTGAAAGGAATTTGAACTGGACTTCAAATTTGATATCAGAGTTCACAAAAATACGAGGATTGTTGACAGAGGATTTTGGCCTGATTTTTTGATGAGTTTGAATTTTGAAGAAATTAGAGGGAAGTTTAGAAAGAGATAGAAGTTGATTTGAAAGTGTGTTTTAATTCAGCAGGTATAAGGATCAAAAAGGTTTTATGTGAGTTTTTGGGACGCAAGATTCAGTGACATTGTAATTTGGAAAATTTTGTGAGGGACTTCAGAAGTATAATTGGAATTGCAGAATTTAAATTTAGATGGGAATATTTGGATCGAGATCTTTTGTCTCGCGGGGAAGGGTTTAATTGAGATCTTTGGCTCTTAGGTTATAAACAGTCAAAATTTCGCAATTAGTGTTTTTTTTCATTAGGCTTGGAAACAAGACTAAACTCGACATTGTCCTTTAACTTTTATCTCATTCAGATTAAAGTTTTCAAAGTATTAAAATTTAGCACCACACAACATGCCTCATATTAATCTTGCTTACAGGACTCTGTCGTTTACAAATGTAGTCAACCCACTGCTGGCGCATTCGATGGTGAGCTCGTGACTCGCGTGATCTCTTTTTCATTAAAAAGCACGATACACTGTACAAAGTCAACTTCGCCTGACACAACAAAAAACGAGCAGCAATCAGTCATCCTAATCCCCAACTTATCACATCTCAGATTGCTCAAACATGGAAACCAATACGCTCTACTGTGTGCTAGCTCTTCTTCCTCTTGTCTACTACTTCATCAGATCACTCTTCCCCAGCTCCCACCAAAGCGATCATCACCTACGTTTACCTCCGGGGCCATGGCGGCTCCCTCTCATCGGCAGCCTCCACCACCTCATCGGCTCCCTCCCGCACCGTGCGCTGCGCGACCTGTCGCGCCGCCACGGCCCCCTCATGCTCCTCAGATTCGGCCATTCCCCTCCGGTCATCGTCGCATCGACGGCCGCCGCGGCGAGGGAGATCATGAGGACACACGACGACGCATTCTCGAGCCGGCCACTGAGCGCGGTGGTGAGGGTGTCAACCAAGCACGGCGCGGGCATCACGTTCGCGCCGTACGGCGAGCACTGGCGCCAGGTGCGTAAGATCTGCCGCGTCGAGCTGCTCGGCCCCAAGCGCATCCTCGCCTTCCGCTCCGTCCGCGAGGAGGAGGCGGCGCGGCTCGTCCGTGCCGTCGCCTCGTCGTCGGTCGTCGACTTGAGCGAGCTGCTCGGGAACTACGTGACGGACACGACGGTGCACATCGTGATGGGCGAGCGGTTCAGGGAGCGTGACGCGTTGCTCCGGTTCGTCGACGAGGCGGTGCGGCTGGCAGGCAGCCTTACCTTAGCCGATCTGTTCCCGGCGTCGAGGCTGGCGCGAGTGCTGAGCCGGCGCACCCTGCGTAGGGCAGAGGTGTTCATTGATTCGCTCATGGAGTTCATGGATCGTGTGATTAAAGAGCACCTTGAGAAGAGGTCGTGTCTGAAGGGAGGAGAACGGGAGGAGGACATCGTCGATGTGCTCCTCCGGCTCCGGGCAGAAGGAAGCCTGCACTTCGATCTCACCATGGGGATATTCAAGGCAGTCATTTTTGTAAGTTGTTCATTCTATATCTTCATGTCATATATTGTGTCAAATTTTCTACAAATTGATGGGTTGACTCGGAAAGATTAAAATAATGTAGGATCTTTTCGCCGGTGGGAGCGAGACGGCGGCGACAACGCTGCAATGGGCAATGGCTGAGCTGATGAAGAATCCGAGCGTGATGTCCAGGGCATAAGCCGAGGTCAGGGAAGTCTACAAGGAGAAAATGAAGGTAACCGAGGAGGGACTTACAAACTTGACTTATCTGCATTGTATCATAAAGGAGACCCTACGATTGCACACTCCAGGACCCTTAGCTTTACCAAGGGAGTGCCAAGAGCAATGTAAAATACTCGGATATGACGTGCCAAAGGGAGCTACAGTAATCGTAAATACATGGGCTATTTGTATGGACACTGAGTTCTGGGATGAATCGGAGAAATTCATGCCAGAGAGGTTCGAGGGTTCTATGGTAGATTACAAAGGTAACAACTTTGAGTTCTTACCGTTTGGTGCTGGACGAAGAATTTGCCCTGGGATGCAGTTTGGGATTGCTAATATTGAGCTAGCTCTTGCGAACCTTTTGTTCCATTTCGATTGGAGTCTCCCTCAAGGTGTTCTTCCTGGGAATCTGGACATGACAGAGACGATGGGACTCACTGCTAGGAGGAAGGATAACCTTTGTGTGCATGCTACTCCATATACACATTCGTGCTAATTCTTATTTCCTTCGTTTTTTTTACTTGGTGGTTGTCTTGTCCAAGTGGTTATATTGTACTTCCATAAAAAAATAAAATTATATCCCACATGTCAGTTTATTAATCCTATATTTCTTTATATTGTACTGCATTATTGGGCTTGTACTTAGACAGCTCAGGACCCTGAGACACCTCAGTTTCTTAGTACTAGAGCAATTTGCACGAAGGAACAAATTAATATATATACTATCGTGCCATGTATTAAAATATACTACTGAATGCGAATTCAAATATTTAATCTAGATAAAATTGAAGAAGCCAAAAGCAGATACTAAAACATAACTTATAGAACAAATTCTTTGTGTGTACAAAGTACCAGAGAAAAATTATATCTCGATTCTACACCATTGTCTTCAACTCTATGTAGCCCTTTGTTTCCCGCTCTACTGCGATATCCAGTCACCAGCACATCCTCGTTGGCATCGGCAACATCCACGACACATGTTCCTGATCCGGTACGTCTGACTGACAAATTGCAGCCCATCTGGCCTCTGTAAATTTTCACACTGCTTTCATGACATCGGTAAATTTTGAAATTGCTTTCACGGCATCTGTAAATTTTGACGTTGCTTTCACGACATCCCCTCGTTCACACAACAACTCCAGAACAAGCAATGCCATGACTGTCATCTCCCCCACAGGCCAGTGGTGGAAGAGGCGAGTGGTTCAGACATGCATGCATCAGTAACCAACAGGAAAAAAAAAAAGGCATCATGTCATCCTTATTTCAATGTAAGGACAGATCAGAGAGCACAATCATGGACTCAGCTCCATTATACTATTTGCTACCTCTATTTTATTTTCTGCTTCACCAGAATCTCGAGGACCTCGAACAGATCCCGTGGCATGGCCTTCGGCTACCCAAAGGCCATGGTAGCTCAGTGTCATCCATCGGCAGCCTAACACCTTTTTTTGTATGGAACCACGCCATATGTGGCCAGACTGGCTCGCCGCCGTGGGCCTCTCATCCTCCTCTATGGATTGAGGGACTCTGGTCGACAGCCAAGTAAATCATCTACCTAGAACAAATTTGACATTCCCTGAGGAAAATCTCGTGAAACATGTACACCGTAGATCTCGCCAAAGTAGATTTAGGGTGTGTTAACAATTTGACGTCCTTGTCATTAAGATCTTCTCCAATAATTATAGATAGCTGCTATCTTTAAGTAGTTTAAAAGACAACATCTCTAATGGTTTAACTATGAGCACATGGCTCATAAGATAAATGACCCTACATGTCATACTCATGTAGCCTTGTAGTATATGCAAGAGACCATCTGTCGGAGCATGTGCTCGACCCACGGGGATCCGTGGGACCCCTTTTTGTTCGGCACAAGGGTGCGGTGTTGAAGCCAGAGACCAAAAGAAGGAGGTGGGGGGAGGATGGTGTAGCGATCAACACATAGACACAGGTGGTTTATATAGGTTCGGATTGTCCGGGAGACGTAATACCCTACTCATGTTCTTGTTATTGATGTGGAGGTTGTAATACAATATCTGGTATGGTGTTTTTTGTGCAACAATCGGAGTATCTAACTCTTCTCCCTATTCCTTTTCCAACTACTAAGATGGAGTTCTCCCCTAGGAGGTCTGAGTGGGTGATTGGAGTAAGCAATAGCCTCCCAAGAATCGAACCCTTTCTACGATGGACCTGGGCCTCCTTTTATAGGGCAAGGGACACCACAATAGTCTTAGGTTTCCTACTCCCATGCCATGAAGTAGCTTCTGCTTTGTCTTGTCAGGGGTCATGCCCCGTTCCTACTCCCGCTGCCACGTCGCAGGAGTTGATGAAGAAAAGAGAACGGTGAGGCCATCATGTTGCTAACGAGAGGCGTGGTCAACGTACCTACCCCTAGTGGTGCCTACTTGTCAGCGGGCCACCAACTAGATCAGCGGTGATATCAAGCCCCCAGCCCTCACTCTCTCTCCCACGCGGCCATCCAACGCATTTAATGCGAGGGTAACCGGCCATGGAGAGGGGCGTGGGCGGTCTGACCGTGCGGTCAGCTCGCGGTCACCACTAAAGACTTTTTCACCCTCTCCCCATGAACAGACAAAAAGGGTGATAATGGACTGACACAACCGCGCCTCACAACGCATTAAATGGGGTAGTTGGCAGTTGAGGACATTCTCGCGCATCCCTCAGCCGAGAGGAGCGCGGGTTGGAAGAGCAGGAGGTCCGGGTGCCCTGAACCCCTATGACACAGAGGGGAGGCCCCGGGCGGCACCCCGGGCCATACCCCCTCGAGGTGGCCACGTGGCCACCTGTGGCCTGAACCTCTGTTGTCTCTGTGCAGTGCGGTTTTAGGCGCGAGAGGACGGTGGAGGCGCACTCCCCCGCCCATATATCACGTCCTTGCTATACCCCGGCCCCATATCACCGACACTATCTCTTCTATAAGAGATAGCTTTTATCTCTCCTCTATTAAAAATTATATAAGTTGGCTTATAGATAGTTTATAGATAGTCATTGGATGAGGCCTAAGAAAAAATACGGAAAAAAAATACCAATAACAAGCCAACTTTTATTATAAAACTTGGGTAGAACACAGCGACATAATTTTCTTATAATAAAACTAGCTAGTAAAAGTTTTGATGGTCCCACAGTAAGTATATATGAGAAATATGAGACATTTATGAATAGTGGATTTGTAAAAACGTCAACACCAGAGTTTACTAGAACTAGAATGTCTCATGCGTGCAAATAGATCGGCAGCACTGAAATATCGAGTGATCAGCACAAAACAAAACGAAAATGGATCAATACACATTTAATGATAACATGTCCTGGATTTATTTTCATAAATTCTGTATGTCTTAGAATACTCTTCAGATCATTTTATCATTAACTAGAATATAAAAGCAAATAAAGTGTCTCGATTGGATACTGAAGTTAACCAACAAGAGTAAATAGAGAGGTTTTGATTTTTCATTTCAAAGGATTGCATGCCAAAAAGTTTTTTGTGTTACTAAAATTTTTTCTTTAGCTGCAAACATATCTAAGAAAATTCAATGTATTTTGAAAAAAAGAATGGTCGTTCGATAATAATATCTAGAAGCACAATATATTAAGGAAATTTTAGAACTTTGTTTTAAGCTTTTAGTTTCGATAGTTTCTTATTTCTTATAATACCAAAATGTTCTTTAAAAAAATCTAAAATGTAGCTGGTGTCGGTCATTAAAATTGTTTTTACAACCAACCTTTGCCATTAAAACTGGTGAAAAACCATTCATGTGCATCAATTTGGTTTAGACTAATATTGGTTGTCATTACTATTTTGCAAACACATTCAAAATAAAAGCAAAAGTGCACAGAAATTGGGACACATTGGACAGACTTGGCTGACCTGTACTAAACAGGCCAGTGCGGCCCAAACCGCCCACCCAGCCTCCACCACCTTCACACTTGAGTATCTCCACTCTAGGGAATTGTACTCTATATTGTTGGTAATAGCCGACTCTAGTCATAATAGAGGAGTAGGAGGAATTCAGACATGTGTCTGAGTCGAGAGTTAGGGTGAATCCGACAGATTGGATTTGGGATCCAGTAGGGGCTTTTGTACCTTTATCCTTTTCCAATTTGGTACATTTCAGATTATTTCTGCTTTACTCAAGTTTACTTTTCCGCATTTACTTTCATTTAGGTTGATCGTTTACAGGTTTCTTGTGTGGCCTTAGTTTCATCTAGCTAGGTGTGGCAGTTCTTTGTCTTGACCATGGAAAGCTTTAGTGCAAAGACTAAGGCGTGCTGTCATGGCCCATGGCCAAGTATTCCTAAGAATGATTTGTCGTAGAAATGGACAAACGTAGTCAGTCAAGTGGTGACAACCCCAAGCATCCTTTGAAGTCGTTTATGTTAGTTGTAGCATGTCAACGACTTACAGCTTGTTCTTTAGTCTAGACTCCTAGTGATTAAGATGCAAACCATTAATTTACGCATGAATGTCCTTTTGTAAAAATAATATTAGTAGTAATAATAATAAAATTAGTAGTGATTGCAGTAATAAACCTTCTTTGCTCCATCCATTTCAAAATATAAGATATTTTGACTTTTTGTTAAAGACAAACCTCCTTAAGTTTGACCTAATACATAAAAAACGTAGAAACATTTGAAAAAGAAAATAAATAAACTACAAAATATGTTTCATGTTGAATTTAACGAAACTAATTTTGTGTTGTGAATGTTACTACAGTTTTCTATAAATTACTTAAACTTCAATTAGAGTTCACTTCGAAAAGAATTAAAAACGGTTTACATTGTGAAACTTAGACAGTACATACCATGTATAGTTTATAACATCCATAGCACTAACGACTTTATTTTTATCCATAGGATTTTGAAAAAAGCAATATGGTTGTTAAACAATGGTTGCCTCAAGGGAATTACCCAGATTGTCGCTACTTCGGACTATGATAAAAAAAAAGGAGCTCGACTAGGAAACAGACGTCCGCTGCAACAGACCTGTTACCACAGGGGTATCAGGGTATCAGGGTATCAGATTTTTGGTACCCAGGATTTCAGATTTTTTTGGTACCCCATGCACCAGACCCGGTACCCAGGGAGATCTACCAGGGGTATCAGATCTGGTACCCACTATAATAGCACAAAGAGGATATCTTTATTCTACCAGGGTCACCGGCCGCCGCCTGTCACCCGCCTCCGTTGAGCCGCCGGCCTGCCGCCATAGATCCGGCTGCCTTCCCCGGCCATGCTGCCCCTGTCGCCCACTGTCGAGGCGGTGGCTTCCAAGGCAACGGCGACGGTGATGGAGAGTGGCGGTGATGGCGACGGCATCCTAGATCTAGCCACCCCCGATGCCGCGCCGCCGTCACCGTCGAAGCCACCATCGCCGTCGCCGACGGGGGAGCCGGGGGCGTCGCCGTGGGTGGCCCGTCCGGCGCGTGACTCAGTCGGGGGTCCGTCCCGACGGACGCCCATACCGTTGTCTTTCACTTAAAAAAAGAGATCGGGTCAATATTCCAGCTTGAAAAGAAAAATAGAACAAACACGTCGATTTGCTTCGAAGACCATCCCTGCAATAGGACCGTGTGAACCCTTAGAACAGCCGGTTTTTAAAATCAGTGAGGACCGGTTGTTTGACTAGTAGATAGGCCAATGTTGTAAGGTCCAATTTATTCATTAAGGACCAGTTACATTTTTATGCCACAAATGTGGAAAAAGGTGTTGCACGTAGGATCGAACCTGGTTGGTTCATTCGGAGTGCTTATATTTGCATACCAAATAACAATCCAGTTCAACAATCAAACAGGTCAAAGCAGCGGTCCAAACCAACCGCCAAGCTGGTGAAGCACCGGTCTGGTTTTTCTTGTGGTTAATTGGTTCCATGCATTGTCACGGTTGGAAAAATATCATTCCTATTCGTAAAACCGGTTAGATGCTACTACAATTTTTCAGAAATTAGAACCATGCCACTTCCGTCAATTTTCCCATCCAAACTAACTAATTCCGTTTCTCTCCTGTCTTCCCTTTCTTCTTCCGTCATCTTCACTTCTTCTTCTTCGGTGCCGATGACCACCACCGCCGACCAGTGTGCTACGAGGACATGGTCCTCACACGCGGTTGAAGCAGCAGCGGTCGGCATGAGCTCCCCCCAACCTTCATCCCCTCACCTTCCTCCTCCGCATCGCCCTTCGCAACTCCCCAGGCGCCCATGCCGCCGTGGCCGCCTAGGCCGTCAAGACCGCCGAAGCTGCCATCCCGCTGAGGACGCACATGCCCAAGCCGCCGAGGCCACCCATGGCGTCGCGACGGAGGAGGAGATGGCATGGCGCGGCGGCAACCAGATCCGGCGGGGAATATGGGCGAGGCGGCCATCGACACCGATGCCGACTCCTCTCCTCCTCTGCTACCGGAGCCGACGCCGGCGAGGAGCCCAACACCATGACGCCAGATCTGGAGTGATGCAGCAGCCAATGCAACCGCCGCCGGCGGGGAAGGTCTTTGCAGTCGTTGTCGCCGGCGAGCTCATCTCCCCCGCCTCGATCTGATGCGACCACTGTCGCCGTATCGCCTCCCAGATCCGCTGGTGGTCGTTGACGGCGACGGTCGCCCTCCCCCAGCTTCCATCGCCGGCCTGGCCTGGTGTTGTAGGTGGTGCCGCGGGCCGGCAACAACTCCTGTCCATCCATGTCCTCTCCATGTGCTCCCGATTCGGTCCACGTTGATCTGGAAGAAAAGCGGGTGGAGGCGGCGGCGCCACGGTGTCCCTGTTGGGGATGCAACCACCGACGGGTTGTCTTCTCGGCGCCGGTGGTCAATGAGAGAATAAAAAGGGAAGAAAACAGAAGAAAAGAGAGGAGTGAAGGAGGGAGACCGAGAGCTCAGCTCATGGATAGAAAAGGTGACGGAAGTGACATGGTTCTAATTTTTAGAAAATTATAGTGACATCTAGACGGTAATGGCATTTCTTCAACTGTGACAATTTGCAGTGGTACGAAACCAATTAACCCTTTTTTTTACTATGCTTCAGACGATTGTCCAAAACGTGTTGATGGAATGTCTACTCCTAAGGGTGGTTTCAAAGATGTTGAGGACATAATTACTCAACAGGGTGATTCAAATAGAGTTATATTTACACAAGTGCAATTTCTAGTAAAAATGTAAATGTAGCATGATTGACACGAAGTTTGACATCACATATGTCTTTTATCTTTGGACATGAATGAGATACATGATGAAGATCCAAAGCGTTCAACCAGTCAAAGAAAGGGAAATCCAAAGTACGAGTCTCCCATCAATAAAACATTATTCCAAAGAAACTTATTGAGAAAGGTTAGATAAAAGAGGATAATGAGTGCCAAGGTGATTTCTTTTTTAAACCAGCTATTATTAGTGGTAGTAATAATAGTTGATGCTCAAAAAGAATTCACATCCACACTCATTATCTCTCCTCTTGTACCTAATATTTTCTCAGCATTTTTCTTTGAATATTGTTTCTTATTGAGAGACTTGTACTTGGGGTTTGCCTTTCTATGACTGGTGGACAGCCGTGGGTCTCTTTCAGGTATCTCACTCATATCCCAATATCACGCCACATATATGCAGTCCAATTATGTGTTACTATTATGCTTAGGTCCACCTTTTTCTTTACTATAATGCTCGTTGTGTCAATTATAATTCCATTTGAATCATCCCAGCATGTAGTTATGTCGTCAACACCTTTTTAATCACCCTTGGGTATAGACATACCATCGACACCTTTACGTCCAGATTAGTCAGGACTTTTGGTTAATCCTCCCAGTACTGCTAGGGGTGTCATAAAGTAACATGATATATACTATTTCAACACACCAGGAAGGACAAAAAAAATTGTCACTTTATTTAAGCTACTCTTCCTCACCCTCGACCGCATCTCAAGTCGTCGACACCACTCTTAATTATATTCGTGTGTGGATGCACCCGAGAGCAAGGGCTCCGACTTCCTCTGCCGATGGCACAGGAGCCTCTGCCGACGGCTCAAGATCGAGCCGCGGCCGCCAATGCAGTTATGCAGACCTGCAACTGCAATGCCTGAACCACTGGGGTCCGAAGGATTGGCCGCGTGCCATCACACACATTGCCGCCGACCTCATTGACCACGCCATGGCGCGCGCACTTGGCGGTGCCGCCACGACTCCCTCGCGTTTTGATTTCTCTGTTCTAGCTATTCCATTTATATTATCTCAGTTTCCTTTTGGAAAATCTGTTCTTTTCCTTTGTGTAAGAGTAAAACATCAGATTTTGTTTCTTGGTTGTGGTTTTTCTTAATTATTCTGCTGGTTTTTGGATCTCTGGAGTTGGCCCGAATGCAGCCAGTAAAAAAAAATTAAAGAGTGGGTTTTTCCTTATTGGACAACACATCTATGCTCTCTGATTTTATGTACGAAGTCATTGTTCAATCTCATGATCTGAATGATTAAACATAAAATGCGTTCACGACTATTTCTTTCTCACTTTACATTGTAGCAGGAAAAATTGTCAGAAAATAGCATGATTGCTACGAGATGGTATCAATCGTACATTGATAGCCTAATCTACGTTCTTTTGCAAAGATTCTAGTGCATATTTTTCCACACTGTAGATACTGTTGTTGATTCTAAGACTATCAAATTCTTCATGTAGGGTAAGAAGATGAAAAAAGAAAAAAGACTTACCGCCGCTGCCTGGTAGATGAAGAACACTAAAGCCGAAGATGAAGGTTTGTCGATGATGCTGGGGATGCGACGCCTCTCAAGTCGAGGTTACCATCCTATTTGATCTGTTCGTTGGCAAACCAAACGTGATTATTTATGGATACGAACAGGCGACAAAATAGGATCAACTTGTTTTAGAGGATAAAGATATCGGATATGTTTGTTAGAGGGATAAAGTTTGAATATTCTCCAAACAGTTTGAATAGTACTCGATCCAACTCAATTTAACGTCCAAATAAATTGGCTTTTGCTCCGGATGAACTTTGGATGGCGCCAGCCTACCTGCACGGCTGCACCACCTGATTTCCAGCGAGCAAATAGGCAAAGTAGAAATAAAACAATGTTGAACACAAAATTAAACAACATATCATTTTTTTTTGCGGGGAACACAACATATCATTTGAATATAAAAGGTTTCAAAGGTGATGTCTCTATGCAAGCAGCACACAATGCATGTCGCAATCAAACGGCTACGGAGACAGCAAATAAAGCAAAAGTTTTTTTTGCCGGCAACCATCTAGTAAATCCGAACATATTTTTCTTGACACTGCTGCAGGGGTACTTTACATCCTTACGGGTGAGTTGTTTGGAAGTTGTGTAGTTTTTGGCAAGGAATGACAATGGTTATACTTCAGTCACCAGTAGAGAACGGGACGACCATCCTGGGTTTGGAAACCCCTTTTATCCTGATTTTCTAACAAAGACTACGCTCTCAGGATTGAAGGTCAGGATTATCCCGGTGTGTAATACGAACCGGGATTAAAGCTAGTGGTACCAATCCTGTGCTTGAAACCCCAACAAACAGTAATAACTCTAATGGCAATCTGAATATTTCTATATTAACAACTGGAACAATGTTAGTGTCACTGTCAGAGCTATGTATATTTTCAATTCACGAGGATAAAGCCCAACAAATGACGCATCAGTGTGGAGCAAATTTACTCATGGCAAGAAAACACAGAAGCGTACCATTCACTAGGCCAGACATTATTTTATAGAACGGGAGAAATTTTTTTTAGGTGGCTTGGCACCGAAGCCGCTTAAAAAATAGAATCGAGCTCGGGGCCGAATTTTTGCAGGCAGATCGGACCACCTAGTCCCCCGTCTGCAAAAATAACTCTATTTTTACAGGCGGGGGACTAGGTGATCCGCCTTCAAAAATTTGATTTTTGCAGGTGGGTGAGGAAATGCCTCACCTACAAAAATAATATAGGACCCACCGGCTGCCCTTATCCATCCACTGTGCGTGCCCTCTCTCTCCCTCTCCATCTCTCTCAGCCTCTCCCTCTCCCTCTCTCTCAGGCCAGCGGCGGCCGGTGACCAAGAGTGGCGGGTGGGCGTTAGCGCAGCGGCAACGGTGCGGCTACGGGCGGCTCGCGGTGGCCCC
>CM002484.1:9334839-9370628 GCA_000325765.3 Leersia perrieri
GGCCGACGAGCGGCTCGCGACGATAACGACGAGCGGCGAGCTGGTGGCGACAGCGCGGCAATGCGGCCGCCCGCCGGCGGCCCGCATAATTTTTTTGAATGTTTTTATTTTTGCAGACGGGTGGATTTTCCGCCCAGAAAAATCCTGACCACCTGAAACAAATGATTTTTCGTGCAGGCGCCCGCCCACCCATCCGTAAAAATGCTTCATTTTTCCAGATGATTTGAATTGGGCGGCGCGCCTGTCCACCCGCGAAAAGCGATTTACACGCCTGAAAAAGCGATTTTGTACTAGTCATTGACCTCACCAATTGTTCACACGTTAGATTTGCTTAACTGAAGTTGGCACTCATTCTGAACTTCGTACACTCAACTTCAGAATGAACCAGAGCGAAAAACTCCTCCATACCCCAGGGAGGAATAATCTGCACGCCAGCTGCGGCAGCGGGCAGGGCCGCAGGGGCGAAAGGGCCGGGCAGGAGGAAGGGTGACACGTGGCGCGGCGGATCAGGGACGGGACGGCGCTGCTCAGTTGGAGGAAGGGTGAGACGCGGCAGCGGAGGAAAACGACGCCGCTGCGCCGCCAAGGAAGAGGCCGTAGCAAGCGATCTGATGCGGCGGCGCGTGCAACGTGTCACGATCGGTCTGATGCGTTGCGTCTTCAGGACGGAGTTTGGCAAAATACGGATGTGGGCTCAGTTTTTCTTAAGGAGGCAATATTGCTATAGAATCAATTTTTTTTTGTGTCAAACGATGTTTTACCATGGAATGAAAGAAAAACAATATAGGACATTTTTTCAGGCAAGAGTGAGACGTACGGTGACACCAACAGTGCAATGGGCCAAGGCCGAGCGGATGAGGAACCCAAAAGTTATGTGTAGGGCAGAAACTAGAGCATTTTATCTCTATGCCATTAAAAAAGATGGGCATTTTTCCGGTGCCACTGAAAAGTTTGATTTTTTATCTATGCCATCGCCGAACTTAATCGTTCCCTGCATGCCCTTCGGTCCGTGTTCTGTTAGCATTTGACCGTTTGACCGGTCTTACACGTGGGCCCGAGTTGTGAATTTGTCCGTTGTGCCCTTCGTTCGCAAATAAGGGCCCCGTTAACCTCACTCACTCTCACTCTCTCCTCTCCCTCTCACTCGATTCCCCTGTCCAAGCGGTGGCGAAACCCTAGGTACGGCAGAACCCAAGCGACGGGGCGGGGCGGATCCGGGAGATTGGAGGAGGATGGGTGCGCGGATGTAACCCTAGCGTCGAGAGGAAGGGGGAGGAGCTATGGCGTGGAACGGCGCCGGCGAGCGCCTGGATTGGTTTGTTGACGAGGCAGTTTTTTGCTTGATTCGCCATTGATTTGCATGCATTAGTCTATCTTGTCTGCCATCCAGCATTGATGTTTAGTTGCTAGTGGTACCGATGCGTGTGTTCCTTGTTTATCTGTAGGATGGACCCGGACAGTAGCTACAACTTAGAAATCCGGATTGTTTCTCACAATACTCGTGTGCGGTGGTTTTCGTTGAACCAAGTGGTGGATGCGGCCGCACGCAATTGAGGGATCTGCTTGCTGATGTGGTTGAGAAATACCCTCATAGATACGGGAACAAAGTAACCCATTTTTTTCTGCTCTGATAGTAAATCTCACATCCCAGTGCGCACTGACCAGGATTTGCTTGAGATGTTTGGCAAAAATAGGGCTAAAAGAACATGTTTGCTGACTGTTGCTTATCATAGACCAAATAGTGAGCCCCCTGTGTTGCCTAATTGGGATTCTTCTAGCCCAGTCACTTCGAGCTCTGTTGATCCCCCATGTACACCCTCTGTTGAACCAGTGCCAACCAAGCCCCAACAAAGCCAATATGTTGAAACTGACTATCTTTGTGTCGGTGTTTTAGACCGGCAATAAACTATATGGGGCTATGCACGAACTCGAAAGCTAGATGGTGACAGAACACAAGGATTTATACTGGTTCAGGCCCTCCGATGGAGTAATAACCGTAATCCAGTCCGGAGGAAGTATTCCGCTGAGTTTGTATGATTGAATATGATGTATGGTGTGGTATGCTGGTGATTGTTTTCGTACCCCTAAGGGCTCCCTCGACCCCTCCTTATATAGGGAGAGGGGACCGAGTCATCTAGGAATCCTAACCCTAAACGGCTTAGGGTTTCCCTATCTGTTATAATATCTACCGGCCGATTGCCGTGGAACACAAGGCAAGACCCAACCGGGTAATTTATCTCTTTACATATATGAACTCCGAGTTACATACGACTCGGGATATGCCTTATCTCTTGGTTCATGCCGTGGGAATCAAGGCACTGATGGGCCGGGCCTCTTCGCCTTCCTTCTATTGATCTTCTAGAACATCCCTTCTTCGTGGGCTAACAATGGTCCAAGTAGATACCCGGTACCCATATTCTCCATAGTAGCCCCCGAGTCATTCACAGTCGAGTTGCTTCTTCTTCTTTTGTAATTTGCAAACCTTCAATCTTCCTTCATTCTTTCCCATCATCTCGCAAAGAGGCTGTGAGGGGCTCCACCATAAAATCAAGTGAAAAAATTGAGGCGTCGAGTGGCGCACCTATTAGGTGTAGCCCCCGACTCTATGATTAGTTGGGAAAACAACTAAACTTAGAGTCTATATGAGACTGTTAATAAAAAAACACCCTTATAAAGGAATTAAATGGTGCGCTGAGTAGCGCTCCTAATAGGTGTAGCCCCCGACTCTAGAATTAGTTGGGAAAACAACTAAACTAGAGTCTATTTGAGGCAATCAGGACCCTTGCCCAGAGGCTGTAGCATGATACGCATAGCTGTTGTCAAATGCGATTTTTAGTCGGATAGATATGCATCCTTATCCTGGTATTTATCATGGCTCATAGCTTAGCATCAATCACCCAGTTAATCTGGATAATAGACCAGAGGCTTTAATCTCACTATTAGGCCTACAGCCGAGTGATTAGAGTAGTAATAATTTGCACCTTAATTTTAATAAGGATAAGCAAACCCTTAATTAGGTCACTACTCTCTTCAATCTCACATTGTGAGCAGCTCCGAGTAAATCGCATGTGATTTTCCATCACCTAGAGGCACAAAAGGCATGTTTGAAATTTACCGGGCTACATCAAGGTTTAGCTTAGCATCAATCACAGGAATTAGCATTCCCAAGTGATAGGCCAGAGGCTCATCAATCCAAAATAATCCAATTAATAGCAGTCGGCTGCTCTCTTAGTAAACGAACCCTCAAATCTTCTGAACACGATTTTTAATCCATGACTCAAACAACAAAATCAAACTCCTTACGGCAATCCGAGTGTCCAATCTGAATCTTTCTCTACCGACTGATTACTCTGATAAACCCTTGAGCTTCCTTGTAACGGCTCTAAACTGACGCCGTTAAACACGGAGTCTGTTTAGCCAAACTGGGAAAATCGTGGATCTGACACATGTCTCACGGCGTCAGATTTTCCCTTTATCTCGTCGTCTTCTCCGTCGAGATTCAACACTGTGCACCATTGCCTCCGAGCTCCCGATCCATTTTCGCTCCCGCGATTCGCATTGCTTCTCAACTCTTCCCCAACCTCTAGAAATCTTCCACCACCAAGCCCCAACCGACGCTATGGCTAGCTTAGGGAGCTCCAAGGCCGCCGCCGACATATCCATCAGCGATGCCTCCGGGTGGCCTCCAAGCTCAATCGATGAGGGGAAGCTAAACTCTTTGGTGAAGGAGGGCGTTCTTCATCGTTGAGAGGTAGTTGCTTGGCGCCCTGCTCGTTTCGATATTTTTCCCTCGCCCAATGCCGGTGAGGCAGGTGTTTTCATCCCCTTTTTCTTCCGGGGTTTCTCTCTTCCTGCCCACCCCTTCCTCAGGGGGTTGCTTGCTTTTTATGGGATTAAGATTCACCATCTTAATCCCAACTCCATTCTGCATATCTCTATCTTCATCCATCTGTGTGAGACCTTCATAGGCATCTTTCCCCATTTCAACCTCTTCCGCACTCTGTTCTTCTTAAAACCTCACCCCAGCCATGCCAATATCTCCAATATTGGTGAAACCGGATTCCAATGCCGTTCCACAAGCAAATATTTTGATATGTCTTTCAACACCTCCAACAAAGGCTGGCATGACGAGTGGTTCTACTATCCAGATGCCAAGAAATCTCTTGGCGAGTACTCCTCCGAGTACCCCACTCCCTGCCACTCCTGGAAGGCCAAGCTTACCAAGGAGGAGTTGTTAGAAGTCGCCCCTCTGATGAAGAAAATTGCCAAATTGAAGCAGAGTGGGCTGACTGGTATCTGGGTGGCTCGCCATTTCTTGAAATACCTGATGAATCCTCTCAAAGAGCGAATTCACCCAACCTTTGAGTACACGGGTCACCACAACCACACCAGGGAGTCGGAGATCGACCTGGAAGAAACAGAAGTCGGCAACAAGCTTCAAGCGCTGTTCGCCAATGGCGTCGACATCCCCACTGAGAAGAACAAACCTCGGTGCAGGTCCTTCCACATCTACAGGCCGCCTCCTCGGGTATATACCTTCATCAATGTTGTATATAACTTCTCCAATTGTTGAGTATTAATTGTTGTACTGATCTTTAGGAAAATTATCAGCTTGACTTTAGGCCTCCGAGTGTCGCCGACATCGCCAGGCCCGCTCAAGCCTCCATGCCAGATGGCCCAGCCGTTGACTTCTTCGACGAACTCGGAAATGTCGAGGAAGAGGCAGCCGAGGCTGCTGCCGCTGCGACTTCGGTCCACGCTGACTCCCTTCAAGGGAGGAAGCGCAAGCTGATCGTCGCCAGTGACTCAGACAATGAGGCGGCCGATCAGTTAGCTCCAGCCCCTCGCCTATCTTCTTCTCCACCACCCCCAGCGCCCAAGGAAAGGCCATTTTTGCCTCGCCTAGCTAAACGTGGGCGTTTGAAGGTCTCCACTATGTAAGTCTTCTTCCCTTCATCATATCTTTGGTTTGCATACTTGAATCCCTAGATCCTTTCTAACCTTGATTACTCAATGCAGTAAACCCAATACCAATTTTACTGGTAAAGATGACGACACTCCACCACAGCCCCCGACTACTTCAGTAGTCGAGAAGCCCGTGGTTGTGCCGACTGATTCTCAGTCAGAGTTGGTGGAGGAAGAAGCTCCGTCGACTACTCTGCCTCCATCACCTCAAGCCACCGTTATGGACATCTGTCCTGCCACGGCCCAAGTCGCCACTTCCTCTGCCATTATTCCGAATGGTATGTTTCCTATCATTTATTTGATTCAAGCCGAGTAATTTTCTCTCTTGATTCTTGATTGATCCCAAAATTCTTATCTTTAGTTGATATCACCCCATCTACCACTGCTTCCATCGCTCCAGCTGCTACCTCTCAAGCCACTCCTTGCCCAGCCTTGGCACTCACGACGACCATTGAGTGCTGATGGGGGAAGCAGGTTCAAGGCTCCCCTGCAGCCATTGAGCCGAGTGCTGGATCTGATAGTGAGAAAACTGTCAGTGATGAGGTAAACTTAAGCTCTTTTCCTTTAATTCCAATTTCTCTATACATGGCTCTGGTTTTATCTTCTGAAGCTTAATCTCTTAGATCATCGGGTGGCGATATGGCCCCAATCTTGACCAGGTTTCAATCTTGGATCAGATTGAAGAGCAGAGAAACATGAATAGATTGATCCAGCTAGTGTCCAAGTCATCTGACCTAGTTCTGGTAAGTTATCCTTTAATAACATTCACTTTCACTCAGACTTCTGTTTCTATATTCATAAGTATCATCTTTTAGAAAGTAGTCAAGAACTCTAGCGCCAAGGACACGCTTTTGGAGCGCACGGCTCCATTAGCTGAAAAGGCTGAGCAGGCTCAGGGGGAATTGGCCATCCTGAGGAATGAAATCGCTAGCTACAGGAACATCCGCAGTGATTTCAAGGAGCAACTTAGAGGTAACCTCTCATCACAAAATAATTCCATTATCTTCAATCTTTCCTTGAGTCTGATTACTTTGCATCCAGATTTCCTTGGCCATGATCCTGCTGTGTTTGAAGCCAAGAAGCTAGCAGAGGAGCAAGTGCTGAAACTCCAAGCTGAATTGACTCTGCTCCAAGGCAATAATGAAGGTAATTTACTACTCTTTCATGCAGAGTGCTTTATGTATCTCCAAGTTTTGTGAACATCTTTATCTTCATCAGAACTCATCAAGAAGAAAGACTTGGCTGAGAAGAAACTAGCTCATGCAGTAGTATTGAACGTGAAATCACACGAGCAAGCCAACTACTACAAGGACAAGTCCGAGTCCCTCTTGAAGAAACATGAAGGTAAGTCCCTTTAACCTGATCACTCAGCTCAACTCTTGTTCATCAGACTAATCTCTCTTGCAATTCACTGTGCAGAGCTGAAGAAAAATGCCGCCAAATAACTCAACGCCATGAAGGCCAAGCATAATGAAGAATTCTTAAAGATGAAGACTGAGCTGGAGGAAGCCAGGAGAATGAATGCCGAGCTCTGCCAAGCTGCAGAGCCCATTCTTGACAATCTTCACGCAGCCACTGCTGAGTCCAATACTTCAAGCCTCCAGTTGGTAATTCAGCACCTCCAGTCGGCTCCCGCAAGTATCAAGAAGATCATCCTTGAGAGCGCCAGCGTCGCCTGTGGTCAAACCTTGGCAGTGATTAGATCACTGTATCCCAAGCTTGATCTCGAGCCAATTGCCTTAGGATACGCAGAAGGGACAACTGATGAGAAGGCTCTAGAACTCCTTGATGAGGTAGACGGTATGGCACAGATTATGGCCAAAGATGCCTTGTACCCTGATGAAGAAAACAGTAACGAGTAGAACTCAGTAGATTCTTATCTGAAACAATCATTTGTATATAATATTTGAATGTTTCCACTGTTTATGAAATCTTTTTCTCTTTTACCAAGTCGCATATTATTAAATTCACCTTGAGTCCATACGTTTAAACACTCATCGATAATCAAATGAGCTTCAAGATCTGGAAAGTGATTTAAATAACATGAGTCGGCAAAGATATTTTTGTTATGCTTTATATTTAAATACTCATCCCGACTAGTTCTTGAGTACAGGAACCCGCTAAAGCAATCAAAGCCCCTTTGCATACCAAACAAGAACATCAGTAAATAAAGCTTCATAATTAGGCATGAAAAAAATTCTGACTTTATTAAAGACAGAGTATATAAGATACATATAGCCCCCGACTGACTACTCGAGTAACAAAGGTACTTGACGCAGGCAGTCGCTAAGGAGATAATTTAAAAAGGGCTAAGTGTAGAAGGGACGTAGCTGCTCTATATTCCAAGAGTTGTCCACCAAAGATCCATCTTCGCGCTTGAGGCGATAAGCACCCGGCCTTGTTACTTCAGCAATGATGAACGGGCCCTCCCAAATCGGAGATAGCTTATGTCTATTCTGGGTAGTTTGAATTTTTCTCAAGACTAAATCACCCACTAGAAAAGCTCGACCACGTACATTGCGATTGTAGTAACGACGTAGGCCTTGTTGGTACTTAGCTGACTGAAGTACTGCGATATCGCGTGTTTCCTCTAGTCGGTCAATTTCATCCGGTCTACCTTCTTCAGTGCTGGACTCGTCATATGCTTGAACTCGTAAAGACTTGTGACCAACTTCAGTCAGCAGCATAGCTTCGGAGCCATAGACAAGGAAAAATGGAGTGCATCCCATCGCTCGACTTGATGTAGGTCGTAAGGACCATAAAAAAGATGGCAATTCCTACACCCATTTGCCCGCGTATGGTTTCTGTCGATTGAAGATTCTAGGCTTGATGCCCTAAAGGACCATGCCATTAGCTTGCTCAACTTGCCCATTACTACGCGGATGTGCAACAAAGGCAAAACAAATCTTGATCCCAAAGTCGTCGCAGAAGTCCTTGAAGAGATCACTTGTAAACTGAGTGCCATTATCAGCGATTATCCGGTTGGGTATGCCAAAACGATAGATAATACTGAGGATGAAGTCCTTATCTCATTGGGCTATAATCTTGGGCACTGGTTTTACTTCAATCCACTTCGTAAACTTGTCCACTGCCACAAAAAGATGAGTGAATCCACCTGGGGCTTTTCTGAAGAGACCGACTAAATCCAGTCCCCAAACTGCAAAGGGCCAAGATAATGGTATTGTTTGTAGTTCCTGAGCTGGAACATGAACTTGTCGGCCGAAGAACTGGTAGCCCTCGCAAGTCTTGACAACCTTCTCCACGTCATTGACAGCAGTCGGCCAGTAGAATCCCTGACGAAAAGCCTTGCCTACTACGGTTTTTGCACCGGCGTGGTTACCACATATACCCGAGTGAATCTCATGTAATATTTGATGTCCTTCGTCGATGCTGATGCACCTCATGAGTACTCCATTAGTTGCCTTCTTCATCAGTTCGCCTTCATGAATTGTATAAACCCTGCTTTTTCGTTCAATCTTCTCAGCTTCGGCCTTGTCAACTGGCAACTCGTCCTCTGATAAGAAACAAAAAATTGGGTTCCTCCAGTCATCCTGAAGATAGGCTACGACTGATTGGCCTGGCTGCTCAGTAGTCAGATTTTTGGAGGGCTCGGTAGCCGACTGATCCAAAGACTCGGTCACCTGCTCTTTCCTCTTGACAGTTGGCTCATGGAGATACTCAATGAATATGTCATCGGGAACTGTTTGTCGACGAGAGCCCAAGTTAGCCAAGTAGTCAGCCGCCTCGTTGTTAATCACGAAGAATATGACTCAGCTCGAGTCCTTCTAATTTTCCTTCCAGTCGGCGCACTTCTTGACAGTAGGCCATCATGTTCTCATCTTGGCAATTCCATTCCTTCATAACTTGATTGATCACCGGTAATGAATCGCCATATACGAAAAGGCGCTTGATATTCAACGATACCGCTAGTTGCAGTCCATGGATCAAGGCTTCGTACTCAGCGGCATTGTGCGATGCCTTGAAAAGTATTTGCAACACATATCTGAACCTTTCTTTCTTGGGGGAGACAAGGACTACCCTAGCTCCTGCTCCAGAAACACGTAAAGACCCATCGAAGTACATTGTCTAGTACTCAATGTCCTTGGGCGAAGTCACTGTTTGGGCTTCAGTTCACTCGGCGACGAAATCAACCAAAGCTTGCGATTTGATCGAAACCCTAGGTTTAAAGATCAAGTCGAAGGGCATTAATTCCATGGCCCATTTTGCAATACGACCAGTTGCCTCGCGATTGTGTAACACATCCCCCAAGGAGAAAGATGTGATGACTGAAACTAGGTGCCACTGGAAGTAATGCACCAACTTACGTACTGTAATGAGTACTCCGTATAACAGCTTCTGGATATGAGGATATCGAGTTTTTGACTTTGCCAATACCTCACTAACGAAGTAGACTGGTCGTTGCACTTTGTGCGCCTTGCCTTCTTCGTCCCTTTCAACTACTAGTACTGAGCTAACAACTTGTGGAGTCACCGAGACGTACAGCAGTAAAGGTTCTTAGGGTATTGGTGAGGCGAGGCGAGCTTTTGGAGTCCACTCGAACTTGTCGGCCTTCTCTAGCCATCTTCAAAAAGGGCATGCCACGTTCTCCCAGCCAAGAGATGAAACAACTAAGCGCGGCCACGCATCTAGTCAGCTTCTGTACCTTAGTCAAATCACTCGGATATACTATATCTAGGATAGCCTTGATCTTGTCGGGGTTGGCATCAATTCCTCTGTGTGAGATAATAAAACCAAGTAACTTTCCCGATGGTACTCCAAAAACACACTTTTCAGGATTTAATTTCATATTGTAGGCTCGAATATTGTTGAACGTGTCTTGTAAGTCGGCAATTAAGTCGTCCCTCTGCTGAGTCTTGATGACTACGTCGTCGACATAAGCTTCCACGCTACGTCCGATCTGAGTTTGTAGGCACTTCTGGATCATACGTTGATACGTGGCTCCAGCGTTCTTCAACCCAAACGGCATCGTGATGTAGCAATAAGCTCCAAAGGGAGTTATGAAAGAGGTCTTCAAGCAGTCCTCCTCTTTCAAACTGATTTGATGATAGCCAGAGTAACAGTCGAGAAAACTCAACAACTCGCGTCCCGCAGTCAAATCCACCACTTGATCAATCCGTGGAAGTCCGAAAGGATCCTTTGGGCAAGCCTTGTTGAGGTCCGTGTAATCAACGCACATTCTCCACTGTCTCGTCTTCTTTTGTACGAGTACTGGATTGGCTAGCCACTCGGGATGAAGCACCTCTTCGATGAAACCAATGGCCAATAGCTTCTTGATTTTCTCTTTGATGGCTTCTCTCCTGTCAGGGGCAAATCGGCGCAAACGCTGTTTGATTGGTTTAGCATCAGCTTTTACCTGCAAAGTGTGCTCGATCACCTCCCGCGGGATTCCAGGCATATCAGATGGTTTCCACGTAAAAATATCTTTACTTCTTTAAAGGAAGGTGACGAGCTCGCTTTCCTATTTACAATCTAGGTCAGCCCCAATGACGGCCGTTTTAGTCGGGTCATCTAGGGTGAGAGGAATCCTCTTAGTCCTAACTTCGCCGACTTCGATCTTCGATGCCTTAGGACTCGGCACTTTGCCTTCTTCTACTTTAGACGCCTGCTGCCTAATCTCACTGCGTTCCTTGGCGGTATCAAGTCCTTGGGCGATGTCGCGGCTCTCTCTGTCATAGGTGAATGCCTGGTGTATGTCGCTGTGCAGAGAGATAACTCCATGTGGCCCCAGCATCTTCATCATCATATAAGCGTAATGCGGGATCGTCATGAACTTGGACATCGCAGGACGGCCGAGGATTGCATGGTAGGCCGTGTCGAGATCTGCCACTTCAAAGCTGATGTTCTCTATTCTGAAATTGTCCTTTGTGTTGAACGTGACTGGTAACGAGATCTGTCTAAGTGGAGTTGCCGACAGCGCAGGAATGACTCCATGGAATGGGGTATAACTCGGATTGAGCTCGGATCTTGGGGTCTTCATAGCGTCAATGGTCTTGGCGAAGATGATATTGAGTGTGCTGCCTCCATCAATGAGGACACGCTTGAGGCGAGTCCCAAGCACCATTGGGTCAAGAACTAGCGGGTATCGTCCTAGGTGCACTACTCGGTCCGGGTGGTCAGTACGATCAAAGGTAATCGAGACTTCTGACCAGCAGAGGTAGTTAGGCACGCTTGGGGCTGCCGTGTTGATTTCTCGATCTGTAAACTTCTGCTTGCGCTTGGGCTCGTAGCCTTGGGGGCCGCCAAAAATATGGTTGAGTTGCTGAGTAGAGCGCTGGAAGCCAGGAGGCACGTCATCGTCATCCTTTTCCTTGCCCTTGTCTCTTCCAGAACCTTATGGCGCATCCACTGGCTTCAGCCCTTTGATTTGTTGCTCGATGTATTTCTTCAGCATGTAGCAATCTTTCGCCGAGTGGTTACCGTTCGGATGATAGGGACACTTTTCGGCCAGTACTTGCTCATAGTTTGAAATCTTGAAACGGTGCTGGTGACTGAAACGATCAGTCGCGGCAACAAGTTCCTCAGGACGAAGCTTCTACTCTGATGAACGATTAGCGTCCTTGTGGTCCTTAGAAGATTTTTCCTCTTTCTTTTCTCTCGGCGCAAACACCGGCTGCTTGTCTCCGCGGACTGCTCGAACGGCTTCGGCTGATGTTGCATACTTATTAGCCATCTCAAATAGTCGGCTAACGGTATGGGGCGGCTTGCGAGTGAACTTGTGGATGAATTCCATGTCTCTGACTCCTTTCCTGAAAGATGCGATGATGATCTCATCCTTGACGCCGGGGATCTTGTTCCTGGCTTCCGAGAACCTTTTGATGTAGTCTTTAATGGACTCGCTGGGGCCCCTGCTGGAGTTGCAAAATATCATATTGATCCCTGGGGTGCTCATAAGTACCCTGTAAGTTGGCAATGAAGAGCTCCCGTAACTCGGTCCAGGATCTGACTGATCTACGAGCTAAACCAGTGAGCCAATTGCGGGCTGAGTCCGATAATGCTACTGGGAGGTAATTAGCCATCACTCTGCTATCTCCTCCCGCAGCTCGTATCGCCAAGGTATAAATGGTTAACCAAGCGCTAGGGTCGGTTTTGCCGTCATACTTCTCGATCCCTGTGGGCTCGAATCTCGCTGGCCATGTGACCTATCGGAGATCAGAGGTGAAGGCTAGGACGCCTTCATCAAAATTATCGCGCCTGGGAGGCGAGATGCCGAGTTGTCGGTGATGATGTTCATCCCACCGTTGATCTTTTTCCTGTTGCTCGCGTCTCTTGTTGTTGATGATGTGGCGGAGGTCATGGTGAATGAGATCACGGGCGTCCGAGTGAGGCTGGCAAAGATAACGGTCATGGTCTTGCCGTAACCTCTCGCGTTCCTGATCCAATCGGCGCCGCTTCTCATCGTTCCTTCGTTGTTCTTCTTCAAGTATCATGAGGTTCCTCTCTCGCTCCGCTCTTCGACCCGGGGTGGTGATTGAGTAACTCGGTGATGTAGATGTTTGGCCGAGTGATGATTCAGAAGGCTCTCGGCATCGAGGGGGTGGAGTTGTCTTCGAGGTTGACTCGGCAACTGCTTGGTTGTGATGTTGAACCCCTATTGCCAAAACAAGAGCTCGGGCCTTTGTTAGCTGCCGGGTAAGGGATGCCGCAGCTGGTACGTCTTCCATGAGGGTAGTCAAAAGTGTTTAAGCAGCTACTATGTTCTGTTGGGGAGTAGTGAAGACTTGTTCCTCCTCATGAATCGTGCTGAGTCGCTATTGCATTCGAATGCCTGAGCTGGCGAGTCGCCGAGTCGCGTCCTCTCGGGCACACATTTCCTCCTCACGAAGTCGTTGAGCTTCTGCTTCTTCGAGTTCTTTCCATCGTCATTCATCCTCAGCCCTTGCCTCATCCAGCTGCCGCTGTGCTTGCTCGAGGTCACGGGCTTGTCGTTTGATGTCCGCTGCCCGGTGGGCGAGATGTTCTGTAGTCAGTGGTACATCTGTGACTTCAGCCATGAAAATCCCGTGTAACGAGGAAAAGCTGCCAGAACTACTCTGCTCGAGGTCATCGAACTGAATTGATTCGTCGAGAAAAGCTACTTGGCATTCCTCTCCTTCTCCGTATGCCACCGAGTTCCCAGAATCTGAGTCATCATCACTCGGATCTCGCTCACCTGACCACTGGTAACGATAGGCATAGAGATCTGCTCTAAAGAGCATTGCCTCGAGTGATGCTGGTGGCTTCTGGTACCAGTCCTTGAACTCCAAATCTCTGCATCCTCTAAAGAATGCATCCATGGCCTGGTTGTTAGTTACAGCCAGTTTCTCCTCCATGATTGCGTTGAAGCGTCGAAGGTAAACATGAAAAGGCTCCTTGTCCCCTTGAAACAGTTGGACCAACTCTTGGTTGGGTGTTAGTGCTGGTCGAGGGGTTTTCTGCTTCTGCATCCAAACCTTCTTTCGGAGTGGTGACTGATGTCCTTCACTCGACGCTGGGGGTTGTTGACATTTGGCTTGTTCCCTTCGTTGCTTGTATGCTTCCTTGCGTTCACGGTTTTCAAGTTCCGCGTCCTCTCGCAAACTTCTCCGCATGGCAGCAATGAGGCTATCCTTCTTTCTTGTCTCCGAGTACTGAATTCCCGGGGCTCCGTGGATGTTGGCCAGTTGCATCAGGTCTTTGATGTTCTTGGGCTTGTAGTGATACCACAGTCTGATCATATCCTAGTTTGTGAGGCCATGATAGAAGATGGACAGGGCTAACTGGTTTGAAGTAGGCTCGACTTGATCGAGTGCTTGTATAAAGCGCCGAGTGAATCTGCCGAAAGATTCTCCCGGCTCCTAAGATAACTCGCCGTAAAGGCGATACGCTCAAGGGTTGTTGGTGGTGTTGAAGACCGGACTCTGAGACGTCTGGGTTGGAGTAATCTTGGGAGACTGATTCCGTGTTGATGTAGACCCATGTTGCTGAGACCGAGCCGGAGTCGACTCTAGACCAGCAGTCAGAGTCGGAGTCGCCTTGGGTGTCAGATCCAGAGATTGAGTCAGAGTCGACTCCGGTTCCAACGTCTCGATCTCCATCATCTTGCTTCTCGATCTGCATGACACACGATGCCTAGCGGATCGACTCTGCTTTTTTGGCATGGGCTAGTAGCATGCCATGATTTTGATAGTGCCATCGTCGACTTGAGAAATCACGCGACTCAAGAGGTGAGTCGTCTGCTCAGCGATGTTGGGAAGGCCCATTGGAAGGGTGAAGGTCAGACAGATTGCTCTCCTCCGCCCGAGTGCTGAGTTCTCCATTGGAGTCGGCGATGAAGCTAAAGGAGCCGAATCGGAGTTTCGTCCCTGGTGGGACGATCGATCCGTCTAGGGCGGGTGTTGACAAAGATGCCATCTAGCTTTTCGTCGAGAAATCCGGCGAATACCCCCTACCTGGCGCGCCAACTGTCGGTGTTTCGGACCAGCAATAAACTATATGGGGCTACGCACGAACTCGAAAGCTAGATGGCGACGGAACATAAGGATTTATACTGGTTCAAGCCCTTCAATGGAGTAATAACCATAATCTAGTCCGAAGTATTCCGCCGAGTTTGTATGATTGAATATGATGTATGGTGTGGTATGCTGGTGATTGTTTTCGTACCCCTAGGGGCTCCCTCGACCCCTCCTTATATAGGGAGAGGGGACCGAGTCATCTAGGAATCCTAACCCTAAATGGCTTAGGGTTTTCCTATCTGTTATAATATCTACCCGGCCGATTGGCGTGGAACACAAGGCAAGGCCCAACCAGGTGATCTATCTCTTTACATATATGAACTCTGAGTTACATACGACTTGGGATATGCCTTATCTCTTGGATCATGTCGTGGGAATCAAGGCACTGATGGGCAGGGCCTCTTTGCCTTCCTTCTATTGATCTTCTAGAACATCCCTTCTTCGTGGGCTAACAATGGTCCGAATAGATACCCGGTACCCATATTCTCCACACTTTGTAATCCAAATCCAATGAATGAGCATGTGGGGGTTGATGATGAGAGGTTGTACATTGACATTGGTCCCATCTACCCCCAACCCCTTCCTGAAAACCAAGGTGGGACTGAAGAAAGGGAAGATGACAGTTCTTGTGAGATTGTTTCTGACTCTGACTCTGACTCTGATTCTGATGATGCATCATCTGATAAGGAAGTAGAAGACATAGATGATGAAATTAAAGATAGAGAGCCAGAGTTTCAGCCTGATGCTTTTTATGATAAGCTGGACCCTCCTATGTCAGTAGGAACTGTGTATTCAAATATGGATGCTTTTAAGATTGCTTTAGCTAGCCATGCTGTGAAACATGTGTTCAACTATGACATTGAGAAGAGTGAAACAGGGAGATAAAGGGTGAACTGCGCACAAAAGAGTGATGGCTGCAATTGGAGGCTTCATGCATCAACTAGGAAGGATGGAAACACTATACAGGTAATGTTAGTTTTATTTGATTGCTACCAGTTTTCATACATTCAATTTTGTGGATTATAACATGTGAACTGCTTGTTTTGTAGGTGAAGAAAGTCCCCTATGCTCATGAATGTCAGAGTGCTAGGAGGCAAGGAGTCTGTGTTGGGGTCACTCAATTCTGAGTATGCAGTCAAGTGATTGACTGGTTGAAGGAAGATGGAAATGTTCCCCCAAGAGAACTGCAGAGAAGGTTGATGGAGCATCACAAAATTCTGGTGCCATACAAGAGAGTGTACAAAGGTAAATATCTTGCCATGGATAAGATTTATGGGCCCTGGGACAAGAGTTTCATTAACCTGCATAGGCTTAAGGCTAAGTTAGAAGAATCTAGTCCTGAATCTTTTCTTGTTATTGATCATCACACCATAAACAAGAAGATCAGATTCTGTAGGCTGTTTTTTGCATTGAAAGCATGTGTTGATGGATTCCTTAGAGGATGTAGACCATATCTTGCAGTAGATAGTACATTTTTGAATGGAAGGTTTAGGGGTCAATTGTGCATAGCTTGTGTGGTAGATGGGCACAACTGGATGTACCCAGTAGCTGTTGGAGTGATTGAGTTTGAGACTAATGAAAATTGGATCTGGTTTATGGAGAGGCTCAAGGAAGCAATAGGTACCCCGATGGCTGACATTAAGCACAGATTGTGGGCAGGCAGTCATGAATGGGGTTAGTGCAATATTCCCAATAGCTGAGCATAGAGAATGTATGTACCACTTAGTGCAGAATTTCAAGAAGAGGTATAGTGGAAAGGTTTTTGATGACCATCTATGGGCTTCTTCATATTCATGGAGCCCATACATGTTTGAGAAGCACTACCAAGCTATGGCTGCAGTGAAACCAGAAGAAATGAAGTATTTGCAAGAAAATCATAAGAAGTTGTGGACTAGGAGCCAGTTTAGGACTGCCTCAAAGGTTGATTATGTGACCGATAATATGGCTGAGTCATTCAATAACTGGGTCAAGGCAGAGAAGGGAAAGCACTTGGATGACTTGCTGGACACTATACGGCAGAAATTGTTGATCAAATGGAATCAAAGGAAGAAGGTAGCCAAGAAGGTTGATGGAAAGATTCTTCCTCACATCATACAGAGGCTTAAGGAAGAGAGCTACAATCTGGATATCCAGGTGATCACATCTTCTCTAGAAGGTGTAGCAGAAGTATGTGCAAAGGAGGGCAATGGATCTGGGTTCAGGTTTGTGGTCAGCCTGAGGGAGAGAACGTGTTCTTGTAGGGTTTGGCAGGGCACTGGCATCCCATGCAAGCATGCAATTGCTTTCATTACTTCCATTCCTGGTGAAAAGCTTGAGGACCATGTGGATGACTACTTCTCTGTCAACAAATTTAGGGCTGCATATGAGGGTTCCATCCCTAGCATTCCAGATAAGAGCATGTGGCCCAAAATCTCTAATGACTTCTTCATGCACCCTCCTTTGCTTAAGTCCACTGTTGGGGTAGGCACAAGAATAGGAGTAAGGGGGCACTTGAGGGAGGAAGTAGCAGCCAGAAAAAAGGAGGAAAAAAACATGAATGTGCAGTCTGCCATCAGTTAGGCCATCACTGGTACACATGTAAGAATGGCAACCCAGAAGACATAGCTGCAATGAAGACAGAATGGTAAAGTTTCTTCCTTTGTTTACTTCCTTGCTTTGTTTTATATGCTAACTGTGCTAACTATGCTCTCTATGCTATCAAGGGGTCTACCAAAGAAGAGGAGGAAGAATGTTGCACCATGCAACACAGAGACAAGCATTGTGGTTGCTGAACCCACACAGATGGTGTTTCCAGCCAATGATGCAGTGGCCAATGCAAACCACAAGAAAAGGAAGAGGGCTTCAACTTCTGGTGCCAATAAAAAGAAAGGATGCATCTGGTGTAACTACTGCTACAACCTCAGAACCAGCAGGTTTTTCAAACAATTTGTCCAACAGGTTTGTCTTTTTTTCACAAGCATTTCAACAATCATCAAAATTCATACATGACATGTAATCATGTTTAATTGTTTTAGCACAAGGTCTGCAACTGGTTCAAATGATCCCTCACCAGCACATTCGGTTCCATCCTGCAGAGCTGAAACTATTCAACAGGAGAACATCCCAACTGCCTCAAATGATCCCCCTCCTATACAATCTGTGCCAGCACATTCTGCTACCCCAGATGGACCATTTGAACAGGACAACATTGTTCCGGTTGAAGACATTGATCCACTTATAGTGCTGCCTCCCAGAAGGTCACCAACAAAGAAGCTATGCACCGAAAGAAAACTAACCTTAAGAAAGAAGCAAGCTTCAGCCACTCCAGGAAGCCCTGACAGCCCAGCAAAAAATACCAGGAGCAAGAAGCTCGAGATGAAGTAAATTGCTATCTTTGTGATGTGGTTGTTTTGTAATGTGATGTGGGCTATTTTGGTGATAACTGTCAGTCATTTTGGTTAAACTGTGGGTTGTTCTGTAATGTCATGACACTATCATTTGGTGCTGACATTGTAGTTCCTAGGTGATGACATTTGCTGCTCACCTTTTAGTCCCTTTGTGATGACATTTGGTGCTCACAATTTATTTCCTATGTTGCTGACATTTTAGAGCTGTTCTGTGATGCTATTTTGTGCTCACAATTTATTTCCTATTACTCATCCATACTATCACTGCAACTGCATTCATTTCAAATTCATTGCACATTCATTCATAATTCATCCATACATGCATCTTACATTAATCAGCTACCTACTTCATGAAAATAGCATACATAGTAAGAAATATGCAAAAATCGACCATCTTTTCAAGCCACTTAATCTGCTGCATCACCCTGTTGTTGTCAACTTGTACATTGCCTACAACTCCACCTGCATATTAATCTTCATGCATAATTGCAACTGGAGGTGCAGTAGGCAAAGGAGCAGGTGGTGGTACAACTTGTATGGGAACAGCATGAATTGCATCAGACACTACACTGTCCATCATTTCATCCTCCCACTGATAATACTGACAGCCTTCACTCTGAAACCCAAAAAAAAACACATTGTGAGCAAAAAAAATAAAAAACAAATAACAAGAACACACGGTTGTGAGCAAGGAATAAAACACAAACTGCAGAACGAGGGCACTTGTGAAAAACACTGTTGAAGTTCTTCTCTGTTGTCGCGACGAAACGGTGTGCAAACACATCACGGTTGGGGCAATGCACCCGCTTCACTCTACCACCACCATGGCTGCTGGATGCTTGCGACATTGCTGTGAACAAGAAAAGAAAAGAGCTAGAAAGAGTGGTGAATGAATGAGAAGTTGGAAATAAATAGGAGAAGTTGGCGCTAAAACAGCCAAAAAGACCTACTTTTGCCGCCAAAACATACCTAAAGACAACCCAGTCTTTTTGCACCCCACTTAACCGCCGTTTGGACTGAAAACAGATGGAAGAGCATGCAGGAATGATTAAGTTCGGCGATGGCATAGAGGGAAAATCGAACTTTTCAGTGGCACAGGAGAAAGACCCATCTTTTTTAATGGCACAGAGGTAAAAGGCTCTAGAAACTGAGATCAGGGGAGACTTCAAGGAGAAAATAATATTCAGCGAAAGGGCCTAATTAACCTGGTATATTTGCTCTCGTTAGTATTTTTTTCCCCATTTCTTCTCGATGCAAAACTGATGAAGGACAAGCCTGCCCAAAGCAGCATTGAGCAGACGGTTGGTTCGTCGTGCCGAGTTTGCTACTTTTACCATTATTTTTCTAAAATGCATATAGTTCTCGCTTAATCTCTAATTTGACAACCATGCATCTATCGTTTAACTTATCACTTAGTTATTCTTTTCTTAGCAAATCATAATTATCGTTCATTCAATTTCACTACTCTGTGTTCTCTACGTGAAAACTCTATAAGTGCTTATATTTTTTAACACATGGACTAAATTTATATAACAATTAATTTAATTGGCATTCCAAAGTTTCAATAATTAGAAGTGTGCAGTATGCAGACAACATTCTAATTGTTTGTGATGGGGATTTGGCTGGGCTTCAGACTCTAAAAAGATCCTAAACCAGTCTGCAGCTCGTATAGATGTGAAGTGAGCAAGTGAGCTCATCAAACCATTCAAGCTTGTCTCGGTGAGGCTCACGAGTTTTAGTATAACCTTGAGCTTGGCTCATTCCAAATTCGTATTAGGGTCAAGCCTATGGTGGGTCGAGAGCTTGAGCTGCTCACCAGCCTCAAATTATTTTATAGCCTTACTTTTGTGCGACAAGGGGCATGTTTGCTAAGTACTATTCTTTTTTTACAGCCTACTTTGTGTGATACATTCCTAACCACTAGGAAATCTTTAACTATTATAAAAGTTTAGGATGAATCTGACATCCTTCTAAAAGTTTCGTCCGTTGCTTACGTCATCATGATGTCACCGTCCGTTTTGCTGACGTTATGATGATGTCACTGCCCGTTTGAACGGGAGCGTCCCATGTGAGCGTCGCTGCCTGCGTCCTTACCGAGCAAACGATTTCGGAGATAGAAACAGAGAGTTCAGCCAAAATCTCTAACGGAGACGGAAACAGGAAGTTGGGTCAAATTCTCCAATGGAACAGATACCAGATTGACCAAACAAATCTCCAACCCGAGATAGAGCAAACAAAAAATCAATGGGGGGAAGCAATTTGCTCATCATAAACACAAGACGGTTCAAATATAGCACAACAAAGTTTAGCAGAGAATCAAGCAACATTTCCAAACTGAACGCTCTTGGGGCACAGCCCGCCACCCTCGAACATGCACTGCACGCGAGTGGTCATCGTCGCAGCCGTCGCTGCTTGCCATCACCGCCTGTCGTCGCTGCCACGCTGTCACCGCCCGTCATAGATGCCACGCCGTTGCCGCTTGCTGTCGCAGCCCGTCATCGTCGTCACGCCTTCGCTGCTGTTGCCGCTTGCTGCCACCGCCCGTCGTCGCCACGCCGTCACCGACATCGCTCCATCGCCGACCGTCCGCTCACCGCTGCCGCTGGGGTCAACGACCGGATCCAGCCACCCCGGGGTCAGCTTGCGCCTGCCATCCTCTTGCAGCCGCCGCCCGCCCGCGCCGGCTCGCCGCCGCCGCTCCAGCGCAAGCCATCCGCTCGCGCCGCAGCTGCTACCGCCGCCCGCACGCGGGAGCCCTCCTGCCCGCGCCGGTGTGGGGAGAGAGAGAGACGAGGGGCTGGTGGCGGGGGGGGTGAATGAGGGGGGACGGGGATTGAGGGAGAGAGGTTAGGTGGTGGGTTGCTAGAGTTTGGGTGGATGGGGTTGGCGCGGCGAGATCTAGAGCGTCGGCTTGGAATGGGCAGCGTGGATTCGATGGCGGTCGAGTGGGCTGGGCCTTGTTGTTTGGTGAAACTCTACCTTCTCCCTAGCTTAATCACTTTTCTCTCTCTTACCGGGCCAGCCCATTTAGAAGATTTCATGTAGTAGTCCGGGTTTTTTTTCTGCACCTATTTCGTATTGAAAAAAGAGAGACCATTAAGGAGGGAATTGAAATAGTGGGGATTGAAGAGGACGAGAAGGGGATTAATTCCCCTCAATTGCGAGGGACGGTGATCGAGGAGGGAGATCGACGCCAATTTCTTCTATCGATGGCTGGAATAAAAGAGGGAGTAAAATTTGTCGGTTAGATAACGAATTAATAGGGGATTTCATGGGGGAATTGAAGAGTAAGGCGATACCGTTCTGTTTTTGCCTGAGAAAGGAGATCGGCGTCAGCGGAGCTCCGGTTCACGGCAATGGTTGTGGCCGGCGGGAAGAGGAAGACTACATGCAGCGCACTTATGTCTCTGGCGACTAAGTTGGGTTGGCCCAAGAGGGAGGTGGGCGCAAGCAGCCAGCCAACTGGGCCTCGGCCCAACTGAGGAAGAGGGACAGAGAGAGAAAGAGGAAGAGCGGGCCGGAGGGAGGAGGAATGAGCGGAAGGAGAAGAAAAAAGAGGAATTTAGGCCGACTTTCAGCCCAAAAACTTGGGGGTTTTAAATGTTCATCGTAATTATAACCCGGTGCAACGCACGGGCACTATTGCTAGTTGTTTAAAAAATCAAATTTTCTGTTTAAAAGTTTTAAATTAGCTAATACTCGTTTGGTCACGCGTCAATAATGTTTCTTATTTTACATGTTTGTTTTAACTAAATAGCCAATAGTACTCGTGAACACAGCCAAGAAAAACATATAGCCACTTTGTTCTCATAGTTTTCTTTTTTAGCGTAGTTTATTCTCATAGTTAGAACTAGGAGTTGGGTTATTATCCTTCGAAAATCCCAAATCTCCGTAAATTAAGAGCCTTACTTTCTTCTACCCAGCACACTCAACAGGTCGCGTATAGCCCTTTAAACCACATGTGGAAGTTAGGATACACGACGCCGACTGCCGACATGTACAGTTGTCGCTGGTCACGAACCAATCTAGAATTGTGCCGCTTAAGTAAAATACAAATTAATAAGAATAAAACATGCAAAAAAAATTTGAGAAAAGAGGGGTTGTACCCTCCCATTTCCATTAAAACAAATGAGCACTACAAAGCATCCCATTACAGAAAATTAAACAAGCTGGCTACAAAACATGCAATTAAGTGCCGTTGTATAGACAGACGACGACACTAGATCGAGCCGTGTTCTTTAGATGCGTGCACCCCTGTTTCTGGACCAGCTAGCTAAAGAACAAGTATATATCCTATGCAAAGTCGCTTTTTTCTAGCCTGAATTGAAATATCTCCCGAAGCATATATTCTGACTCCACTTCTTTCCTGCCTTCCTTCACACTCCCCTTGAGTAATGCAATCCATGCTTAGAACAATGGGCCATGCATTGCATTCAGCTAGTACAATACATGTAGTCAGGCGGCCAAACCATTCTGAATTTCTGATAGATAATCCATCACTAACTTTATAGTTTACTAGATATTACTACTAATGTAGCTTTATAGGAGTAGCTCCTTTGCTTCACTGCACCAAGCCACCAACCGAGAAAAACTGAAGCTAGCTAGCTTAAATATCAGTGGCTTTCACTCTCTCGTTAGCACTGTAGGGTGATGCATTGATTTGAGGAGTTAGCAGTTTGTTGCCACTTGCCACACAGATGAGGTAGAGTTCCATTCCAAAGCAAGACGGCATGCAGTTACAGATGATGTATACAGGTGAGAGATCATCGTCGGCGGCGAGGGAGATGGAGTTGATGGCTGCGGAGCAGAGGCAGATGGGCTGCTCTGCCTTGGGCAGGATGATATCTAGCCTCTTCAACTGTAGAGGTACGCGTACTTATGACCATGTCACATATATATAGTGTCTCGTTTGATAATAGCACTAGCTAGCCAGCTCCAGCTGGATATGTGAACTGTATTAATTACATGAACACCTTGTTATATCTGCATGCAAGTGTTTGCACCATCAAAATTCAATTAAAGTCACGCAACATACACCTCCGTCCCACAGAAAATCAACTTCTGGCTATGAACCGAAACAAAAACAACTTTGTTAAGACTCGTAGCGAGAAGGTTTGTTTTTAACTAAGGTGTACTTATATAGCAACATATGGTCGAATTTAGCAACCTATGATCGTAGTATAAATTTAGACCTGTACATGTCTAATTCAAAGCACTGGCTTATGTCCAATCTTATTCTAGATAGCTGTATTTTAGGAGCTAGTGAGTAAGAACTATGGCCAAAACGCGAGCCGTCCACCTAATTTATTTTTTTTTCATAATTCAATTGTAACCATGGAAAGGGCGCATGCGGAGCGAGAGGATGACGGACTACGGCGCCACTCCCTACCACCCTACGGCGCAGACGTGCTACGTTCGCCCGTCCACACGCACCGTCGCCTTCGCCAACGCCCACGCCATGCGTCCCGAGCCACTGCAAGCCCACGCGGTGTCCATGCCCCCCGGCGGCCCACCCAAGCGCAAGAAGAAGAAGAAGAAAAAGTCCAACAGCAACAATCGCGTCCGTTTCGCCGCGCCGGCAGGATCATCGGCAGAGCCGGTGCCCACCGACGCGCCGCCGCCGCACGCCGCTCACTACGCACCCGCGGCGAGCGGCGGCCAGCTTCAATACCCGTCTTCGGGCGCCGGCGTCACCCAGGCGGCGGCGGCGTACGGGCACGGGATGAGGTACGCGGCGTCGCCGGTGGCGCGGTGGGAGATGACGGGCACGCCGCGGCGGCGGCACGAGTACTTCTCGAGCGAGTACCGGTGGTACTACCCGACGCCGGTGCGCGAGGGGATCTACAGCCTCGCCATGGACGCCAACCGCCTCACCACCATCTTCAGCGAGGAGAATCCCAACGCCTGTGCCATCGTCTGATCCATCGTTTGTTCGATCCATCAGTTCGCATGCATGGTCAGAGAATAGTATTTCAGTGTATTGTTATTTAATTTTAGTGGATAAATTAGATGTTAGTGATTAGAGGAATATGATGCTCTTGCCGCGGCATTGTGTAGATAAGGTTGGTGACAGTAGTGTGTTGAGTAGACTACTAGCTTTTGTTGGTAAAATGAATCTCTTCTAATGTTTCGGTTTATATTCTCATTGTCCCATGCATACTACCTTTTCCTTAAAGTTGACATGCAGTGCTAACTGCTAAGTCTAGAAATAGAATTTGATGAGCACAAACATATGTTTACCAATGAGAACGAATGGATTGATGGATGCCCATTCCAGTATAACCCATGATCTAACTGAGTCCTCAATTTATTTATGCAAAAGAAGATATGCTCCATTGTCTCCTTCTCTAGTCACAAATTTCATGTGATTCATTCCTGGCCTAAGGTGGTGTTTGAGAAATTTAGTCCATGTACTAAAGTTTAGTCCAAGGACTAAAAACTTAAATCTCATTGCAAGGACTAAAAGGGGACTAAACCCAACAGCTCTCCTCTCTATCCACACTTTTTCCCTCTTCTTGTTAACCCTCCGGCCAAGTGAAGCAGCGGGTCACGAGCGAGCGGTGGCCGGATTTGAGGCTGCGATGTAGGGCGAGCAACGGCGGCACCAGGTCATGGGTGGACGGCGCTCGCCACCATCCGTGCCTGTCCTCGACCGCACGACTGCGCTCGCCGACGACCGCAGGGCGAGAGGGCTATTCCACGATGGTGCGTGACACGGTAGGGGGAGGAAGCACTCCTTTCCTTCTTTTCCCTATACATGTATGGGTCCATTTCATAATTAGGATTGTTTTAAGTTGAGCTCCTCAACTGGGCAGAATAGAAATATTTTTTATGTTTTATTTAAATATTTCTATGTATAAACTTTATACACTAAATATTTATATGATAACTCATCACGGCCCAACAATTTTTTATTTTTTATTTAAATATTTTTATGTATAAACTTTGTACACTAAATATTTATATGTATAATTTTTTTTCTTTCTCTGTCTAAGAGAAATGTCAACTTTTACACATGAATATATAAAACTTACCTTTTATGGGATAGAGGGTATATGTTTTTATGCATAAAAAATTCTTATACAAAATATTGTATGGCATATAGTTTATATGTGTAAAATTTTTATGTACAAAGTATACATTTGCATATAAATGATTTTATATACTAAACATATGGTGTAAAATTATATATGAGTAAAGTATTGTTTTTGGGGAATAGACGAGCAAAGTGCCAAAGTAAAGTATATAGATACAAAGTATGTATATACAAAGTTTATGTTTATAAATAAAGTGGGTTGCGGGTATAATATATGGGCCATCATGGGCCAAATTTAGAAAGAATCAGAATATGGGCTGGATCCTGGATGGGAGAAAGGACGTATATGTATCACGTCAGGGCTGCCAAACTAGGGAGCGGCTAATGCGCGCACGGTCACGCGTGTGCTCGTGTAGCGAACGGAACAAGCCCACGTCAGTCTACTAGCGTGTGAATGCAGGACGCGGAGACGCACACCGATTCGCTGGTTCTTTTTTCTTTTCTGTTTCGAAACTTTGTACGCGGATAAAACTTTGTGTTGATGAAAATAACAATCTTTGTACCTGGATAGAACTTTTGCCTTATAAACTTTGTATTGATGAAAACGAGTCTGTCTTGCCATCTTCAAATAAAACCCAATAATGTAGCCTATATGCAACGTTTTTTTTTCACTTTCTACTAAAAATAAAATAACTTTATACATAAAAATTCATATAGAAACTTTATATTTGTAAAAAACTAAATATAAACTTTATGCATATAAAGTATAAAAATTCTATTAATCAGTGTATAAAAACTTTATGTGTAGTAATACAGGAGTATAGAAACTTTATATATGGAAAATACCAAGAAATAGAACTTTATATACATATAGAATATAAGAAGTATCAAAACTTTATATATAAAAATACTTGGTTTATAAAACTATATACATACAAAATATTTGGTATAAAAACTTTATATATACACAGATAGGAACTAAAAGCACATATTTGTATGGGCCAAGCCCATAAAACAGATTCTGCAAGCCAGCGTAGCCTGTAGGAAAGAATCTGGAAAGAAAAATAGTCTTGGCCTATAGAGTGAAAGATAGATGGGCCAGGTCCGATCCGTTCGCGCGGAGGAAGAGCACGCACGCGTGCGCGGATCAGCCATTCTCGCCAAACTAGAAGCAGGCATTAGCGCCTCTGGTCGTTACCTAATTACTAGGCCTTTGGCCCAAACAAGGTCAGTACGGAAAACGTTACTGTAGCCAGTCAAACAAACCCAGCAAAGTGGATTGTGCCTGGACTTGGTACCTTGACATTTACTATACCTGCCTCTAACAAAGATTAGCTGGATAAGGGGCAAGGCCCAGATCAATTCATGGGTATATTCAGATGAATATCTAATATTTTTCTAGAAAAAAAGGCATATTAAGTACATCCTCCATCTCAAAATATTTATCATTATCATTTTGAGTTTTTGATTTTAACGTTTGACCATTCGTCTTGTTAAAAAAATTATTGCAAACATAAAAAATAACAAGTCACACCTAAAGTATTTTAAATAAGAAAGCAAATTATAAATAAAATAAATAATAATTTTCTAAATTTTTGAATAAGACGAATGGTCAAATGTCATAAAATAAAAACTCAAAACGACAAGTATTTTGATACGGAGATAGTATGTAATTCGTATTTATATATGTAAAAACGGGTACATTCAACGAAAGAAGCCCAATTCGCACTTTGCAGGCCTGGTTTCTTCCCAATTGGTGGCCCATTTGGAGCCACAAAGAAATGAACCCTACAGGCGCTAGCGCTACCCCTCGCTTCAGTTTCGCTGCACCACCTCTCCACCGACGCTTCCCCGCCGCACCGCCATCGCGCTCGTGCCGTCGCCCTCTCCCTTCCGCCTCTCCCCCACGGCGGCGCGGCAAGCAAAGAAGTCCAATTCGCCCTGCCTGGCGCCAAGCGCTTGCCGAGCTGCCCGACGCCGGACACCACGCGCCCCACGCCCCCAACCCTGCGGCTCTGAACAGTGAACACCATTCGGCCATTCCTAGCTCATTCCTCAGTCAGTCAATCCACACCCAAGGTAAATCCAGTTCCGCCACTCCCCGTGACCCTATTCCTCAATCCCAAGCTTCCAGCTAGCTAATCAATTCTTCTTTCTACTTTACCGAATTTGAACCCAATTTGGAGGAAGAAAACGGCTTCCTGGTGCCTAATTTTGTAGTCTAGACAAAGGCAACAACTCTGAACTTGACGGGAGCCGTGCTTTGTTTATTGAGTTCATGGCTTCCTGCTAGATCACTCAGTATATACCTGATAAGAAAATTATGAGAAAATATTCACGATTTATGCTAGGCATCGAGTATTCATATATACTGCTTTGAGTTCATGACTATAATTTCGATATATACTTGATAAGAAAAGTATGACTACTCTAGTCCATGGCTTCCTGCTAGACAAGTTAAATGTTAATAATTAGTCCTTTATATGTTAAATATATGATTATATGAATTTATGCTCAATTAATCGTGTTGTATCTCATATGTTGTACAATTAGTAGTTTAGGATTATTGAGGCCGAATATTAGTATTTTGGCATAAATTGTTTACCCATTAAATCCAGTTGTGACTAGGGGCCTAGTCCTATCTGACGACTCCGCATCGTCACCGCTTCTCCCCATCCTCCGCCTGCCTCCCTCCCCACCGCCGTGTGCCGCCAACCAGGCTTGCCGGCGAGCCTCCTCCAACCCTCCCCTCCCCTCCTGCCTTCCTCCCTCTCCTTCCCCATCTCCGGCAGCGCTGCCGCCTCCTGACCCCACGGCTCCGGTGGCGCCACCACCGCCTTGCCGCCCGCCCGAGTCCGTCGCCCACTGCTGGTCCGACCGCCGCCCGGCCATCCCCTCTAACTTCGGCGACTCCCCCCTCCTCCCCCACCCCAACCTCGAACCCTAAATACAGGGTCGAGGTTTCTCCGTCGTCGTCGACGGAGAAGAAGCCACCGCCGCCGTCGCCATCCCCCCGCATCGCTGCCGGGCACGTCGCCGCGGTCGCTCACCCGCTACCCTGCTCATTAGCGTTCTCGCTCAATAGAGCTAACGGGCAAGTGGTCTCCGAATTGATATTATGATTTTGAATACCTAGGAATGGACTTTTTCATGGCACCAGCGTCAATGGCACGGTAGGCGAACTACAGGGCGCCGTGGGCGTGGACTGGGCAGATCGGATAGCGGGGCACGATGCCAACGAGGCTGGCCGTGTGTGGAGGACCACGGTGCCAGCGTCACTGGCGTCGTGCCCCGGACATAGCCGTGAGTTAGCCCCCTACTACGCACTGTATCGCCCTCATGGCTCTCGCGGCGCATAGAGGCACGGCGCCAGCGACGATGGCGTCCCTCCGACACACTGTGTCTCTTGTCGGGCTGGCGCGGTGTGTGTGGAAGCACGCGCTAGCGTTGTTGGCGCCGTGGGTCAGTACCTTACGGATTATTGCACCATGTCGATTGATGGCGCCTTATGTGCAAAACACGTTAAAACTGAAAGTTCATTTTGGCATGGTGATCTATTGACACATTCTTAATACATAGCGTGGATTAAAACCAAGATGAGAAAATACAAGTGAAAGTGAAGAAAGAACATTGGTTATGTGCTGCAGGAAAAAAAAGGAATATTATCCTGACAGATATCAACTAAGCCCTTTACAATCAAGTGAGCTTTCTCGTTCCTCTAGCTCACCAACTCAGCAAATTCACGCCACAGAGGACGTGAACCAGCCTCTGCGAGATAACTCCTGACCTACAGGAGAACCAGTTCCCTTGTCAGACAATCTGACAAAGTGGGAGAGAGAATGAAATGAGAAGAGAAAGGGGAGAGAAAAATACAGGAGACCATCGGAGCGGAGCCGTAGGCAGCGGCGAGGTCGTCACCGTCGTCCCCCAGTCACGCCGCCGTCGTCCCCACCGTGTCGCCGTCGAAGCACGGAAGGTGTCGTCGGCGACGGAGTCTTCCTGCTCCCACTCCCTCGGCTTGTCTCTTCTTTCGGCCAAGCCGCTGCCGTTGAAGCGCCGCCGGATTCGGCGCGGCCAGACGACGACCACCGCCAGATCCGCCGTCGTCTCGAGCTCCTCAGCCTCGGGTCGCCTCCACCTCGCCGCTGTCGTAGACGGCGACGCCCGCCCTCCCCTCGCCGGACCGACTCGAGCTGGGCCACCGTCGTCGGTGTGTTCGGAGCGGAGAAGAGGCATTGTCGGATCCGGAGAGCTAGCGACCGCCGGTGAGGGGAGGAAGGCGCCGGTGACGAGGGGAGTAAAGCGTGGAGATTTGTGGGTTGATTTTATATTAATTCAGAGTTTTGAGGGCTTTAGTGTCAAGTTATGGGCTTATATGTAAATTAAAGAAACATGAGAACTAAAACACAAAAAAGTAGGACTGACAGGGGCTGAAACGTAAAAGTAACTTTGTGTGACTTGGATTGAAGAGCCAGTATCCCTACAATGTCTTCATCCCATGTGGCATCTAGCGACACTACCTTTGGATGGCTTTGACTGTGAAAGCCCTTATTGGATCCTTTCCGCAGCCAACACACCATTTCTGCTGAACCCGACGTAAACACGCTGGACGTGAGAAATAATCCTCTCTGTCTTCTGTCGGACCTTGTTCACAAGCTCTTCTGCTGTATTATCCAGAGTGAGCTCCTCAAGAGTACTGACATGTTCAATACCGTAAGGCAGTTGCTTCAGTTTTGGACAGAGCAGAAGCTTAAGATCAGCTAAGCTTGCCACAGCTCCTTTTTTCATCTTAATTTCACTCAGCTGTGTAGCACCTCGTATGCTGAGTACTCTGAGCTTGGGAAATGAGTTCTCATGGAAGTATATATTCTTCCCATCGTATGCATCGTAAAGTTGTAGCTTCACCAACTGTTGTAAGCTCTCAAGATTAAGGAATGCATTCTCGTCAAGTCTTGATCCCACAAGACGCAGAGACCTGAGGTTATTCAGATTACTCACTGACATGAAGTGAGGCAATGATTCCTGAGACAATGCACCTTCCAAGAACAGCTTCTGGAGTAATGGAGGGGATTTAAGTGCCTCAAGATGCAACAACTCTTGACTGCTGTCTGCTTGGATTCCGAGTCGGGTAAGATGAATCATATTAGTGATGGAAGGAAACAAGTGTTCACAATGGCAACTTTGCACCTTGCTGATTCCAAAGGTTCTCATTTGTACAAGAGCACCTAGGTGATGAACCATTTCAGAACTCGCTTCCATCATGTGTAATGTCCTCAGGCTTGTTAAGGAACAAATACCGATAGGTGCTGGCACACCAGCAGAAGGAACAAATTGCAGAGATCCAACCACTGGTTTTGAAGTAACAATCAGATGTGTTAGCTTACGAAGCTTTGTGATCTCCAATGGCAATTTCACAATTTTACTCTTAAAGGCATCCAACACAAGCAGATTCTTCAGCCTTCCAATGGATCGTGGAAGCTTGTTGATTTTAGTTCGTCTGAGACCCAGTAAACGCAAATTGAACAAGCCAAATGCCTCCTCTGGTAACATATCAATTGAACTATCCGTAAGATCCAAAACAGACAACAACTTTATAGATCTTGATATTGAGCGTAGTGAAGCAGTAGTTGGTGAATTCTGGAAAAGTAGCAAGGAGCGCAGATGTGGTGTGTGGCCTGCAATTTCTGCAATATCCCCTCTTTGAACTGATAAACGGCGTGCTTCTCCAATAAGATTGGTGCTTGTGTGGTTAAACGCAATGCAGAATTGCTGTTCACGTGCCTTGGAAAGGGCCAGTACTCGAAGGACATCGTGCATTTGGAATTCCTTGATACGTCCAGATTCATTCCTCCTCACCACTAATAATAGGCATCGGTTGACAAGTTCAGTCAGATAATGCTCTGCCGTATTCTCGGGTGTTTCCTGCTCAGTCTCTTCGACAAATCCCTCTACAACCCAGAGCCGAACCATCAACTTTGTCTTCATAGCAAACTTTTCAGGAAACATGGAACAATACAGAAAGCAGTTCTTAATGTTATGAGGCAGATCTTCCAAACTAATCTTCAAGATTAGGTTCATCATGTCCATCACAGAGTTGTTAGTGAGTTGCATCTCAAGATTTTTGTTGACCTTCTCCCAGTCTGAATGTGTTGAGCCTTGAAATGACAAGAGGCGTGCAATGCATACAATTGCAATCGGCAAGCCATGGCACTTGTCAACAAAACTTTGTGCCCAGTGGAGCAATTCTGGTGGACAATTCCTATTTTCGTTCTTCCAGAATGCCTCCTTACAAAACAAATCCCATGCATGGGACCTTACCAATGGATGCAAATTAATTATGTGCGTCTCTGGTGCCAGTAATGCCACATCATAATTTCTTGATGTAAGAATTATTCGACCAGTAACATTGCCACCACCAAATGCATCCTTGCTATCAAACCAAACATTAGTACTCCACACATCATCTAGGACAAGGACATACCTTTTATTTTCAAGGTAAAAACGGATTGTTTCAACCAGCCTTCTGTAATTTGAAATATCTATGTCAATCGGGAAATCTTTCTTCCGGTCATTCTTGCGGAACTCTTGAACAGCTCTTCTGAGCAAATCATCAGGCTCATAGCTCTGCGACACAGTGATCCAAGCACAGGTGTCAAAATCATCCTTGATAGCATTATAAACATTAGCAACCAGTGCCGTCTTGCCAATGCCACCCATCCCCCAGACACTAACTATCCTGTGCTGCTGCTGCTCATCTTTCATCCATCTCATCAGCAACTCCCTGTTCTTGTCAATACCAACAAGCTCATCCTCACTCTTGAAGTGTGCAGAGTCTGATCTCCAGTTTGAGCTTCTTCGCGGCATCGATTTCGCGCCACTCTCAACAACATCCTTCAAATCATATCTAATCCTTCTCTTAGCAGCACTTTTCAGGCTGATTTTGATGTCCTGCAGATTCCCAGCCAAGCGAGACCATGTGCTGATCTTGCACATCCTTTTCAATGACATCCGGCCACCTCCTTCACCTATTTTATAGGTGAACTCATCGCCAACATCCTCGATACCAAAGGCGAGGCTCCTGATTTGCTTCACAAACATGGAGGTTGTCTCGTCGGAGTAATCCCTGAAACGATCAGCTGCCTGCAAGAAGGCATGGATGCTCTCCAGCTCCCCCTTGACCTCACGGATTTCGGAAAAGAGGCGCTTCAGAGAAGATCCCTCTAGCCCAAGCATGGACTTTGCGATCTCCACTGCTTCACTCGCCAGGGCATCCCCAAGCTTCACGATTAGTAAGCCCACAACACCCTCCGCCATCGCTCGCTAGGTTGCGCGAAGCTAAGCATCGTTGCCATTTGAGGATGCATCCTTCTTCTGTGCTTCTTCCTGCGGTTGGTAGCTATCCTTGTCTTGATCCTTTCCTTTTTCAAAAGGCACATGCTCACTGCTTTCTAGTTTTCGTGTTAAAAAAGGGGAGCTGCTTGATATTCAACGTTTATTCGTACGGTTGGTATCTGTAATGATTTGATCAAGATTCCTGCAAATTATTTACCTACTAGTTTTCATTCCATATACTACCTCTATTTTAAATTATATGTCGTTTTGTATCTTTCCTGAATCAAACATGTGTATATTGGACCATTAATTTTATTTTTAGAATTTCGTGTAGTTTAATAACATATGTATTACATATTATGAATGTTGTAATGAATATAAAAATATAAATTTGGTGATATCAATATTTACGAGCTTATAGAAATTAATGGCTAAAGATTAAGATGTCTGACTTAAGAAAAACCTAAAAAAAAAACAATAAGTAATTTAAAATGAAGGGAGAAATTGTTACTGGATGTCCTATGTTAGCATATATCTGTAACCTATTAGTGCATCTTTAAGAAAACGAGAACAATTGGGTTTGTATTGTTTGTCAATTTGCTGTGGTTTTTTTTTGTCTAATTGGCTGCTTTTTATCCAAAGGGAGTGGTCAAAATGATGGTAATACTACACTATTACTTTGTGAGAACGGTCATCAAGTCAATGATCTCTGGCCGTAAACGGTCAAATGACAATTTCCCCTTTAACGATCTTAGTACATATATTAATTATTTTCTCTAACCATGTATTAAAAAACAGGCATCCAAGCAGGCCCTGAATCATTTTTTTCCGGGGGAGAGTTTTCGTCCGTCATCTCCAAGTCCAGGTCGGACTCCGCCTCCGCGTCCGCTAGAGCCTGAGTGCCGCACGACATCACCAATCTTATTCGGTGCTCGGGTGCCGCGGGTCCGTTTATAATGATATTTGTTTCCCCTTTCTCTCTCTAATTTTTCCATTTCCCTCTCTCTAAAACACTCCAGATCCAGATCGGGGAGCGGGCGCCGCCGGCGACGGCGACTCCATCGGCGGCCGCGGCCATGCATCGACGCGGCGGCGCCGTCATCGACTTCGCCGGGAGGCAGCGCGGCCACGCCAACCTCCCCCGCGCGCGCGCCGGCGACCTTCAACGGCGGTGCGGCGCCCCCGCAGGGTCGTCGTCGTGGTCGCCGTCGCGCGGTGGACGTTGTCGTGGTCGCCTTCACTGGCGTCGTTGTTGATGGTGGGCGCGCCGAGAGAGAGGGGCGTCGTCGTCGGACGGGGTGGCTGTTGGCGGCGCCATCGCCGGTCGGGGCGCGGGGGTGGGGGGGATTTTCTATTTTCTTCCAATTTGAAAGTTTCGGTTTCATCCAATTTGAAAGTTTCAGTTTCTTCTAATTTAGAAGTTTCGCTTTCTTTCAATTTTAAAGTTTCGGTTTCTTCCAATTTGAAAGTTTCGGTTTCTTCAAATTTAGAAGTTTCGGTTTCTTTCAATTTTAAAGTTTCGGTTTCTTCCAATTTAAAAGTTTCGGTTTCTTCCAATCTGAAAGTTTTGGCTTCTTCCAATTTGAAAGTTTTGGTTTCTTCCATTTTGAAAGTTTCAATTTCTTCCAATTTGAAAGTTTTGATTTCTTCAATTGGAAGTTTGAATTTCTTTCTGTTTGAAATGTTTTGCTTTTCTTTCTGTTCGATTTTTTTTCAATTTTTCTTTCTGTTCAAAATTAATCTGTCATTTTTCTTTTCCCGTTCTGTACAAGCGTTGAAACGGGGGTTGCGGAAAAAATGGAAGCGATGAAACGAGTCGCGGGATCCAAACGCCCGATTAACCGAGGGCCACTTCTTTTTCTGGTGCTCGGATGCGGAATAGTCGGGCCCACACGACATTCGCTTCTCCCGGATGACAAGTGCGTCGTTAGTTGTAGCTAGGTTTTTTTTTTTGAGAAGAGTTGTAGCTAGGTTAAGAAATCTGACAGCTATGCACAATGTGACTAACAACTGAGGATAAACATTTTTATGTTAAAAACCAACCACCCACAATTTCTTAGTTCTTACTCCACTACAAAATTTGATAACTTTACGTAAATACACCATAAATTACAAATTTAAATTGTAAACTTGAAAATTTACTTTTAAATTTGTTTAGTACATAACACTGTATGAGAGAATTAGGATAAAAATAATTTATTGTTTACTTAACAGAGGAGATTGTAAAGATAAATATAAACATACTAGCATATAAAGTGATATTTGCCAAAATCTTCAGCAGTGACCACCTTAGTGTTGACAGAGCCATAGAGTATAATCTATTTGCACTTTTCTGTTAATGACTACACCATGCCACAAATGAAAAACGGCTGCAAAAGGATGGGTGCTTGAATCAATTATATTTTTATAAACATGACGGAGTATTTCGTTGTGTATGAAATCTGTAAAATAATTTCCCATTACCTTGTGTTCCTACTTTTTGAATGGAAAGGTTACACCACACAATTTCTTTATTTAAATATTTTTTATGGTAAACAGCATGCTATTTTTAAAAATAAATACAGAAGTTTTCCCATTGCAACCCACAACCATTTTGCTAGTAAAATAGACATAAGTATGAAAATGCCCGAAAATGTAAAAAAAAAGGCAAAATTAGGTTTGTAGCACCCAAAGATCCCAATTTTAGGTTTATAACACTCAAAGAGTTGAGTTCACTTAAATAGCACCAAAAGGCAGGTCCCATTCCTTTTTTAGCATTCCATCCATTTTTTCTCTTTCACCGTTAATTTGCTATTAGTAGGGATTATTATGATTTTTTTTAGAATTACACAGTACAACGCAAACACTCACAACACACGCACACTCACCCCTATAAATGCACACACACAAACCCTACCCCTATGAGCATCTCCGAAGACTGGACCGGCAAATTCTTGAGATTGACGAAGTCACCACGGACACCTCGCTATCGACGTGTACGTCGCTTACCACTAAAAGCACAAAGCCGTTAAATCCTAGAAAATTCGTTTTCACAGGGAATCGAATCCAAGACCTCGTGTGTAGGGATCATTATGATTAAATTGCCTCTGGGACCATACAACTGAATGATCGTCTCGCTAATGAAGAAGCGAAAGCTCGCAGGTGCTGCGCTCTCTCCTCGATCAAACTCTGATTTCTCTTCTTGTTCCAGCGCACCGCTGACCATCTTTCTTTCTAGACTATGCAAGCAAGCTTCATGGTGAGGCTAGTATTGGCCGGGAACTGCACAAGGCAGACGGAAAAACTCAAAAAGGTAAAGGGACGTGCCTTTTGGTGCTGTATAAGTGAACTCAATTCTTTGGATGCTATAAAACTAAAACTGGGATCTTTTGATGCTATAGACCCAATTTTACCAAAAAGAAAAAACAGTCAAATTCCGTGAAATCATAAACCCTAGAGCGAGGCTTCCCCCCCAAAAAAAATCCCCAAACGCCCCCTGGGCATGCTCCCCTCCCCAACTAAACCCCGCCCGCCGCCTTCCCCTCTCCGCCATGCTTCTCCTCCCCCTATGCCCCGTCCTCTCCCCCTCCGCCGCCTCCT
>CM002484.1:9370728-9407366 GCA_000325765.3 Leersia perrieri
CCACCTCGTCGCCGCCCTCTCCCGCTCCGCCTCCCCCGAGCTCGCCCTCCGCCTCTTCCTCGCGCCGCTCCACCCCGCCGCCGTCGGCCACCACTCCTTCAACTCCGCGCTCCTCCGCTTCCCGCTCCCTCCCCACCTCCTCCCGCCCTTCTTCTCCCTCTCCCTCCGCCGCCACCGCCACCGCCTCGCCCCCACCCTGCTCTCCTTCAACCTCCTCCTCAAGTGTGTCTGCTCCTCTCTCGTGCCGAGAGATCCCCGTCGATACCTCGAGATCGCCCTGCGGATTCTACACGAGAGTATAACCGGGTGGAATCTCTCGCCGGATAAGTTCACCTACTCGACGGTGGTGTCGGCGCTCGCGGATGCCGGCCGGGTGGATGATGCGGTGGCGCTGGTGCACGAGATGGTGGCGGATGGGGTCGTTGCGGCCGAGGCGTTTAATCCCGTTCTGAGGGCGATGCTGCGTGGTGGGGATGTTAAGGGTGCAGCCAAGCTGTTTGGGTTTATGCAGCTGAAGGGGTGCGTGCCGACCGCCGCGACGTACAATATGCTGGTGCATGGTCTGTTGGTTTGCGGCAGGGCCGGGGCGGCGATGGGGGTGATGAGGAGGATGGAGAGGGAAGGGGTGGCGCCGGGGGTGATGACGTACGGTGCGGTGGTGGATGGGCTGGTGAGATGTGGGAGAGTGAAGGATGCGTGGAAGGTTGCTGAGGAAATGGAGAGGAATGGCTTTGCGCCTAATGAGTTTGTGTACTCAACTGTTATAACTGGATTTTGCAAGTCGGGGGAAATTGAGTGGGCGTTGAAGGTGTGGGAGGCAATGGCGGCTGGTCCTGTAAGGCCAAACATTGTTTTATATTCAGCAATGATCGGTGGCCTTGCTCATTTCGGGAAGATGGTGGAGGCTGAATTGTTATTTCGAGAGATGCTTGATTCAAAATGTGCACCCAATATCATTACTTATGGATCGATGATTCAAGGATATTTCAAAATTGGAGATGCGTCAAGGGCCCTTTCTGTCTGGGAGGAGATGATAGGGGTTGGCTGCATCCCAAATGCTGTCAGTTACAGCATATTGATCAATGGACTCTGCAATGTAGGAAGATTGAAGGATGCTATGATGGTCTGGAAGCACATGCTTGGCCATGGCTGTGCACCTGACACAATTGCTTATACTTCAATGATCAAGGGGTTATGTGTTTCCGGGATGGTGGATGGTGGTCTACGACTATTTTATGACATGCTGGCAAGGGGTGATGCTGAGCCAGATGTCATCAGTTATAATGTACTGTTGGATGGGCTGCTCCTGGCCAAAGATCTCCCACGGGCAATGGACTTGCTCAACAGGATGCTTGACCAGGGGTGTGATCCAGACACGGTGACGTGCAATATGTTCTTACGGGAATTCGGAGCTGGGGAGAGGATGGGGAGAGAGTTCCTGGAAGGCCTGGTTGTGAGGCTATGCAACAGAGGAAGGAACATGGCAGCTGGAGAGGTTTTAATGGTGATGCTGGCTAAGTACATTGTGCCAGAGGCTCCCCTTTGGGAGATGGTGGTCAGAGATGTTTGTAAGAAGAAGAGGGTTTGGAGAATGGTTGACAAGTGTTGGGACGATATTTGGGGGCCTTGAAAACTTCTTCCTTGATGACTTTTCCTTCTTGATACCAAAGGAGCATGCAGCTCACATACTGGAGTTTTTTGACACTCCATTTGTTGTAAGTTGTAATTTGTAACACTGACTGATTCATTTATAACAAGATTTTGACTAAATAAAGTTATTTCTATGCACTTTTGTGCTTGTCCTCGAGCATCAAACTTCCTATTTCTCCTTATTTACAATGCTATAAATTGCATATATAATATATCGCTGTATGACGCCTTTGCTAGATCTTTATGGATTTGGCATTTTTTTCTCTTTGCTTGGCCTTGATGTGTACTTATTGATTTATATATCTTCGTCATAGAAGAAACAGGTTGCTTGGGGGTTATAACAAAAATACCATGTTCAAAATTGTAATACAATTACAATTTTTTATTTACCAAATAATTTTTTAAAATATGAATTACTTGTATGTGTAACAACTTCGTAATGTACATGCTTTTGTTACAGTATGTGACTACATTCTGTAATTTTCTTGTCAATGCACTACTGCAAGATATGGTACCTTTAGCTTATTTTGACATGTCAGTTAGATGTAAACAATGGTGGCAAATAGGAGTATTATCATTATTCACATGCTTTTGCAGGAGTTGCACTTTGGCAGTATGGGTTTTATAAAATTCGGGATTTCATACTGAGAGTAATTTTTTTTTTTTGGTTTATCCTGCCTTGTTTAGTAATCACAACTAAATGTGTAGTTTTTTTTGGAGAAAATAAATGCTTGTAGTTTGGATATAATTATTGCGTTGATCGATGAGGGTTTTTCCCTGCACTGTTTTGCATTACTTATCACCTTTTTTTTTTTTGACTGTCACTACATTCTAAAGATGGACACATGTGAATGCTTCAATTGTTACTCTGAATTTAGTCTGGCTGATGGTCAAAAATTGTACAAGTATTTTAGAGCTAGTTGTCTACCTGTTTGAAATTCTGAATAAAGGTTTTATCCCATAGTTACCTTTAGAATTTTCTCATGAATGGTAAATTTCTTACTCCTTCATGGTTTATGGGATTTTTACATTGGGCAGATTTTAGGCAGTAAGCCAGTGATGTGAGAAGCATCTCTGAACCTTCTCATTTGCTGCTCTTCTTGCCTTGGAATGTGTCAGCATCTGAAATATATAACTGAAGTTTCGGAGTGTCTATTTCTTGCTTAATCTTATACACTGATAAAAGAATATGCATACAGTTCTTTATTTTCAATCGAAGAGACATGAGTCCTCATGATCAGATCCTCATATTTACTTGATGTCTGAAAGTTAGTGGAAGAATTGTGCAGCAAGAATTATTCTGATTTCTGAATATACATGTAATATAGCTAGTGTAGCATGTAATGCAAGTATATAACTGAGGATAATGATTGCTATTTTGTTACAGATACAGATGCTGTTAACTATTTTTAACAGTAGACGGCAACATGGATTTAGCACAGAAAGGCAGTGAGTGAGCCACAAAAAAATTTTATTTGGTATGTTTTAGTACTTCCTAAATATCTTTGCACAGCATTGATTACAAGCTTTCTGTTTTGGGGTAGTTTTTTTCATTGTTGTAAAGGAATTTGAGATTGTTGTGAACTTGCTTCTCCACATTTTGTCAGTTGCTGATTGAGATATATATGATAATAGCTTCAGATAACGCAATAAAGTCAGAACTTTCTGCTGAATTTGGATTTATGGAGTAGATCAGATTGGATGCAGCAGTATTATGTTCTTTTGGGACATGTGCAGTATTTTGTAGTTGCCTAGATTACTTTACAGCACCATCTGGTGCTTGCAGGGCTCTGTTCTCGCTATGTTTCTATGCTTTAGCAGACTGCAAACAATTATTTACTATAAGTAGACTATTCTGTTAGTGTCATGTGTTTGCTAGAATACCAGAATACCACTGTGGTTCACTACTAGTTCTAGTATACTACTTAGAGCCTGATCTCTGCATCACTTAGCCTTGCTGGAAAAATCATCATTTGTGCTATGCCAAAATATTGACCATTTCTGGTATTACAGTTTCTTGTTTAGGGCTCTAGGCAATAGTAGATATTTCTTTCTGAAATCTTGAAAATACACTAATTATTTATAGGCATTTTGAGTTGTTTGTGCTGAGCTGCTTTTGTGTGTGTATGATTCTTTCCTTTCTTCAGGTGCTTGACACTGTTCACTGAATAACTGAAAAAGATGGCTCAAGCAATCTCAGAAATTTGTCTGCTCATGTCCTTGCATGGAGAGGCAGAATCTCTTCTATGCTAAACACGATAGCTTCATATTTCAAACACTGACTATACATGCTGCTCTGTATTTTCAGGGCATATTTAACGTGTGAAAATAGTGGTAGTACCACACACTTTATCGGCATTAATGAACCTCTGCCAATGGCACATGAGAAGGCATGAATCTTACCAATGGATCTTCATGCTTGAAGCCTTTTAAAATCACACATCTTTCTCTTTTTTGCTTTGCTTAAAGATGGATTTCTCTTAAGTGGAAATATAGTGCTACATTTTCATGAAATTCTCATTCACCAGTGTCCAGAGCATGGTAGCACCTTACATAATGAATTGCCATGGTTCATCAGCTATGTCGCCTACTTGCATGCATGCTTCCTATGAATCTCTCATGGCTTATGGGTTTTTACATTGGGATGGTTGTGGCAGTGAGCCAGTGATGTGAGAAGGATCCGTGAACCTTCTTACTACTTGCTCCTTTTGCCTTGTAGCGTGTCAGAATCTGAAATATATAACTGAAGTGTTTAGTAGTATAAAAGAACTACAAACTTTGTGCTTTGTATAGCCAATTGTTTATGACATCATTTTAGGACTGTAGGTATGTATACTTCTTCAGCATTCTTGGTTTTGGAGATCTCTTTTTTAATTGACTCCAGGCATAATCTTATGCACTGATGAAAGAATATCCATGCAGTTCTTTTTCGATCCAAGAGAGATTGGTTTTCATGATCAGTTCCTCATATTTATTTAATGTTTCAAAATATTAGTGGAACTGTGCGTGTGGAATAACTATTCTGAGTATCGATATGGATGTAGCTAGCTATTGTAAACGCATGTCATCAACTGAAGAATAGTGTAATTGTTTGAGATGTTACTGACCATTTTCAACAATAAATACTAGCATTGATTTTGCACAGAACTGCAGTGAGCCACAATGATATATTTGGTATGTGTCAGTACCTCGTAAGTGTAAATGAATTTTAGTCTGCAGTGATTTAGGACTTTCTGTTTTGGGGCATTTTTTTTCGTTATTCATGAAGGAACATGAGAAAGTCGTTGTACTTCCTTGTCTCCGTTTTTTGTTTCATTGTTAAAACCATGCCTCGTGTTCTTATAGCATTCCCAATATTATGAAATTTATATGCTGCCCTGACATGCCGTTTGTGCCTTTAGTAGTTCATCAACTTTCTCTGAGAATTCTCCTCTGTAAATAAGAGGATAAATTATGTTGGTGAAACTTTTTGCATCCATACATTATTAGCTCCTGATGGACACATATATTAGAACAGATTCAGAGTACTCTATGCTGCAATTTGATTTCTGCAGTAGATCAGATATTGTGTGTTGACTAGATTAGTTGATACTTTAGAGCATCATTCCGTGCTTTAGCCGATGACAAACAATTATTTTAGTAAAATAGGTTGTTCTGGTAGTGCCGTGTATATGCTAGAATTACCAAGATACCTCTGTGATTACTAGTTCCACTATCTACTTAGAGCCTGATCCTTCTTCATCGTGTAGCTTTCATGGAGAAATCATCACTTGTGCTATGCCATAGTATTGACCATTTCTGACATTATAGTATCTTGTTAAGGCATAGTAGATATTTCTTTCTGAAAACTTGAATATACAAACCATATTTAGGTATTAATTGAGTTTTTGTGCTGGGTGAAAATACATGAGTTGCTTTTGCGTGTGTGATTTGTTCCTTTCTTCAGGTGCTTGTGATTTGTCTTCAGCTGCTTTTGTTGGTCGACACTGATCACAGAATTGCTCTAAAAGATGGCCCAAGCAATCTCAGAAATTTGTCTGCTCATGTTCTTGTAAGGAGAGGCAGAATTTCTTCCATGCTTAACACGATTGCTTCATATTTCCAACACTGAAGGCTATCACATGCTGCTCTATATTTGCAGGACATGTTAACATGTGTGAAAATATTGGTGGTACCTTGATAAGCATTCAGCGGTACCATAGACTTTGTCGACATGAATGAGCCTCTCCAGTGACATATGAAATGGTATGAATCTTACTAATGTCCTTTTTGAAGCTTTGAAAATCACAGATCTTCTCTTTTTTGCTTTGCTCAAAGATGCATTCCATGAAGTTCTCATTCACCAGGGTCAGAACATGGTGGCGCTGTACATAATGAATTGCCATGATTTGTTTATGAGACCTATTTTACTGCCATCAGCGGTGTACCTATTTTAGTGCCATCAGCGGTGTCGCTTACTGGCAGTCTCGTTTGCATGATTCCTATGAATTATGTGTCCTGAGACTGCACCCAGCATTGGTGACTACTAGTAGGGGAAAAAGTTAAATGGACCGCTGATATGAGAAGTTCACGGATTTGCTGATTGCTTCTAGAGAATTTTACACGAATCGTAGCATATTCAGGATCATTTTGAGTTATGGAAGCCTCCGAATGGACCCGTATCTGGCTGTAAGCAATTTGTGTTTCTGAGCTGTAAGCTCACTGATAAACCTTAAGGTTTCTGTTCTCACTTTCTTTTGTCCTCTGCAGGTCGTGGCTGATGGAATAAGTCTTGGCATCCCTGTGGTCTCTATGGCAGGTGGTTTGTTTGTCTTTGTTGGTCCATTAGGCATCTTGGATTAACTTTAGAACAACATTTAGGACAAAGTAACTTTTTTAAGCTTTTAGAATAGCATCGTCGACTAGCATCTAATTGCTAGGACTGCATGTGTTTGGCTGTAGGTTGGCTGCTCTAGTCTAGGTTATATATACTTGTATCCCTAACACTAGGTTGGCATGACATTTATGAGAAATAAACCCAGAAAATTATCCGCACTTTTTATTTGTCATCCTCTCAATGAGATTGAGAGTCCTATTTCTAGCATCTTGTATCAGAGCCACTCTATCCTGTAGTCTAAACATCTCTTGTTCCTCTCCTTCCCCTTAGTTCTCAGTTGGCAATAGGAACACCGGCTGTTTCTACACATTCCTCTTCTCTGGCACTAACGAGCAGTAGCTCGTTAGAAGCAGTTTCTTCCCAACATAGCAGTCTCCCAGTGGTGCGCCATGTCCGCAGGACATGCTCAGCGCTCGGACACCTCGAGCGCACGGCATCGGCAGGATGCCGAGTTTGCCACGGCAGAGGAGCGCGAACGAGGAGCAACGAAGATCGTTGCGACGGCGGCAAGGTCGGCGAGGCTGGCGGCGGCGAAATTGGCAGCAGCGAGAGCAGAAGTAGAAGCGGCGTGGCAGCAAATGCAGCGCGTGCGGCGGCGGCGGCAGAGCTCAAGGCTCTACGCGGCAGTAGCACCAGCAGCTCTGTTTTCGGCAACACCGATCCTGACCTCGAGATGACAAGGGAGGCAACTCATGAGCGAGCGGAGCAGTGGGCAGCTACGCACGGCGGCACTCCTGGAGGAGGCGCGCGCGGCGGCGACAGCCCAGATGGGCGCGTGCGCGCCGGCGGCGCTTCTGGAGGAGGACGCGTGGCGGCGGCAGATGGGCGTGAGTGCGCTGGTGGGGCCCTGGCCGGGACCTGCACGACGGCGCTCCCCGCGGAGACGGCTGGGTCGACGAAGACTGCGGCACTCCCTCCCCAGACCGGTACCGCGGTCATCGCGGATTCTAGGCCATCGTCAGGGACGTCGGCCTCGGCGGTGGGTGGCCTACCCTCACCAAGACCAACTACGTTGAGTGGGCCGCAGTGATGAGGGTAAGGCTCCAGGTGCGGCACATGTGGGAGGCGGTCCGGTACGGCGACATCAACTACGACGAAGATCGACGGGCGTTGGATGCCCTCATCGCTGTAGTACCGTCCGAGATGCAGTTCTCGCTTTCCCAGAAGCGGATTGCCAAGGAGGCCTGGGATGCCATTGCTGCGGCACGCATTGGCGGTGACCGCGCCCGCAAGTCCACACTGCAGGCACTCCGCAAGGAGTGGGAGAGCATGGCCTTCAAGCCAGGTGAGGACATTGATGACTTTGCTCTCCGTCTCAACACTGTTGCAGAAGATGATGAAGTATGGTAACAACACCTACGACGAGGAGAGGGCCGTCGAGAAGCTGTCCCGCTGCATCCTAGAGAAGTACAAGCAGATTGCTCGTTCGATCGAGTCTCTTCTAGACCTCTCCACGTGTCGATCGAGGAGGTGATTGATCGCCTCAAGGTCGTCGACGGTGATGAGCCATAGCCTCTCTCTAGGCCTATCACCATTGGCGGGAAACATCATCTCACTCAGGAGCAGTGGGAGGCCAGTCAGGGAGACAAGAAGGGGGAGCCTTCTTCCTTGACAGGCAGCCGCAAGCACGGCAAGCCACACAGGGGCCGCAGAGGCGTCCAGGCTGGGGCGCATGGACGCACCGAGGGTGGTACCCACGAAGCCACCCAGGGTGGCACCGTCGGCAACCCCAAGCCGGCACGAGACGATAGCTGCCGCAACCACGGCAAGCTTGGCCATTGGGCCAGAGACTGTCGCCAGGCACTGCGTGACGGCTAGGCCCACGTCGCACAGGTGGAGGTGGAAGAACGGGCTATGCTCTTGGCACACGCGAGCATCAGGCTATCTTCGGCGGCACCGGCCGCAACGACCCTCCTCCACATCAACGAGCCGAAGGCACACGCCCTCCTCGGCGACGGTTCTAGCAACGACAAGGCTGATGGGTGGTACCTCGACACCGACGCCACCAATCACATGACCAGTCGACGGGAGTTCTTCACCGAGCTTAACTCTAGCGTTCGAGGCTCCATCAAGTTTGGGGACGCCTCCGGTGTAGAGATCAAGGCCGTCGGCTCTGTCATCTTCATCGCCAAGACTGGTGAGCACAGGGTGCTCACCGGAGTCTACTACATCCCCGCGCTGAGGAACTCTATCATCAGCATTGGACAGCTGGATGAGAACGGTTCGCGCGTGTTGGTCGAGGGTGGAGTCATGAGGATTTGGGATCGACAGAAGGCCGGAGCTTGCCATCGTTGTCTTATTGCCAAGGTAACTAGAGGCAAGAATCAACTCTACATCCTCAACGTGCAGGTGGCACAACCCGTCTGTCTCGTGGCTCGTCAAGACGATGAGGCGTGGCAGTGGCATGAGTCGTTCGGGCACCTCACTTCGAGGCCCTGAAACGGCTCAGTGCCAAGGAGATGGTGCGAGGTCTGCCGTGCCTTGACCACGTGGAGCAGTTTTATGACGTCTGCGTGTTGATAAAGCAGAGGCGGCTCCCCTTTCCCCATCATACGAGCTTCCGAGCCAAGGAGCGGCTCGAGCTCGTGCATGGCTACCTGTGTGGCCCAGTGACACCGGCCACACCAGGAGGACGACGGTACTTCCTGTTGCTCGTTGACGACCTCTCCCGCTACATGTCGGTGATGGTCCTCAGTAGCAAGGGAGAGGCTGCGGACGCCATCAGGCGTGTGCAGGCTGCTGCGGAGGCAGAGTGCGGCCGCAAGTTGCGCGTGCTGTGCACCGACAACGGCGGCAAATTCATGGCAGTTGAATTCACGTCGTACTGCGCTGATGATGGCATTCAGCACCACTACCCTGCGCCGTACAGCCCGCATCAGAACAGTGTCGTCGAGCGGCGCAACCAGACGGTTGTGGGGATGGCTCGGGATCTCAAGCAGAGAGGGACGGCTGTCTTCTGGGGAGAGGCGGTCGTGACGGCCGTCTACATCCTCAACCGCTTGCCCACCAAGGCTCTCGATGGCAGGACGCCGTACGAGGCTTGGCATGGGCGCAAGCCGGCGCCTTCCCACCTGCGGGTCTTCGTCTGCCTCGCGTTCGCCAAGGAGCTCGGCCACATCGGTAAGCTCGATGACAGGAGCACTCCAGGGGTGTTCATCGGCTATGCGGAGGGCTCGAAGGCCTACCGTATCCTCGACCCAAAGACACAGCGTGTGCGCATAGCGTGTGACGTAGTGTTCGACGAAGGGCGAGGATGGGCATGGGACAAGATGGTGGACGACGACTCGACTTTGACGTACGACGACTTCACTGTCAAGTACGTCCACTTCGAGGGAGCTGGAGGAGTAGACAGCTCTTCCTCACTGAGCGTGCCTGCCCCAGTCCCCGAGCCTTCTCTGACTCAGGCACCTGCCACTCCGGCTGCGACGAGCTCTTCGCTGACACCACCACAGCCGGCAACTCCACGCACTCCAGCACCAACAGCCACTCCTCCGAGCACATCTACTCCGACACCAGCTCGTGTCGAGCACAGCCTGGTGGAGTTTGCTACTCCGCTCTCCCACGACGAGGAGCGCATCGACACGTACCATGACGGCGAGCCCTTGCGGTACCGTACGATGGAGAACCTTCTCGATGACCAGCCGGTGCCGGGACTGGTGTCTCACGACTTGGAGGCGGAGCTACACCTTGCGTGCGACGACGGTGAGCCTCAGTCCTTCATAGAGGCCGAGAGAGACGCGGCATGGCGTGCCGCGATGCAGTCGGAGATGGACGCGGTCGAGAGGAACCGCACCTGGGAGCTTGCTGACCTCCCTCGTTGTCACTGTGCGATCACCCTTAAGTGGGTGTTCAAGCTGAAGAGGGATGAAGCCGGAGCCATTGTCAAGCATAAGGCTCGCTTGGTGGCACGCGGTTTCGTGCAGCAGGAGGGGATCGACTTCGTCGATGCTTTCGCCCCCGTAGCGTGGATGGAGTCCGTGCGACTTCTCCTTACACTAGCAGCTCAGGAAGACTGGTGCGTCCATCACATGGATGTCAAGTCGGCGTTTCTCAACGGTGACTTGAAGGAGGAGGTCTACGTGCACCAGCCGCCGGGATTTGCAATTCCCGACAAGGAGGGCAAGGTGCTTCGCCTGCACAAGGCCCTCTACGGTCTGCGGCAGGCACCGAGGGCATGGAATGCCAAGTTGGATTCCATGCTCAAGGGGATGGGCTTCAAGTAAAGCCCGCACGAGGCGGCCATCTATCGGCAGGCAAAGGAGGAAATGCCTTGCTGGTGGGTGTCTACGTTGATGACTTGGTGATCACCGGCACCAAGAAAGTAGAGGTGGCAGCGTTCAAGGAAGAGATGAAGGCCACTTTCCAGATGAGTGATCTGGGGCCTCTCTCCTTCTACCTAGGGATCGAGGTGCACCAGGACGACTTCGGGATCACGCTTCGACAGACCGCCTACGCCAAGCGCATCATTGAGCTGGCTGGGCTCACTGACTGCAACCCAGCTCTCACTCCGATGGAGGAGAGGCTGAAGCTGAGCTGCGACAGTACGATGGAGGAGGTGGACGCTACGCAGTACCAACGTCTTGTGGGGAGCCTTCGCTACCTCTCCCACACAAAGCCGGACTTGGCTTTCTCCGTCGGCTACGTTAGTCGGTTCATGCAGCGACCGACGACGGAGCACCAGCTGGCTGTGAGGAGGATCATCTGCTATGTTGCGGGGACTCTCGACCACGGTCTCCACTACCCAAGGTGCCCTGGAGAGGCACACTTTGTCGGGTACAACGACAGCGACCACGCCGATGACATCGACACCAGCAAGAGCACGAGCGGGATTCTGTTCTTCCTTGACAAGTGCCTCATTAGCTGGTAGTCTATCAAGCAGCAAGTGGTGGCCCTGTCCAGTTGCGAGGCCGAGTACATAGCGGCCTCCACTGCTACAACTCAGGCCCTCTGGCTTGCTCGACTGCTTGGTGATCTTCTCGGCAGAGACACTGGAGCGGTAGAGCTCAGGGTAGATAGCAAGTCCGCTCTGGCCCTAGCGAAGAACCCCGTTTTCCACGAACGGAGTAAGCATATCCGGATGAGGTACCACTTCATTCGAGGCTGCTTGGAGGAAGGAAGCATCAAGGCAAGCTACATCAACACCAAGGACCAGCTTGTGGATTTGCTCACCAAGTCCGTTGGGAGGATCAAGTTCCTCGAGTTTCGCGCCAAGATCGGGATGATTCAGATTTTCCACAAGACGACGCACAAGACTTAGGGGGAAATGATGAAATAAGTCTTGGCATCTTTGTGGCAGGTGGTTTGTTTGTCCTTGTTGGTCCATTAGGTATCTTGAGCTAACTTTAGAATAACATATAGGACAAAGTAACTTTTTTAGCTTTTAGACTAGCATCTAATTAATTGTTAGGACTGTTAGAGATAAATATAGAATAGTTAGGGATAAATCTCTCCTAACCTACCTTATACTCCGAGATATATCTCTGATGTATCTCTATATATACCCCATAAAAATCAGTGCAATCTTCCGCCAATATATACCCCATATGTATCTCTATATATGTGGTATCAGAGCCTGTAAACTCACGTCGCTAGATCCGTTCATCCAATCTTCCGCTCGCGCGTCCCGGGGAGATGATCTCCGTGAGGCGCCGCATCGATTAGCTAGCCTTTAGCAATTAGCTCTTAGATCTATTAGTTTAGGCACATAATAAATCCCCCGTCGAGAGGAGCATGTCACCCACGAAACGGGTGACTTGCGACGAGATCTCATCCACGTACAGTGTTCAACGACGGAGGATTCACGTGTCTACGCGTGCGTGTGTGCGATCGCACGCACGTCCTTGATGCGGCATGGAGATATCAATGGCAACGATGCAACGGGCCATGATTCATGGTTACATATCGATCGCTCCTCAACAGCATACGTGCGCAAGAGGTAGATCGATCTGTGATAGGTTGGCTTCATCCATGGCGGCGCAGGGCGCACCCGAGGCATCTTCACATGAGACCACGACTACAACTACGTACTCAAGATCGACACGTACGAGCGTTACACCGACAATTGTCTTCATCGACTGTACGACTACATCGACAATAAGATCGTCATCGACGACTTCATCGCCAAAGGTCTTCATCAACACGGTAGCACATCACCGCCTCTTTGTCCACAGGGATGGATATCCACCGCGTCCTCTGACAGATACAATCTGCAAGACGTTTCATCGACGACGGCAACGATCGACCGGTCCTCTACGACGGCAACGACTGCGACAACGACAACGGGATCGACCGTGTCATCAACAACGACGTCCTCTGACATCTGCAAGACATCCCAGATTGCATCCTTTGACACCTAAAAGGTGTAAAAGGTGTAAGATGCTACTGCAATATGTGGAATTTTTTTCGCCTTCGGCAATTTGCGGCTACATCGATCGACTACCACGACCACGGCTATTCCAAGATCAACCACGTCTACAACAAGTCATCATCGACAACTCCAGTCAAAAGCGTCTGTGTCATCGCTTTGTCCATGACACTCCCGTTATAACTACGGGAGGGAATAGAGGAGAGTAAGAGACGACACCAGAAGGAAACGTAGGAACCACACTGGTGGAGGATCGCCATCCATCAGAGATGCAATCGATGATGGTGAAGAGAGAAGACGGTAGAAGCATAGAAGATGGTGAAACTAGATTTCAAATTCAGTCGCAATCGTACACTTTGCTCCCGTTACGACTGAGGGGGAATGTTAGAGATAAAATATTTAGAGATAAATATAGAATAGTTAAGGATAAATCTCTCCTAACTTGCCTTGTACTCCAAAATATCTTTCTGATGTATCTTTATATATACCCCATAAGGATCAGTGCAATATACACCAGAATACAATAAATCAATATTTTCTATAAGGACAACATGTGTTTGGCTACAGCTTGACTACTCTAGTCTAGGCTATATATACTTGTATCTCCAACACTAGGTTGGCATGACATTTGTAAGAAATAAACTCAGAAAATTGACTGTACTTTTTATTTGTCATTCTCTCAACAAGACATTACATGTTGGTGTGTGGACAAGCCGTACATGATGTTTTTAATAAAGTACTGTCTACGCTCTACAGTAGTAAGTGAAGTCAGACGTGGCGTATCGTTATTTGCTACAAGGTCATGTCGAGGCATTTATTAAAAAGTGGCCGAGGTCAATACTGATGAGAGCTTCTTGAAAAGTGGTAACTCGATGATCACTACTGCACCAAGGACCGTCCTTCCATGTCCATCACGAAACGGCCAACCATGGAGATGGAGCTTAAAGCCACATGGCCCATCGTCGTTCTGACGCCTTTGGTGCTATATCAATTCTTGAATGCTCGATAAGGTTCCTGAAACTAGCTGTATTTTGATTTTTTGATTCAAGTCCTGGTTGCTCACATCCATCTTTTTTCTTGTCGAAGTTTTTAGTATTTGAGTTCACATTTTTGGATGGCCACTCTGCTGAAGCTGAAGACAAAGCTCCCTGACCCAGCAAAACAAATTCAGTCCAGCCAATGACTTAAAAGTTCGACACATTCAAATCCAACCAGTCAATCAATTGACCCCGTTGCAAGTACTCATACCAGTACACTACAGGCTGACCTAATGACCAAGACCTGCTCCTTCTGGTTTGAGTCAAACCGTGCTGCAATTTCCACGGCAGTTAAGATGGAGACAAATCAAACCGAACATGCCAGATTGCCAGGTACGTAGAACAACAACGGTTTTTTTAATGGGCGATACAGACTCGACCTAACACACTAGTAACATGTTCCATGTTACGGCACACATTGTTTCGTAAATATGATGAAATGGAAGTTTGACGATGTGGTCCATACCGTATGAGATGTGTGGATTTGTTAACTTTTATCCATTAGCCTTGCTTCTTTGTAAAACAAAATTTTCACTGCATTTATACAACTCAGTCTGTTGGACACCACAATATAAATTGATACCAAATTTAGTGCCCTCCGGGTTTTAACTGGATTGGTTTTTTTCGTGGATATTGGAAAGTTGGTTTAAATTTTCTCCCAAATCTTAATAAAATCTGGTCGGTCTTCCTCGGCCGACCCAACCAAAAGAAAGTTGGTTTAAATAGCATACAAACTATTGCTACTGGACCTCTATTCAAATAAGAGAGTACACATGGAAACTAGTAAGCTGTTATACTCGAGCAAATTTATTCACCAGGCTTAGATACTGTTGCCCACAAAACAAGGATATGTCTATTCTAGTTGGTGCAAAGTGCAGAAATTCTACTTCCATTACTAAAAGCAAAATCGATCGAATTCGCACCGCTGTTCTTACGTTTTAGCGGGGTTTCTCTTTACACTTTTTGCTCCTACATTCTAGCCTTCTTAAATCCGGAACAGCCAACTGCGACTACCGTCATACCATGTATATGAGAAAAGCTAAGACCCATAATACCCAGCCCTACGCTGCCGTCATTTTAGACTCTCCTCAGTCCTCATGTTAGGCAGAGCAGCAATATGCAATAAGCACATTAATCCAGAAATGAGTCAAACAGTGTAGTGTCGTTGTGTGTATGTGTGTCAAAATTTGATTCAAAGATCGGAGGACAGTGCCTTTGCCACCAATACTATTTCATTTTTCCAATAATCATTTTATGATGTGCCGTTGATATACAATTTATTTCTTGTTTTCGTGAAGTGTGACCAGAATAGGACTTCAAGTAAAAATAGATGTTGGTGAAATTAAGGACAAACCCAGGATTTGTTGATGGCACAGGGTATAGCCATAGGGCATCTCAATTAAGAAAATTGTATGTAACTTTACATTATTATAACGGAATTTCCCAAAAACTGTAAAGGGGACAATCCTACATGTATTAATCATCGTTTTTTTTTTGTATGCAAGCCATAAAATACTTGCAACTAGAATTTCTGTTTGGCAGTGTAGAGAAAAAAAACTCTTTCTTCCATAGTTCCATGAAGCAGGGGATCTGCCCCATATTTTCTGTATACCCAACACATGACATCAAGTAGGTAATGCTCTGTTTTTTTAGCAGAAGTACCAGTTGGTGGTTGTGAGTTGTGACTGAAGATTCACCGAGGCTGTACTATTTAAATCATCTTCTTGCAAAACATCGCTTCCTAGATGCACTAGTTATCTGTTTATTTGTATGCCAAGCCATAGAATACTTGCCAACTATAATTTGTAGAGGAGATGAGGAGGAAAAGAAACTCTTTCCATGAAGCAGGGGATCTGCCCCCATTTCCTGCATACCCAACACATGATAATATGATATCGACATCAAGTAACTTGCAATGTTCTTGAAGTAGATATCTGACAAGAAGGCAATAGAATCTTTGTTGGTAGGTAGGGATCCTATTTTTTTTAGCAGAAGTAGAATTTGGTGGTGGTGACTGAAGATTCAGAGAGCGTGTGATATTTAAGCAGCACGTGTTTGGTACGAGCCTGAGAGGCGGAGAGGCATAAGTAAATAAAAGTTGGTTATCACCTAACTGAAGCGGCTAATGACCGTCGTGTTTGGTAATTGACTGCCGTGACTAGGAAATCCTGATATTACGAGTGATGCTCCCATGCCATTGCCACCAGCTGAATTTTGACTTGAAAATGTTGAGACAACCTACTCCGGGTGGAGTATTTTGTTTGCATTCGTTCAACAATTCAGCTTGACTGAAATAGTTGGACCAACTAAAATCACCAGCAAACATAAGTATGGAAATACGGGTCTTGACTCGCAATCTCAGAGTTCATGTGTATGGATGTCTTACAACACGATAACTTTTTTAAGGCAAAATGGGTTATAACAAATTAATGTGCATCTTGTTTCGTGCAGAGCGGAAGTTTGTCTTGGATTTTTTTTTTTGAGATTGAAGTTGTCTTGGATTGATAAATACTCTCAGTTATGCCGGATCGTTGCCTGTGAGTAAATCTTATTTACTAAACAACAAGTTTTCAGAATTAACTCATATAGTCATTTGTGGTTTTCAGTTCACCAGCATCACGGATTGAGATATCTTGTGTGACCTACCTGCAGTAGTTCAGGTTGGTAGGATACTTCGGTAAGATATCAACTAAAATGTTAAAGGTAGTAGAGTAGTTCTGATACTCTCTACTGGTACTGGCAGTATTATACTGGCAGTAGAAATAATATAAATCGTTCGTTTGAAAGAATATATTAATCATTTACTAATGAGTGAATAGTGGTTTTCGATCTCCTTCCTGAAACATTAGAATGCGCGGGATCCGATCGACTTCATTCCATCGAAATAAACGGTGGATCGTTCGGCCATGATTCAGCGTTGGTGATGACGGTGGAGACACATTTGCCGTGATTTCAGTGGGGTTATCACTCGGATAAAGATACAAAATTATAATTTTACCCCTCTAAATTTATATAAAAAAAGTTTATAGATCTAACAATCCATATTATTTTTAAACTGTTAGTAGAGCATATCGGATCGAAGCTAGTAAACTCCAGACTTACCCGGAGCTACGCATAGCGCCGCAATTTTTTTACCTGAAACTCATGTCCAACAACTCAGAGATTTTGTCTCATTTCTTTGGACCCAGCCTCCTTTCTTACCTCAGGGGTGAAATGATTTGGTCGTCTCTGATGTGTACAGAGTTGAAAATCATCTGTCTAAAAAAAGAGTTGAAAATTATCTATCCCAAATGACATCACCGATCAGCCTAATACACGCCGCAAACCATAATGCCATATCCTAATTAGGAGTTTTATTGGTCCAAGAAAGACCAGAAAGCGACACAGAAATGTACGTCGACTAGTTCATTTCAGCTGAGCAATCGAAACGACGGGCCAAGGTGAAAACCAGTGGAGCCAGAAAAATTTGTACAGGCCAGACAAATAAAATAGCCCCACTCCAATGGTCTCTGCTATTAAATCAATCAGTAGATCTATTTTAATTTAAATGATTTGATTGATTTATGCTGTCATCTTAATTAAAGGTAGTAGAAATATAGAAGAATATTCTTATATGGACGGTTTAGATTGATTTTTACTTGCAGTATAATACTAGCAGTAGAGACCACCGGGCTTCAAATATAAATACATTAACTATTTTCTACGAAAGTTAACTCTATTTCAATCACTAGAATAACAAGAAAATCTTTTTGGGTGCTTATCGACGAGCCAGGATGGCCGCCTGTAATCGCAAGGCAGCGGCCAAAGCCATTGGGTGAAATCGCAGGTTTATATGATGGTTTGTACAATTCCAGGGATAATAAAGCATTATTATCAAATAAGGGGCATTTTAAATAGATTTCGATGAGTCTAGACATTGTTGTCCACCTTGCAAGCTTCCATCTCTTTTAATCGCACGTTAAATGAGCATAACAGTAAGTATTTGCGCCTGATGTAGGATCGTCCGTATGATCAGAAAGAAAGAAGGAAGAAGAAGCGAGGCATTTTCAGGTATCTTGTGGGTTAAGGCCCTCACCATTGTTTGACGACTTCTTGTTCTTCAAAAGAGCCGTATTTACGCGTCAGAAGAAATGCAGAAAGCCAAGAAATGGAGTTGAGTAGCTGACGTGCGTGGCCATTGTCGATTGATCGACACAAGAGATATGGATAGATGTATATATATTTATTTATCCCAGAGTTATTAAAATTTTGGTCCTGATTCAGTGCCGGGCGAAAATGGCTGCGAAAGGTCAGCCGCCATAGGGGCCGTACCTCGAGGAATTAATAAACAGCAACGTGATCAATAATTCGGTAGTCAACTTGATGGTGTTTCCGAGTAATAGTTCTTTTGTTCGTACAGTTATCGCTGGGTATTGTACATCCTTGGGTATTCACTCTGTCAACAAATGTATGTCACGTCGGTCCGTGCGTGCAATCGATAATATAATTTTTTTATAACTAGTATATGTAAAAATGTTTGTTCTTTTAATACATTCAAATTTTGAAAAGATTATTTATGAAAGAGAAAACTTGAAAACTGTGTTTTTTTTATGAACTTCGCTGTATAGTGCTTGCCCAGTACTCACTCCTTCCTTTTCTATCGAGGGTATTTTGTTTTGTTATAGGACAAGAGTTTGACATATAATTTCTCTATTAAAATATTAATTGTGATATTGAAAAGTATAGTCACTTACAAATACAAATCTAACAACATTAATTTTATGTCATAAAAATAAATTTATGATAGAGAAATTATTTATCGAATCTTTGTCCTAATGAAATTATCTAAACCGTATACTGTGGGACGGGCACCTGTCAACTCCACGACAACGATCCCGTGTTGTGCCTCCCCTTCCAACGCCATTGTGCATCGCTGCTGCACTGGCTCTGGCGCGTCGGCGCCATCCACCATGCACCGTCTACACTACCGCATCCATCTTTGCTGCCTAGGCCGCATCCCCCACCTCTAAGCCCCGCTCCCCGAGCTCAATGGTGCTAGGAGTCCCCTCCCCTCCCATCCTCCCTCCCTCCCCTTCCTGTGACTCCAGTGGTGGAGACTTGAACCACCGAAGTCACTACCGCCAATAATGATATCGGTTGCCTCCACCAACCGCCAGCCTCCATCTCATGGTTGCAGCGGCACCTCCAACCCCATCGTTGTTGTTCCACGGTTATCCCTCTAAGTCCGATGAGACCCTCTCTTCTCCACCCTGCTGCCCTCCGTTCCCGTGGCACCGGCAGTGTCCCTCACCACCTCACTGTTAACTCATCCACCACCGTTCACGGACATTTGTCTACCCCCGATAAAACCCTTCATTCCAATCCCAAGGCCCCCTACTCCCCAACCTCACCCCAAAAACCTAAATAGTGGGCCTAGTACGCCGTCTAAGTCGTCATAACTGTCACCACCAAAAAAGAACGATGATGGAGAAAAATTGACGCCGTTATGATCTATGGCGAATAACGTGGTCGCCTCGTAGCTATTGGATTGCGATTGGATGGCTCACATGTTTCGCTGATTAGAGAAAAATGAGGCGTACTTACTGAATATAATTTTAAAATTTTTGTAGTAAGTTTTGCAAAGCTTTGTATACGGTAAACAAATTATTTCAATATTACATAATTAAGCTAATAGTTGTTCTGTGTCATTCTATCGTCAGTTTGTTTCATGCAGCATAAAGTTGACCAGAAGAGCAAAAATACTTTAATCATCCCTTTCACTGTGTAGGCTCCACGAAGCCAAAGCAGTGGACTTGAAGTTGGCCCCAACAAGCCAACACTTAAGTTTCAATAGTGGAAAAGGCTAGATTTTGTGCTTATGATCTTCTCTCGACATTTCCAGATTATGTGGCTTCGATTCTTCCAAAAGGCCCCCTTTTAGGTTAAGATCCAGAAAACCAAAAGTGTCTTTATTAATGATATTTTACTTCGACAATATATTAAGTTTTTACTATATCCATGTACACCTACGACATGAACTCGATACCTACGACATGAACTTGATAGGAGCCGCAAATTTCTTACTTCTACTAGATTTTCCATAAATATAAAAACGGTTAGTATATCAATATGCAATTTAATTTGAAAACCAGTTAGATCGCAATTGAATATTATAATTATAAAATACTAATCCTTTCGTTGGTAAAATCCTCAAGAATTGTTTTCAAAGTTTAAATACCCTGTTACAATACTACGGAATTTAAAGAAAAATAAACTCACCATAAAAAACGAGCAAGAGTTATCTTTGCCGCCGTAAAAACATCGACGTTAAGGACCCACGTCTAATGCTCTACCACTGTCCATGTCATCTCGTCTGATATCAACTTACCGCGTACCGACTTAGACAAACACTTGGCTTCATTGGATTAGATTAAGTCACACCTTAATCTGCTATACTAATTAATAACACAAATCCTTCCATGACCCCACCAGTCTGACCTCCTTCCCCCAACCCACAACCGCGTTTATATATGGCGCCAAATCAATCAAACCGCCGCCCTCCAAACAGAAACCCAACCCCTTCTTCACACCACAAGGAGAAGAAGAAGAAGACGACGAGAGCGAGAGGAGAGGAGATGGCCGGCGCGAGCCTCCTCCACGCGGTGGCGGCGCTGATGACAACCTGCACGCGCCGCCTGCAGCGCGCCGCGAGGCGGATGTCCGCCGCCGCAGCGAAGCATGGGCATGGCTCGTCGTCGCCGATGTCACGCACCGTGGTGCCGTGGAGGAAGGCGTTCTCGCTGCCCGCCTCGCCGGCGAGGGGGAAGGGGGTGAAGGCGTCGCGCGGCGGCATAGGCGGCGGCGGAGGAGGAGGAGGAGAAAGAGGGGAGGATTGCGGCGGCGGGGTGTGGAGGAAGGAGATCCTGATGGGGGAGAGGTGCCAGCCGCTGGACTTCTCCGGCGTGATCTACTACGACGCCGACGGCCGCCGCCTCGCCCACCCGCCGCCGCCGCGCTCGCCCATGCGCAGCCCGCTCCCCGTCAACCTCAAGCTCGCCGCCAACGCGCGTACTAGCTAAGCCGGCCTCGATCGCTCCGGCGGCGGCGGAGCTTGCTCTGTTTTTTTTTTTCCTCTTTGGGTGGTGAGAAAAGAAACAGAGTGTTTGTAAGTGGGGAATGTACATGGTAGCTGATCACTACATTAATTAATTGGTGTTCTTGCTGCTCTTCTTCTTGATCACTTAGTCTCCCTCCTCTTGGTCTTCTCTAATGGTAATGTAATGATAGGGTTATGCAGGGAATTATTGATAATTATATTGCAAGTCAATCTGCAAGATTTGGTCATTTGGAATGGAGTTGTGTTTGCAATTCTCGATCTTTTGATCAAGCATGGGCATGGTTACGCCCATAGGGTTTATCACTGGAGTAAATTGTCATCTTCACCACGATATATCTCCTTTTTTATTATATTTTCTGCTTGCGCCATATATTTCCGTAGCATTTCATTGCCACTCTTAAGTACAAATCCCTTGACAATTCCGGTAAAAATCATTTTTTTACTGGAGTAAAAGAACATATATTGAGTAGAAGTGCAGTAATTTTCACTGACTCACATGCTCACCTTCGATGAAAAATTGAAAAGTGTAACCTGAAAATATTATGTCACTGTACTTTGAAATTAGTGGTGGCGTATTCTGTTTTATTTTTTCTTCCTGATTGTACTTACAGGGTAAGCCATCATCTCTGTGCTCATCAAGCTGAAAAAATGTTACAAAATTAACGTACGAGAAATATCTTTTGATTTCCTTCGTCATCTATTTGTAAGTGGCTGTGACGTGGGCAAAGGGGTACAAGCGCAGACTTTGCAGGTAAACGGAAAAAAGAAAACACCAATTGCATGTCAATTGGGACTTCTCATAGTCACAGTCGTACATATTATCAGAATTGTTTAAAAAGATTCAGTTGTGGACGACAGGGCTTGCATATTTTAAACAGATCTTATGGGAGAAATTCATTTTAAATGGTGTAGTTCTTATTGTTCTCAGGACCATTAATTATATTGCCGAGGGATTGGCTGCCAGGCATTACAATTGGACATAGATAGAGGCGGGTTCTTGGCTTTCTATTTGACGGAGAGCTGCATTGACAATTAGGAGTATCATATATATTCATCTACTACTCTACCTAATTACATCATGCCCAATCCGTCAAACCGATCCATCTTATACTCAAGTGCAATCCATGGGCAAACTATCGACACAGAGTGTATAGTTGAGGAAGTCGAATTCATAGAACCTGAAACATCATGTCCCATGCTGCCATGGATGATAACCCAACTAGAAACGGTGCTATACCTTGATGTCCAATAAAATGGTCACACTTGGCACTTGGCAGAGCCAACCAAGCTGCTTATACTCCGTAATCCAAGCAACACCATCATTAGGCTTGTACGGATGCATCATGCTGGCTTCCACGAATCCAAGCTCCAAAGACATAACACTGACAGTGAAGTCCTGATAAAGCCATCACTCCTTTAACACCCCTTTCGTGTAGCCTCAACGAATCCTATCTTGCTTTTTTGGCACTTTGGGACCATTTTGTTTGATGCGTCGGAGTAGATAATAGACTGTTCTATCCTATATAACTTGTTTGGTTTGAGGAACATAATGGATTAATTTACCCCTTCATAGTAAATCATCGGTGAAAGGAACCTGCTTTTATCAGAAAAATGGGGAATATATCTATCTCGTCAAAATCATGGGATGATAGCTGACGATAGATCAACGTACCCGTCCTTGATAGTTTGATTCCTCGAACTAAACAACCTACAAAGTTACGAATTTTTATCTTAAGATACTGTCGTACTGAATATTGGTGTGCTCCTGTAAGTATTTAATGGAGAGAGCTTGACTGCAATCTTAGTCCATAGAGAACTAAGATAACACCAAACCATAGATGGTAAATACTGCTAATTGCATCGGTACAAACCACTGAAGAAGCAAGGAGGGAGAGCTTAACTTAAACGGGAAGAATTCTCCATGCATAGAGAGAAATTTGGTGAGACCACTCATGTTCATGGATAAGATATAACAGTGTGCATCTGTGTGATGAGTGTTACTTGTGGATCAAGATGTATTTTGCCCAATGTGCCAAGAAAAGGAACATCTAACAAGCAGACAGGCACAAACCAACCAGTGACCAAACATCAACAGGTGCTCATCGTGTGATCATGTCATGCCATGATATGATCAATCCAATCAAATTCGGTTTTTTATGGATCAATCAGATATGTTGCATATCTAAGAGGTCCAGAAGCAAACATCAATTGCCACTGGCTTTTCCATGGAGCAATCGATGGAAAAACAGCTAAGGTATGCACCACACCGCCGGCCGGTGACCACATGGTTGCCATGGGCTAAAACTCAACTTCTAATAACCATGCCAGACAGATAGGGCTCACCAACAAAGATTCTCACAATTGTGTCCGTCCATTTTCATCTAACATGATAAATTCACTTATAATTTCGTTGTGCAACCCCTTGTGCATCCTCCCGGACATCAGATAAAAAATAGACAGCTCCGATTTAAATCCACCAGGTATAATTGATGAGAAAAGAAGATAAACCACAGGCCTTTTTTTGGGTCATGTCATGCACATGCACCCCACACAAAACCCCCAAGGAAATATGCTGATGCCACCACCCTCATGGATCATCAAAGAGCAGCCTCATTGGCAAATGCATGATTGCAGCATATTGTTCACAAGTCCCCACTTAGGAGAGGGAAATGTCAGAGGAAGAGTATAAAACCGGGAAAGAAATTGAAGATGTGCATTAAGTGAACAACCACCAAACATTTCAGGCTTGCTAATGAGCGAGCAGTGGATATGTCCTACAGCATGTCGCCTCTGAATTTTGCGTGCGAAGAAACTCCGGTTCCATAACAGCAACTGCATGCAATGCCTGAGATTGTGTGCTCTTCCAGAAAGAGAAGATGGGTTCCTTGACGCTTTGTAGCTAGCGACAGTCAGTCAATAAGCTCAGCTACCCCTGGTCCTCTGCACCTGATCGTCCTGAAACTCACCCATTTGTAGTACTCCATGAGTTAGCACAGTGCCTACATTGCTCAGAATTGACAAGAAAGAGTGTAACCCATTCAAACCTACAATCACAAACCATCAGTTGAACCCTGCAAATCCAACCTAAGGCAGAATTTGGGGGGGCATTTCGGAAAAGAAAGTGAAGGAAAACAATTGCCGCACTCATGCTTGTTTCTATTAGAATAGTTAAGACCCGCATAAGAGCAAATAAGTGTCCGGGTGAAATAGCATCACTGTAACACCGTCTAACAACAATATCCACATAGATCACGTTAAATGAAACTATGAACAAATCAGGTCTACCGGCGATGGTAAATGGCAGGAAGTCAGAAGCACAAAATAAAAATAATGAGATCTGGGCCCAAGATCAACTAGCTGACTTTACCATACAAGGAATTATTTATAACCGACAGCCAAAGCTCTGATACCGGAGAACATAGAAATGTTAAGAAAAAAGCTGGCATACAACATTGCAAGGACAGGTTAGTTTGCCGGCTCAATCAGCCGGGATTCGCCATCTCCTTACAGCCTTCTCAAGTACTTCAGCTCGTTCATGTACACGTGCTGCTTCTTCTTCCACCCACGACCTGATAACAATTGGCCAGTGTTACATATAGCCAATTACAAAATTTTCCCTTTTTTATACACCAGATGCCAGTTAGATAAGTTTTCACATTAAAAAAAAAATACTCAAGTACCATAGCTATAAGATTACTGCCAAAAAAGGCATGAACCGTAAGTTAAAATATATGGGTAATGTCTGTTTTTGGCCGTTAACTCTTCTGGAAGTAATTTCACCATGTACTTAAAAATCAGTTGTTTTTAATTCAGGATGAATAATAACTTTGAGAAAAGTTCGAGGGCCGAAAATGAACTTTTCCTTATTATAATCGAGGTTGCATATATTCTTATGACTGATCTTCATCACTGCTTCAAGATCATTGGATATAGTAGAATTTTAAAAACGCTTATGTTAAAAAATTCCATATAGGGTTACATTGCAGCCCTGAAATCTAAGAAATGAAATCTAAATCGAATATAAGGGTTAGGTACATAGTTTACATCAGAGAATCTACCAAAATATATGCAAGCTACCAAAATATATGCGAGTGTTTGCAAAAGATCATAGATAGCACAATAAGGTCTATGAAGACATATCCAGAAAAATATTTTGAAGTGAGTTGGGTTCAAACCATAGCATCACAACTACCAATTCCTTTGAAGGAATAAAGAAAACATATTAATGCATGTTACATTACATGTACTCAGTCCAGTGCAGGTTTTACTTGCAAAGATCAGGTAAGTTAAACAGAAAAGGTAAAGGCTGCACAAAGACATACCTTAGCATAGTAAGAGCTTCTTTCTCAGCTTCAAGATAAGATTTAGACTCAGAGACAGCTTGATGTTTCCTACTCACGTCAAATGTGAGCTTTTCCAGGTTTTGTTCATCAGTCATGACTTCTAGACTTTCCATGGCTAGTCTATCATACATGCCATCAATCTCTGACCTCAAATTCACAAGTTCCTGATTCTGATGTTCTAGAGCTGTTCTCTCTTTCAATAAGACTGCAAGTTCCTTTTCCCTATTTGTTTTCTCATTTGTAAGTTCTTGCAGCACATTTTGAAGATGCTTGTCAACTGCAAGCTCACGGTTTTCCTCTTCTTTCATCTTCTCCTCCCAATATCGTTTTATATCTCCTCTATTAATTAACTCTTCCATTATTTCACCCATGACAGAAAGCTGGGATTGATTTTCAGCTTCTAGTCTGTTCAGTTCATCACGTATTACTTCTTCCATTCGCCCACTGGTCAGTGCAGCAGCTGCCTGTGCTTTCATAACAGGTTTATGCGGTTGAAGGCGTCTAGTGTTTCCTACCAAATATAGTTATTGGTCAAGTTAGCCAAAGTGTACAAAAAGAGGATAGATATGATTTTTTTTTGGCATCACAAGGATATGGATAACAAAGTCACAATCAAAGCAGAGGAAAGAAAGATTTAAAATCAGACTGAACTAGTACCACATATTTTATACTAATGAGGAACATGTCCATGCATGAAATCCACGAAACAATGTTCTTCCATAAGCTCAATTTTCATAACAGTAAATTGAAATGTTAAAAAAAAATGGAAAATCAAGACCTCTAGTGTAAGGAAATATTTTTACAAGCACCTCAAAGCAAGAGAAAATTTACAGGTCTAATTCAGTAAAACAACTTGATCTTACAGCATGCAAAATACTATACATCAGAGTTCCCACTAGTACAATTCAATTCATCAAACAATGCTAATATAGTTCATCCAAACAAGCTGGGATTAAGGGTAGATAAAGGAAACAGGAAATGGATTTTCTTTTAAAATAAGAAGAAATGAACTAGATGTTTCTATCAGGTTTCATGCACTAATACAGCCAAGTAAACGAGACCAAGGTTATCACAGCAGCTGCAATCCCAAATAATATAAGTAATACAGATAAACATATCCCCGAACTCAATAATAGCCAGATAAACCGAAGTAACTATAAGACAGGGACTAAACTGTTCCGTATTCTCACACTTGTCTTTTTTTCTCGAAAATGCAGGACTGCGCTTCAACGCATCAGGGAGAGATGAACACTTACAAGAAGAGGTCAAAAGACCATTCCATGCCAAGCAAAAGACCCCTCCATGCCAAGAAAACAAAACATACTCACACTTTTGTTACTCATAAATATACAAATGCATAACGAAGTATGCGATGAGCCAATGAGGTACCACAGGAAGCTGGCAGACAAAGTGACTTAGTAAAAGTGTTTTAGATGCACGTAGTTCAAAATTAACGTTAAATAACAAGGACTGTGATGGTTCAGTTAAGATGATAGAGTGGCCCTCTTAACAAACCAGGGAATGGTAATGTATCATGTGCAAAATAATAAGTGAATTAATATGTGCTTATAAAAAGCTCGCACAGATGAAATCAGTGACTCATTACAATCCTACATAACTGAACAAAATTGATATTACAATCAAAAGTAGAAGCATCAAAATACAAAACTCTGAAGGAAATAATAGGTCTTGTTATGCCTAAGATATAATAGGAAACTTTGCCAACAGAAAAACCATAATATTACTATTATAAGAATCTTTCAGTCAAACATCAACACAAGATAAAGACAACTAACAAATCATACCGAACACTTTGCTGACGATACTCTGTTCGTCATCCATCAAATCTATTAGCATGGACAATGATACATCTGGCCAAGAGCTCAAATCCAAAATGCGAACACTTTTACTCAGCATCTGGACTGTAACCAGAGTCAGGATTTACAAAAGAAAGGAAACAAATAATATTGTAGAAATATTGCAGTGTGTCATAAGAACAAAAGATATATGTACCTTCTGGTCAACTTCGGTTGGAAATGGATGCTCCACTAGTGCTTTCCAGTTAACAAGATCAAAACGTGATAGATAACTAAAACCAGCAGGACAAAAAAAAAACATAATAAGTACGAAAATCACATTAGCTGTCAATAAAGGGATAAGGGGAATTTCATATATACCTGTCAGGCAGGAAGTTTGAATTTCTGCTGTCACTAGAAGAGTCACTTGCTGATGTTCCCAAGAAGGTTGACAACTTGCTAGATACAATGCCTGATTCTCCTAAAGCTTTTTATTGTAATGAACAAAATTAGAGCTTATAACCACACACTATTAGATTATGAGTATTGGAAATAAAATGGAGGATTCTTTTTTAACAAGAAAAACATTATCAATGTGGTGTAGAAAAGGCAAGCATGTCAGACTCTGATATCTAAGACAACTACTGGTTGAGTTCAATGACCATCAGTGTCAATAACTCACATTGGATATACAAGAAATCTGGATCATCAGAATCTATATCGTCAAAGGCACTTCTAACTGGACCAGAAGTTTGTATGTTAGGGATGATCCTGCGCATCCTTTTCCTACAAAACAATGTAATAAAGAAGTGAATACTAAAGTGTCACGCAAAAAAGGATATGGCATTGTTCCGCTACCTTTCTATCTTTGAGTATAGCTTAATAAACCATCTTGCGAATTCCCTCCGAGTACAGAAGTCGCTGGAGCTAGCATCTTTTTCAATTATCTGATCAAGCACAGAAGGTAATGAGAATATGGTTGGATAACATTTGTAATAAGCACTTCGGTAGTTCATATGTCCCAAGAAAAGCTATGTAAATTAATGTAGCTTCAAATATAAACCAAGGGGTCAAGCATGTGCTTTAATCAATCACTAGTCGGATGATGCTCCACAACAACAGGACAATTAATATGCATTGAAAATTTAAATAAGAGAAAATTATGCAGGTCAGACTAAAACACTAGTGATTGAAAATTTTAAAAAAAAACAAGACTAAAACTGGTTTGATCTAAAACACTAGGATCATTGTTAACATGACAATTATGCAGGCCAGACAAGAGAAAACTTTTTAAAAGAAACAAAACTAAAACTATATCAGACAAGAGAAAACTTTTTAAAAAACAAGACTAAAACTATCATATGAAACTGGAGTTGACAAATAAACAGAAGGTAGGTAAAAAGGAAAAGTAAAACTTTAAAGTAAATTTATCTGACAAACAACATGATGGAATTCGAGCTTTAAGATTATAATAACTTCTTCTGAACTAAATATAAACCTTTCAAATAAATACAAAAAGAGCAGTTATCGCAGTGGAATGAAAATGCATAATTTATCCTTCCTGGGTGATCATTTCGAAAATATACTGCATAAGACATACAAAAATGCAAGGTGAAATAGCAGCTTATTCACCACTGAAGTCTCATAACAATGCTTCCACAAAAGGTAGAACCCCATTAGTGATTTAAGATGTTCAAAAATGCCACATATGTCTTGCATACCTGTAGCTTCTTCAATATAGAGAAAGCTTCCTCGTGCACGGGATCTACAGGAGCTCGAAAAGAAATACGCACACCACCAGATGGCATGTGGCTTTGGTTTGAATCATCATTTTGTGCATCAACCTTCTCACCAAGAGTTGTCCTTGAAACATCAGTTGTATCCTGCTCTCTACCACCTGCATCCTCCTTGGCTGCCTCTTTTGACTCCCGTGTTGATAACTTCTCTTGAACATAGTGCAATGGGGCATGGACAAATCGATAAAAACCTGAAAGCCCACATTATTTTATTGCAAATTGAAAGGTAACATTGACACGATAATAAACACAGCAGACTCCAAGGTAAGTTGCCACAGGCCGATTTTCTACAATGTGACAGTTCCCAGAAAACAAAACTACTACAGATATTTCAAAAAGCTCCAAGTGAGTAGCAGGAATGACAATTCAGAAAACTTATGCGATAAGGTAAATGAATTAAGACAAATTACGATGCACAACTGATTTTCCTCTATCCCCCAAAAAGGGAGGGATTGGAGGGGATTGAGGCCCCCAATCCCCCTCAATCCCCTTGGGGAAGGGATTAACCGAACAAGGCCTTAACTAGCCACAACATACATCGCTTACTCTGTCATAGCTTTGCATCCCACCGGAATAGATAACTAAAGCTCCCCCCAAATTATCCCATACATGCAACATTCAAACATGCAGTAAAGTAGGCAACACTCTGAAGTCCGAGGAGCAACTCACACTTCCTCGAGGACGGCGAGTGCCACATTACCCCCGCCAAGGCGATTGCCGCCGAAGCCCCCAGCCCGACCGCGAGAGCTCTCCCGGACCCTGCAATCCCAATCCCCACTGCAGAAACAGCAAGAGGAGATCCGCTCAAAGGGGGGCGATCGAATCGGACCCAAAAAAAAACCCGCCTACCTGGCCTCCTCCGTTCCGCGGCTTCCTCCGGCTGCTGCTCGGGGAGCCACCAGCCGCCGACCCCGTCGTCGGCGCCGTCGCTGCCGGAATCCGGCGAAGCCCAGCTGGCGGACACCCTCGTGGTCCCGCGGGTGCTGCGGGGATGGGGGAGGAGTAGGGTGTGGTGGCGGCGCGGGGACGGCGGCGGGGAGAGGCGGAGCGCGTAGGCGGTGGCGGTGGCCATGGGGAAGGGAGAGGCCGGCCGACAGCTAGGGTTTTTGTCTCATCGGACGGCGTCCATTTTGGGCCGAGCGCATCGCATCGACCTTTGTGTTTAGCCTCGTAAAGCTACTCAGATGTTTTGTTTGCGCGTTCGCGGTCTGTCGGCGACGCATCAACACACAGCCCTGTTCGCCCGTGGCTCTAGACAATTCGCGTATAATTAATTAAGTATTAGTTTTTTAACATAAAAATAGATGTATTTGATGTTTTAAGCAAGTTTCGTAGAGAAATTTTTTAAAAAAAACGCATCGTTTAGCAGTTCGTAAAGTTTATTTACCACATCGATTTAAAAATCCATCCGTAATCTTGAGCATGTGGACGCTTGTGTGGCATCTTTTCTGGTCTTATACTGATTAATGAGGCGATCCTAAAAATTTTGTTATTTTTCTTTTTCTTTTTTTCTTTCTTGTCCTTTTCTTTTTCCTCATGTTCTTCCACCTTCCCTCGTCCATTGGGAGCTCAAGACCGTGTTGAAGCAAGTTTAAGGCCAAACAATGGGATGGACTCTAGGCAAGTGAAGTGGCGATCGGGGATGTGGACCGAGATGACTAGGAGTTGGGGAGGAGACGTGACAACGGTGGCGGTGCAAAGCAAGGAGAAGGGGCACCGCTGGAACCAAGCTGCTTGCTGCTCTTTGCCTTGAGATCGATGAAACTATCATGGCGCCGAAATATGCATGCAGAGAGACAACAGGGTTGAGAAGGAGGTGTTGTCGCCTAATCCAAACAACCCATTACCATTCCTGAGCCTGAGCTACCATCCAGATGTGTCCTTGTCAAACGAGTAAAAAGAGGGGAAGCAGTCAAATCTGGTGACAATGATTAGGCACGACCACATCCTCCTTCTCTGACGACTAGATCAATTGGCGCGGTCGAGAGGACGAGGCGGTTTTCGTGGCGACAACAACTTGAGCTCAATGAAGAAAGGAGAAGAGTTATCAGTCCTCTTCTTGTATGCAATCAACGAGGTGTGTAGTATTGAGCTCAACGATATTATAAAAAATCTGTATTTAATTTGTCGATTATAACACCGGTCTCCACAGTTAAGCTCACAACCCGTTGACCTCTCATCCTATGCTCCTGACATCATCAGAAATCGTCAACGAGGAGAGCACGATGTTGGCGACGGGGATGGCCTTGTGGCCAGCGCGGAGAAGGAGGATGTGGTTGTTGTCGCCTTTGCGGCCATCGACAAGAGAGATTGGGGATTTAGGTGAAATATAGGAGAAAACAAAAAGAATGGATATTATTTGGTGAAGATTTGCGCTAGCGTCTGTATAAATATGCTATGTACACAAAACCACGCTCAAACGTTGCTTTAGACCGGAATGATCGCATAAATCAAGATGACGAGTCCATAGTACGTAGGAGCATAGGAGTACCAAAATTTGGCACACGATGCAAGCGTGATATGCAACAGTCAAATGCACGATGTAAGAATGGTAAGTTTAACAACCACCAAGCACCCCGAGTGTGTTTCACTTGTCTTATCAACTCGACCAAAAATATAGATGATTCATATAAATGAAATGGAGAATTGGATTACTTACTGAGCTTATAAAAGAGCTATTTCCCTTTCAATTGGATCTGCGTTTTCGGGGCTTTAAAATTCGTAGTTTGAATCAAATTAAACACTAGTATTTTGCGGCAGATAACATAAGGGGTTTCCAGTGATTGTTCATTTGTTCTAAAATCACAAGTTCATAATATGTGCTTGAATCAGGGCTATTATAATATATAAAACATTCAGCGATGCCATATTGCTACAAAACAACTGTTTCCATTCCAAGCTAAACATCTCACGCAAAGATTACACTCAGGGGCTGCCTCTCGCTAAAGAATTTCAAGAACTATTCTTTTACTAACATATGTATGTTATTTTCTACTTTCTATTCTTAAAATGATTTCTCATTGATCATCTTGGAACATGGGTTTCCCATTGAGAGTCCCATTTCACTAATATTATATGAGCACCTCCACATCATCATCCTCGGTGCTTTCTTCCAAAAGGAAATCGTCTCTTTGCTGAGCCTTCTTCCTTATCTCATTCTTCTTCCTGGTCTCCTCACCTATAGCATTAGCGATGGCGATGGGTAGCCAAAATCCAGGCCTTTCGAGGAACTGAGCTCGGTGAAGAATCATTGCTTCACGTTGTGTAACATCAATGCCATCAAAAGTCCACACGGCAACCGTGGCATTTCCTTTGAGGCCCAAGGAGTACCAGCCTAACCCCGAAATGGTGATGTCCATACTGTTGACATCCCAGCTGACCCCAGACAAATCAATGTGCCTTTCCGTCCAGTGACCTAATTCAGCGACTCGTTCTGGTCCAAGTGGTGGCTAAAATAAAAAACAGAAATATATATCAGTCCGATAAAGATGGATAATGTTTTTTTATGGTTTTCTGGTCTATGATAACAATCCAACTGGTAATAGCTATTAATAGGAGCAAATTAGAAGCTGCAGTACTCTTTTGAAAATTGACGGCACTCTGCAACATGCATTTACCCTAGATTTTAGACCATCAGAAATTCATGGCATAAGACAAACCATGGCAAATTGATGGTGAATGCCTAGACAAACAGAACCTGTGCTTATTAATTCAATTAGCAGGCTATTGCTCTATAGGCAGCCAAACTTTGGTGTAATCTGTAAGTAGTATTTTCCTATTATATATAATCTAATTAAATGTACTACAGGAAACAATAACTTTGCAGATCTGAAACAACAGCCTTACCTGAAGTCTGACGCCAAAATGTTTGTCCCGCAGTTCCTCAGCATTTTCAGTCTTTCCCAGATGGAGAGAGACACTAGGAGATGCCCAAACAGTTATGTAGATAGTTTGAACTGAAGCTTTTAGTACATCAAGTCGTGCTAAACCTCCAATATGTACGGATTGTCCTGCCTGAAACAATTTACAACCATTTGAGTCAACGAGATCTCCCAAATCATGATACAACATAGAAATACAGTACAACCATAATGTCTAAAAGTATGAGTTGATGGCTGATAAAGCTGTTAGGTCATTAAACCATCCAAAGGATTACAGTTGTCCATGGATATTTAGAGCTTGATGAGTTTCGAAAGTTGGATATAATAGAATAAATTAACTACACTAGCACTAGGAAAAACAGTAAATTATGTAGACACGATTTCATCAATACTAACAAGTTACTACAAAAGGAATATAGGAGTAACCCCACCCATGACAGTATGCCTTAAAGTGACACGGAGTGGAGTTTCACATGATCACAAATTGTTACTACTATGTTTCTATATTTATACATTTCAATCTTGCCCAGTTACCACAAACCTAATTCGGAACTAACAAAAGTAGGTGAGGATAGTGTTTTGCCTACAACGAAATGAGAATGTTGGCATAACAATTTGAACAATCCGTCCAATTCTAGCCATAAACTCCAGTAGATATACTTGCTTTATATATGTGGTCAATCAGTTAATTATGAGGTCAGCTACTTTTATGAGGAAATAACAGAATCAGCACAAATGTAACAGGCTAAAAAATACCTTCACCCTGAAGGACCGTGGCCGGAGTTCTTTCCTAATTTCAATCATCTTCCGTTCCTCACTGCTTAATCTCATTGCCATTATATAAGGGTGCAATAAGCCAGGAGTGTCATACATCTTGGCCTTTGCAGGCAAAACACCTGTTATCCTCAAGATGCCTAATGTAGTTCCTGGGACAGCAGCCTCAGTCAACCTCGTGATTTTGACACCTTGTTTCTTTGCAAATGCGTTAATCAGAGTAGATTTCCCAGCATTCTGTGCACCAATCACCCAAACATTGCTGCGAGGCCCAGCTAGTTCCTTGACATATGAGATCAAATTTCTAACAGACAAATCCTTGTGAACACTGATCAAGAAAACAGCATCCAGCTTCGGTGCTCCAAAAGCCTTAGCTCGGCCTCGCACCCACTTCTCTAGCCTCACTCCCATCTGCTGCCACGGCAACAAATCCACCTTTGTACCGACAAGAACAAGCCTCGGCGTTTCACTCAATTTAGAAGTTCCCCTCCCCTCAAGTGCCTTGAACAGCGACTTAGCAGCCCTCTTTGGGAATGAGCCATCAAAGTCCGCGCAATCAACCACCATGACAATAACCGGTGTGCCAGCTGAGCGCTTCATCAGACGAGACGATATGAACCGATCAAAATCGAAATCCGGGATCAAATTCTCAGCCTTGTCATTCTTGACATGGCCATAATTCCTTAGTGAGTGGCACCGGGCACAGACCACGGCGGCATCCTCCTCCTCGGCCTCGGCCTTCTTGGCTTCCCTTGCCCGCCGTTTCTTCTCAGACTTGGACAGCTTCTCCCTCTTCAACTTCTCAAGGGTCTCCTCAGTAATCTTCCCATACCCAACTCCCGGTGGGGCAAAACCATCCAACTCTTTCCTCCATTTCTCCTCTTCGTCTTCCATCTCCTCATCCCAATCCGAGTCCCAACCGCTTAAGATATCATCAATCTCGGCATCTGTGGCAGCCTTAGTCTGCTCCCCATCTTCTCCTTCCTCATCCTCGTACTCATCCTCTTCTTCTTCAAGAAATTCATCCAAATCGCTATCCAAACCGTTCAATTCGGCAGCAACATCAGATTCTGACAATTGGTCGTCCTCGACCCCATCCGGATCGAATCCACCTTCCGCCATCTCGTCGTCGGAGAGGCGGGAGGGGCTCTTGAAGAAGCCGGGGAGGTTGGGGTCGGCATCCTGCATGAACACGCCGCACCCAGGGCAGACGGGGCGGCCGACGGCGGCGTCCTCGTCATCCCTCCCCTCGCTGATGACCGGGCTCGGCGACTTGCCTCGCTTGCCGTTGGAAACGGCGGAGACGACTGAATGGCTGCGGCGTCGAGGCGTTAGCGGCAGGGAAAAGAGGAAGGGGAGGAGGACGCGGGGAGGGGGAGGTGTGGTGGTGGTGGCGAGGCGGAAGGGGAGGCGAGAAGCCGCGGCGGCGGCGGCGGCGGCAGTGGCGGGGAGGAGGAGGGGTTTAGCCATTGGAGGCGGCAGCCACCACCGGCAAGAGGATAGGGGACAACGGGGTCAGTGACGTCTGCTGTCCAAATTGTGGGGAAAATCTTCAATTATTATTTTTTTCAATCCCCACAAATATTAGGCCTATTTAGTTCGAAAAAAAATTTGGGGGGTCACATCAGATGTTTGGCTGAATGTCGGAAAGGGGTTTTAGACACGAATGAAAAACTAATTTCATAACTTAAAAACTGTGAGACGAAACTATTAAGCCTAACTAAGTCGTCATTAGTAAATGTGGGTTACTGTAATATTTATGGCTAATCATGGACTAATTAGGCTCAAAAGATTCATCTCGTGATTTTCATTCAAACTGTATAATTAGTTTTTATTTTAATCAATATTTAATGCTCTATGCATGTGGCAAAAATTCCATGTGACATTTTTGGAAAAAAAAAATTTTGCCAACTAAACAAGGCCTTACTCGTTGCCTCCCTCCCCTTCTTCTTCTTCTACCGATGATGAAAAGATATATGGGCATAATAAACTGAAGCCAAAAAACCAAACCGAATTATCCGAGACCGAACCCAAACTAATAAAAACCGACATTTTCAGTCACTGGTTCGGTCTTGAGTTGCAGCTAACCGAATTTAAACAGGCTAATTCTGTAAGCGCGCCATCCTGCGAGCGTGCTGCCGCCCTCCTCCACCTCCGGCAGTTTGATGGTGATGCAGCGTCCGCAACCTCTCCTCCATGGCCATCGTCAGAGCCGAACGGCCGATGACGGAGATGAAGGGCAGGTTTCCTGGCTTCATAGGGCGTGGGGGGCATAATTTATTTGTTACTTTGTTCCGATTCTTTGGTCTGAACTTCGATCTGAATTTTTATTGCATTTGGTTTGATTTGTGAAGCTTGGATCTGTGATTAATTCGGTCATAACCGATTACCAAACCGAACTAATCGAAACCTAATTTCTCGGTCTTCAGATTTTGAGATGACTGATTGGTCTTGAAGTTGAACTAACCGAATTTTACAGATGACCGATTAACCGAAACTGAACAGTTCGGTTAGACCAAATACCCGCCCCTACATTGGAGGTGGCATCCACCATCGTCCACAAGCGAGAGGATAGGGGACATAAGGGTGAGTGACGTTTGCTGTCCAAATTTTGGGGAAAATCTCCATTTTTTTGGAGAAATTGTCAAGCGACCCCCACATAAACATTACTCGTTGCCTCCCTGTTGTAAAAAGATGTATATGTATGCCCTTCGGTTCTGTAATTTTTAAAGTTGTGGATAAGGTTTAAGTCAAACTTTTTAAACTTTGATTGCAAATAACCTTTAATAGAGTATTTAGTTTAAAAATTTTGAGATCATATGTATATATTTGTCTGGGAGCGATTCCCTTCGGCGGGAGGGTCTAAAAGACGTCCCTTGGTTTGTTCGGCCCAAGGACCGGTGGTTGAAGCCTCTCCAGGGGTTTGGGCGGAAGTGGATGGAAGCGAGGAATGTGGTGACGGGGCTCGGGTTGTAAAGAAAGTAACACACAGGACGATGAGGGGGTTCGGGTTGCGAACCCTCTC
>CM002484.1:9407466-9418141 GCA_000325765.3 Leersia perrieri
GCCCGGACCTATTTGACTGTCGACACGTGGGGGGTCCGGGTGTGAACCCGGACCCTTCCTTTCTTTTCCGCCTTGTTACCAATGATTCCCCCCGGCCAAGAGGCCACATGGCATCACTGGTCTTGGGGTTTCTCCAGTTTTCATTCGGGCCTCATCTAGGCCTCAAGGCTAAACACACTAGCTCAACACTAGGGCCTTAATGGGCCTTTATTCATGAAAGACTAATACCCCCTAGCCCATTATACCGACAATTTGTCTTAAAAATATTTTCACAAAAGTATAATTTTTTGGATATTCGTTTATATTCAAATAAAAATAAGAGTGAAGACTATATTTTAAAGACCGTGTCAAGAATTATGTAACTGGATGGACTGTAGTACCAAGTACAAAGATTTATAATTTGAAAAGAAGTTTAGAATTTATGGAGATAGTTCTGTTACACTAGTGAAGGTGACATATCCCCAATGATCATGTATTTAGGATATCCACCACAATACGAAGAACGTTGACAAATATGAAATGAAATGTAGATGAGGAAGCCAAAACCTAGTTTCGTATGAGAAGACTATAGTCTGGCTTGGGCATAGTTATTACCCTTGTCATGGGACTAAACCTATATGAAACCTTGTCGTCATGTTCTCTTTTATACATTTCATACAAACGTTGCTATCAGCGATCGTTAGGTATTTCAAATTTTGTATTGAGTTTGCAACTCAAGAACACAATTAGTTTTATTACGGAATAGTGAAAAAAAAAGTTATATGTACATCCAGGGCTCAAGATATAGATGGCTTTGATGCCGTCTGATATGGATTTGATTAGAATAATGAGTTCAGTTCTATTTTTCTTTCAAAAAACTTAGTTCACTGTAACAGCTTGTTCTTCAATCAGGAATGGAATCATTCCATCCAACTAGGCACACTTTCTGGGCTTATCAAAAGTGTGTTTTTTCTAAAAAAATCTAGTATATACGAGTTTCTAAGAAAATTGTTTTAAATTTAGTAATAATAGTATATTCGCTCATGCATGCGTACGCTCATATAATTTTCATTCAGTTTTTCAACCATTACTATATTCAGCTTAAAAAGACAGACCCTAAGTACAATGAATAACTTTGTTGCCACAAAAGTTCCAAAGCTCACAAATAGAAAAACAACAGGAGGGACCAATGAAGTTTCCACATTTATTCAACTATCTTTTCACATTGCTCCAGGTTTATTTGCCATAGCTTGCATGTTGGACCAGGTTAACCATTTGGATGAGCTTCCTTCATTAGGTTTTGTTGACCTCATTGCTTGATCACCCTTATCTTGTTCTACTAATCTAAGTCAATGCTTTCCAATATGTTTTAGATCTCCTTGTCCATTTACCTCGATTTCCCCTCTTCCTTCGCCACTAAACTAGTCGGAAACAAGCTCGTCTTCATTGGCTCTAACAAGTGGTTTTGGATTATCACGGACAATGCAAAGCACCATAGGTTATGAAGATGACATGAACATGTGTTCTAACTAATTCATGGAAGTTGTGCTTTTTTTCTATATAGATAATAAAACTAAATGTGATTATCATTCTTCTCCTCTCACTTAGGCAAAGCACTGCCATCATTGCTGACCACTTAGCTTTATAGGCTACCTATATGGTTAACTCGTCCCAACTCTAGTTTTAGATAATCACAGACAATTCATTCCATCGTGGCGATGGATTGATTTCTCTCTGTCCTAACTTGAATTAAGGGCCTTAATGTAGATCAAGCAGAGGTAGCAATGTTGGAACGAGCTAGGGAAGCAAAGATGAAATTCTCTATTGCTAGTTGCCTACTCCTATGGGTGACCTAAAGACCGGGTGACTACTTATGATTGAACCCTAGTCCATATGTAAACAAATACAAAGAAAAATGTTGTTATGTGAAAAAATCACCATAATCCTTGTCCAATGTGCAACAATAGTCAATTTAATTAGCAGTTAGCTAGCTCACCATTCTGAAATTTACTCTAAGATGGAAGCACATATGATGGCTGATGTGATCTCGCTAAAGTGAATCAACGACGAGTCAAATTTTTTTCGTGGCAACCGTTTGGATCAATAGCGTACCCACCTCGCTAGCTTGTCATACTTCTATAGTCAATTTTCAAGTTCCTGCACTTGATCGCACCCCACTAGCCAAGTTCTTATACCATGAATGCAATGACTTATTCTACAAAAGTGTGGTGGTACCTCACATCTTTCATAGATTAGCTCCTCACACTAGCTAGACAAAAAACAACTCATGTTGTTTCGTCCTTTGTTGGCTTCACTCGGCATTAATTTTATTTTCTTTTGTTGCTTTGTCATGATAAAAAATGACCCTTTGATTTGTATTTTCCTTACTAGTACATATATGTTAAACAAAAACAATAAAACTTCAACTTCACATTTGAAGATAGATTGTTAATAAATCGAAGCTAGCTAGCCAATGTCTAGAGAGATTAATTATATATAGAGTAATTTCATCCTCATAATATGCTTACATATATAGATTAGCTCCTCACATCATGATATGTATGCTCGACAAAAGACAACTCCTTTGTTTCTTTCGTGTATATTTTAGATATTTTTATTAAGTTACTTGAAAGAATCAGTCTGGCAATGTTCCTTGCATTCCATCTTATACGAACAATTTCAGTTTCTTGATAAATATAGCTTCCGTTTCATCTTCTTTCCTAGGGAAAAGCTCCACATGCCTCACACCCACTATATGCAACAACAAAACAATTTGTTTATGATGAAAGGCTCTAGTGTCTAAAAGAGTTTCTAGAAAAATATTAACTACTTTAAATGACGTATAGTTTCCTTGTTTCAGTCTCTAGCTATAGACATAATTGAATTAACTCTATGTTTTTCTTAACGCACAAAAAGCTTTGCATCTCTAATTAATTATATAGAGGGAAACAAGATAGTACACGACAATAGCTTTCGCTAAAAAAGTGGACAGTTCATAGATTAAAAGAGATCACATATAGAATTCCAAACAATATATAGTTGTTTCAACATGAAAGAGTGGAGAGAAGAGAGAAAGAGAGGTTGGGACCAGAGGGCAGCAACAAATTAAGGAAGCTCCAGTTTGTGTAAAGGGGTCAACAACTCTATTTGCTTTAAATGGCATTACTTTCTGCCCCTCATGTTAACAACCCACAATTGAACTTTTTTTTTTTGCAAACAAACTAAAGCTTTGGGTGTGAAATTATATATGATGAAGCAACATAGTTCTTATCACAAACTGCAGAACAATAGGAAGAGGCAGGAGTTACATGTATCAAGAGGTTACACAATATTACCACCTAACTACAATTTCCGTGAGGGTGATAAAGAATGGTGCCGAAGCACAAATACCGTAGAAAAGATTAAGTACCACCCAACTTATGTCAAGCAACTGATTCCCAGTCCATTGCAACATATATGCATCATCTAGCACATTAACATTACAAGAAAGAAGATTAGCCAGTGAGTAGAGAGACTATGTATAAATCATATCTAACTTCATTTATTTGTACTTCTATTGTACAGAAGAGCAATTGCACCCTCATAAGATTCTACTCACGTCTTGTGATGTGTATGCTCAACAAGGCCAACTCCTCCGTTGTTTTTTTGCACATAATATGCAATAACAAAATAATTTGTTTATGATACACAAACCAAACTATATAATTAAGCTCTAGTGGCTAAAAAAGTTTCTAAAAAAAATTCTTTAATGGTCATATAGTAACTGAGACACGATTGAACTAACTCTATTTTTTTCTTAACACATAAAAGCTTTACATCTCTAATTAATTATATAGAAGGAAACAAGGTAGTAAACAACAATAGCTATAATTGATAAAGTGGACAATTCATAGAATATAAGAGATTACATAATAGAATTAAACAACATACAAAAGACCAGAGAGAAGAGGGGAAGAGATCAGAGTGCAGCAACAAACTAAGGAAGCTCTAGTGTGTGTACACTGTATAGTGGTCAACAACTCTCTTTGCTTTGATTGACATATAATTTCCACCCTAGTGTTAGCAGCACATAATGGAACAATTTTATTTTCTAAGCTTTGGGTGTCAAACTATATGATGAAGCAACATAGTTCAATAAACACTACTTAAAAAAGGACACAAATGTACCACCCCATTGGTGACTGTTTAGGAAAATCCCAAACTGATGGGTAGGTTCTCGTTCAAAAAAATGGCCTAGTATCTGTTCGTTTCTTAACTGGTACTAATGATACACCACTCATCAATCCCAGTTCTTACCCTGATAGTCATTGATGAGACCTCATCAATGTAGGTTTATGCCTAAACTAACATTAATAGTGACACTTCATTAGTCTAGGTTCTTACCACTAACCGGCACTGATGAGACCTCATATGACCGGGTACCCCATTGATGGCACCATAGATGATCATTGATGATATCAAATTCCAAACTTGGTTTATGATTCTTTAATGAAACTTTTGACTTACAAGTAATTGGGTCCATATGAACATGGTAAGGGTGCTAAGCTAGTATTAAAAAGTATTTTTTTAATCTAAGCCCAAATTTTGAATTTGGATTCATATTGTCAGTGGTGGTCCATGGCTTAAATAGAGACTAATGAGGTCTCTTTGGTGCAGTTTTGAAAATAGGACTAATAACCCTCTCACCAGTCATAGAAGTTTTGTCCCTGTTGGTTAACCGGGACAGCAGTGGGTTCCCAACCAAAACTAAAAGACATTTCCGCAGTGAAAGATAGCTTGCTAACAATTGAAACCATAACTTTAGTTATTTTATAAGTAGTTTTATTTGATAGTTAACTTACCAATATTAACAATAAAAACCATAACTTCAATACAACTATCTTGCAACTCAACACTCTAACCTAAACAACACGTTAGCTCGCTAAGGTCGAAGGTACCCGTTGCGAAAGCACTCCACATGCCTCACACCCATAATATGCAACGACAAACTAGTTTGTTTAAACAGTAGTCTTTGAAACTCCAAAGGCCACAAGAGTTTCTGGAAAGAAACTGTCTACTTTAACCGGTTTATAATTTCCACGTTCCAGTCCCCGGATTATATTAATAGCGACAAAATTAAACTAACTCTTTGCTTTTCTCTAAACACGCAAAAACTTTGCGTCTCTAAATATATTAGATGAAAATAATAAGTACACGACAATAACTTTCATCGATAAGGCGGGCGGTTCACAGATTAAGAGATTATATAACAGAATTTCCAAACGATGTACGTGGTTTCAACATGAAAAACAGTGGAGAGAAGAGAAGAAAGAGAGGTTGGGACCAGGGCACAGATGTCCTGATCAGAACACCATATTACTTCCCACACGTGTCGAACAACCGAAGCCCCCTGTAACATGCGCAGCATCTAGCTAGCACACCAACTTTAGAAGGAAAAGAGGATTAACCAGTAGCTCGACGGCAAACAAAGCAAGCAGATATTAACCCCCACACAATCTCCAAAATGCATGCTTATCATCACCATCACCAATTCACCACCAACAAGAATGTCCATGTCATCCTTCCACCACCTCCCCTGTCTTCCCCACCTCCACCTATAAATACTGCTACCCTCTTCACCTTCTCATCCATCGATCCAAGCTAAGCTAGCTCAGGAAATTGGAGATTGAAAGCTTAGGTGGCCATGGTGTCGCATGTGGACCCGCTGGTGGTGGGGAGGGTGATCGGCGACGTGGTGGACCTGTTCGTGCCGACGACGGCGATGTCGGTGCGGTTCGGGACCAAGGACCTCACCAACGGCTGCGAGATTAAGCCTTCCGTCACCGCCGCGCAGCCGGCCGTGCAGATCGCCGGCAGGGTCAACCAGCTCTTCACTCTGGTCAGAATTACACGCACGCACGAGCATATATTTGTGTTAATTAATCTTCCTTTTGACATAATTAAGTACGCGCAATTACTGCCTTGATTTGAATGTTTGACATGTGTTTTGTGTTGTTGCGATCTGTGTGCGTACGTATATATGTACGTGGTCAGGTCATGACTGATCCAGATGCTCCGAGCCCCAGCGAGCCGTCTATGAGAGAGTGGCTTCACTGGTAATTAACTGCCCGGTTACTTTAATTTTATTTCCTGCATTTTTCTGTCTTGTACACTTGCTCTTTTTCACTGTTCATTTCGTTAATTAGTCTCGACGTTTCTTAATGTGGGTCATATGATCTCTTGGACCAGGCTGGTGGTTAACATACCAGGTGGAACCGATCCTTCTCAAGGTATATAAAATGCTTTAATTTTGCTTATTTTTGTCTTTACACAATCCCTGAATAAATTTAATTTACATGTATACATCATTAGTTCCTACTAGTAATTGACGCTGTTTCTATCCATATATGCACGTTTACTACCGTCTTTACATATGTGGTATATATACTCTATTTGTATTTTAGATTTTTATAAAAAAGTTTTTGATGAGAAAAGCACAAAAAGAGCATGTCGAGCAGAAAAAAAAAACAGCACTCTACAATGCAAACCGGAGTGCATTGTTTTTGCCCAGTTCCCAGAACAGAGGCGCATGCATATCTAGCAGTAGCACTGTATACAGTAGAGCTGCAGTAGCAGCAGTGCGTCCATCCATCAGCTGTAGTTAGATGCAGTATATAGGTGCCAGCCGGTGAGAGCGCACCTGTCAACCACCGCCGCGCAACACGTGTCAGGTGACGGCCCCTCTCAACGTACACGTGCGAGCCCCACCTCCGCACTCCTGCCGCCACGTGTCGCCCGCAGACGCCCGACGACGGTGCCGACGTCATCGTCATCCGGCCATCTCATCTCACATCACTGGCTGATCAGGGACTATTTAGACGCTAATTTAGAGTATTAAAATAAGACTAATTACGAAACTCATTCAATATCTTTGAGCTAATTTACGAGATAAATCTATTGAGCCTAATTAATTCATAGTTAGCCTGCGTGTAGCTACAGTAAACATTTGCTAATTATGGATTAATTAGTCTTAAAAATTTCGTCCCACAATTTAGCTCTCATTATGCAAATAGTTTTATTATTATTGTTCTAATTAGCTTCCAAACATTTGATACGATAAATACCACCTTAATTAGCTGTACTAAAGAACACAGAAGCAGACAATAATCTCTGTCCCTGATCCGAGGAAAAATAAAAAGGGCTCCCCTTTTTTGCGAGCTCATCGATCGTGGCGTGATGTTTTTCCGTCTGGCGACTCTTCGAAGATTGGTCAAAGACACGTCGTCGCTTATCCGTGATGATTCATACTGTTAATTTGGTATCTTAATTTGTAGTCAAGCTAATTAGTGAGCTAGGTTGCTAATTCAACCCAAGATCATCAATCAATCATCTCTCCCAGGTGCTAGTGGAGTTGGTTCGATCGGTTGAATCTGAATGTGACAGCGACCGCCTATCGTTAACTAAAACTCGATCTAGATTAAACTGCATCGATCATATATAATGTGGAATAGTAATTAATGGATTTAATTATGTGTGTGTGTGTGCAGGGGAGGTGGTGGTGCCGTACATGGGGCCAAAGCCGCCGGTGGGGATCCACAGGTACGTGATGGTGCTGTTCCAGCAGAAGGCGAGGATGGCTGCGCCGGCGCCCGATGCGGATGCGGCGCGCACCAGGTTCAGCACCCGAGCATTCGCCGACCGCCACGAGCTCGGCCTCCCCGTCGCCGCCCTCTACTTCAACGCCCAGAAGGAGCCCGCCAACCGCCGCCGCCGCTACTGATCGGTCCATCGATCAGCTGCCTCGCATCGCTGTCCGGCCGTCCGGCCATCATATATGCTCCAGCTTCCGGCCGCCTGCCAGCGATGCTCGCCGTCACATGCAACATGATGTCGACGACTAGCTAGTTTATAAGCCATATCGGCGTGTGCCATGCATGCTCGCCTTGGGAACAAGAACCATATTACTGTTCTTTGTTGTGTGTGATTATTATTATTATTATTATTATTATTATTATTATTATTATTGTTATTGTTATTGTTATTATTATTGTTATTATTATTGTTATTGTTATTATTACTATTATTATTATTATTACTAGTTTTTAATCGCTGTTGTGGTGATTAATTTGTTATAATTGTTTTGTAGTATGATGATGGTTTGTTGCTGATCTTATTGGATGAATTATTGATCCATTTTTCCATGTACTGCACGCATGGATGGAAGCATGCAGATGCGTTGCATGTACTGTAGAGTATATATGCACGTGTGGATATAATCTCCTCTATCCCAAAATAAATTGTCTGGGACTAAACATATGTGCATATATATATTTTTTGGAAAATCCATCAAATATAACTATAATATATTTATATAACACTACACTTTTTATTGTTAGGAGTCATGACCACCCGTTTCATACAGATTCTCTGTTGTGAGAAGTAGAGATTAAAATTGTTGCACATCAGATACAAATAGTGGTAAATGAAACAAGTTCTCAAGATGTTAAGAGTTTAGAACTGAAAATAAAGACACATCTTCACCCCGAGCAAAGGTGAAAAGATTGAAAAATTTCTTCCATATTGTGCCACTGCCACATGTTTTTTCGAAACAAATCTGAATCCTTTGGTCTAATGAATGCATTTATCTCAACCTTAAAGATAGAGATTAACCTGAAACGAGTAACATACACCGATAATATCATAACTGTTAAGATGGGTGTAATTTAGTCACACATCTTGCAAATTGCTCAAATTGGTCATTAGGAAGGCATTGTTTTGAAGTTCAAGATTAATGATTCCTAGGTCAACTTTATTTTTTAGATTGCAAACTATGTCCCAAGCTGCCATTGAATGAGTTTTAGCATGTACTTCTATTGACTTCCCCCATAAACAATGTCTCCTTTCCCTATCAATATGCTTGATTATCCTCTTTTAGCAACTTGAGTGTACACATATAATATGTCAACAAAGATGACATAACCGGGTTTATTAGTGTCAACCTCTGTCCATGATTGAGGAAAGTTGTTATTGTTGGTAATCTTACCCTATCAACTAGGGGAGCGTAGTGAATAAATCCTGCGTTGGTTGTGCCACCAGAATCCCAAGGTATGTGAAAGGCAGTGAGCCAACCTTACAACTAAAAGTGCCCCTAGGATATTCATCTTTTCTTCCTCAATATTGATTGGGATGGTACAAGATTTATGAAATCTAATTTTGAAGCCAATTAATTATGCAAATGTCTTAAGGAGAATCTTGGTATGAATGCTTTGTTTATTATAGTTTTCTATAGCGAACATAAAGAGTATGGGTGATAATGGGTATCCTTGTCTAACTCCTTTTTTACACTTGAATTGTGTACCACACATGAATTGGAGCATGCACAAGTCGGAAAAAACCAACTTATACGATGGAACGTTTTTCCTCAATTTGAATACCATTTGGATGTCGTCTTTTGACCATCCCAGCCACAAACTAGCACCTATTTTTGTACTTGGCTATGCATTATCCAAGTGTTTTTAGCACTTCCTATAAAGGATTGAAGTGTCATAACAATCGATATGTACTGTGGAAACATTATGCACATAGTTTCGGAAACAATATTTTGTTATCACCAGATTTTTCTTGTTTTAGCTGCGGCAGAGTTTAGCAGAACAACTTGTTGTTGTGGTTGTGCAGCCATACGTAGTCAGCTTTAGGGCCTTTACAGTCGGCCGACATGGCTCGTGCCCCTAGCGCACCATGTTGGCTGAAATGTGCCAGTTTGGCCATGAACCGAACTTTGCAAGTTATCTCTAAGTCTTGCAGGGGCTTCGTGGATCCTTGTAAGAGCAAAGAAAAATTGGAAGAGAGGGGAAAGGGAGATGCCGAAAAAGATTCAAGTCATCTCATTGTGACCTCGATCGGAGATAGAGACACCGGACGGCTTGTCATCGATGCAGTGGGTGGCGACGGCGAGCCACGCCATCACCATCGAAGACATCGCACCGCCGCTATCACCGCCGTCGGCCATGCGAAGAGGAGGAGCCAAGGTGATGGTCAGGGAGGAAGAAGCCGCCAGACCGCCGCAGTAGATCTGCCGCTCCTTGTCGACGGCAGAGAAGAGGTGCGGTGGTGGAGGCGTTGCAGCGAGGGAGGGTGGACAAAGTGGTGCCGCGGATCTGCTGTGGCGCTACCATTGAAGCCGACCACTCGCTGGCTTGTCTTCCTCCTCCTCGGCTGCATGCGCCTGTCCTGCCTGCACGGTGCCTTGTCTTCCTCCTCTTGCCTACGCGAGCCTCTCCATCTGCCTCCCAAAGACGGAGCATGTGGCGCGCCGCTGCAGAGACAACATTGTCGGTGCCAAGACAAAGCGGAGAGGCACGTGCCGGCTAGTCGTCTTCCTCCTCCCACTGGCATCGACAATGGAGCGATGGTGCGGAAAGGTGTGTGCGGTGCGCCGGTGCCGGAGTGACGATGATTCAATGGAATTTATCGAGAGAGAGGAAAGGAAAAGTATTGGGGTGCCATCTAATTTCTTATTCTCTTTTAAGGGTGGTATCTGCAAAGTTTTGCATAAAAACACAAATAAGTTTAATAGAAGAACTAAAGAGAAAAATGACAAAGGCTGAAATAGAAAAGCACTACGGGACCCACCATGAGTTGCTTTCACCGTGGGGAGTGTTTCTTCATGGTAACCCATCCTAGACGACAAATTCTCTTCCCTTAGGATACTCATATG
>CM002484.1:9423113-9438640 GCA_000325765.3 Leersia perrieri
TCGCTCCTCATCCATGCCCCGCCCGCCGCATCATCAAGACTGGGCATGTCCCGGCCAAGACGGGCGCCGGCGGCGAGGCGAGTCGCCCCCCACCCCCGGGCCAGAGGCGGTGACGAACCAGCAGCGACTGCGGCGCCGCGCCGAGGCAGATCAAAAGAAATATAACCAAACATATTGCTCCAAAATTGTTTTATCCCCATGAGCTTCAGCAAAATAGAGAAATAAACATCTTACAAATAAAGTCTTGTGATAATCTGGCAGATCTCTTTACTAAGTCCGTACCTACTTCCTCATTCGAGAAATGTGTTAAAGGAATTGGTATGGGACGGCTCAGAGACTTGCAAGCTTCAGGGGGAGACTCTCTGAGCGATGGAACCTGTTAAACGCATCACATTATACTCTTTTCTTTGATGAGTTTTTAACTATCAAGTTTTTCTCATATAAAGTTTTTAACGAGACAATGTTTGATACAAGCATAATCCCTATCTAATTTTTTCCCATCGGGATTTTCTAAAGACAGAACAAGACATAGATTACTCTTTAAACCTTACAGGTTTACGATAGAGCAATCACCCATAGAATAATTTCTATTTTTTTCCTGCAGGGTTTTTTCAATGGAATTTAAGAAGATATTGATCTTACGGACTTGATCAAAAGGGGAGTGTTACAGTGTGATTAAGCCATTGTTTGATCTCATCTAATGAGCTGCAAATGCACTCATAAACTCCATATATAACAACCACGTTTATGTGGTTAATTGGTGAATTATTGTGTGCAGAAATAGGGGCAATAATATGCAAATAACAGCCATGTTAATGTACTCATTTCAGCCACTTTTATTCCCATCAAAGTACAATTTCAGTTACATATGTAATCCCTCTATAAGAGGCTACAAGATCAATGGGAATACTTAAGGATTCACTCCAAAATTCTGTCCATTCTTGTGTCACTTTGTTATTTACAATTTTAGACTAACAATTAAGAATCTTAAAGTTGCCTATAATCTTGCAACAGCCAGAAACTCCCCAAATAGCTCCATATATAGTTGCTATGAACTGGCGGCTACATGCTACTACTCCATTAGGCTCTTCTTGAACCACTTAAGTCGCCTAACAGAATAAGCCATGGTCAATTTTTTTTTTTGGTTTTTCCAGTGGTTAGTCCAGTCATTACATAGAAACCTATGTATCTCTGATCACAAAGTGATACTCCCTCCATCTTAAAATATAACTACCTAAACAATCCAAATTTATCTTAAAATATAACTATCTCTATACACCCACCTACCTCATCTCTACTAATCACAACCATCTCTTATTTAATTTTTCTACCTACCTTTTTCTCTCAAATAATCACAACTCTTACTCACCTTAACTTTAATCTCTCCAAAAAATGACATAAGTATTTATATTTTGAAACGGAGGCAACAGTAATAACCAACCGTACCTCAACCATAGTCACAGAAAATGGAAACTAAACATAGTAAGGCCCAGTTTGAATTTTATACCAAAGGCCCATGTGTCTAGCACTGCACTATCCGGATAGGGGCCACACGTTCTGAAAACCAAACTGAGTTTAGTGGTTTACAGAAGTCGCCTGAATACTGAAGCTGCACCTTTTGTAGAATTAATTAATGGAGATTAATTGATGCTACTTCTCAGTGCTCACTTATAAGATTTGCTAGACCACGGACAGAACATATAATTACATTAACGAAGTGCAGTCCCTACTCTTTCAAGAACAGAAGAAAAAGATCTGAATCAATCTAACACAAGATTAACTAGCAAATAGTAAAATTTACTGATCAGAAGTTGTACTGCGACAGCAAAAACACCATGGCAAAAGCAGAAAGCATGACGTGAAGGATGCCGAGCCCAGCGACATCCTTGGCGACGGCGCCGCCGTTGATCTCCGACGAGGCGACGGCGACCGGCAGGCCATCGGTGGGGAGCGAGCACGTGGCATGCCCGCCGGTCTCGTCGGCCGCTATGAGGGCCTGGATCACCGCCGTGGCCGCCGCCCCGTGCCGCGTGGCGTTCCGGTGGAGCAGCCACGTCAGACCCATGAGCTGGCAGTCACGCTCGTGCTGCTGTCCTACGGCGCCGTGCTTCGCGTTGGCTGCTGACGTGGCGTTCTGACTTGCTGTGTTGTGGGAGAGCTGCAGTGGCAAACAGAGCAAAATTAATTTCTGAGATGGTTAGTAGTATTATCCAAGAAACTAAGGGACAAAACTATGTATGACATATTATTTCATTCTATCTCATTCTAGGCAGCAAAGACAACGTGCTCTGCAGCATGTAACGTAGTAGTAGTTATTAAGGACATTTACAACATAAGAGGGGTCTCTGAGACTACACCCTCTTCCACACTATAGTGGCTATATAGTGCTTTTAATTTTTAGAATTCAGCCCCTGTTAATTTTTATTTCAATCCTTTTTTTCTCAAATATATATATGAGTCTATTTTTTTGCACATAACACCCTCAAATCCTGCAATTAATATAAATCCAACCTCTTCCCCTTTCTCCGCCGCTTCCCAACCCATTTATTCCCTGCGGCCTCTCCTCCCTCACTCTGCTGCTGCCGACGGAGGGCAACGACGCTGACGCCACTGCCTCCACCTCGTTGGCACTCCTCTCCTGTCCGCCTCGCCGGCTCTTCTCTCCACCTCGCCGACTCTCCTCTCCTCTCCGCCTACTCCTCGCTGGCTCTCCTCTCCGCTTCTATCTTCACCGTGGATCAACGTCGAACAGCAGCGGGCGCAGATCTGGCGATGACGGCGGCACGGCGCAAGGCAACGATGGCGTGCGCAGATCTAGCGACGACGGCGGCACTGGGCAAGGCGATGATGATGACGCAGATGCTGGCGATGACGTCGACAGGTGACTCTCTTCTCTTCCAATGTTAAGGCCGTGACAGGAGCCACGAGCTCGCCCACCGCGTATGCTCAACTGTGGCTATGGCTGAAACCACGGGGGTCTGCAGAAGCCCGTACAACTTCGCAGAACCACGGCCATAGGCGTCGACGTGGAGCGCTGAAACCACGGTTCACGTTCCCACGTTGTACGTGGCCTGATAAACCAATGTGGCCATCATGGACTCATGGTTATGACTTGGCAGGAGAGGGCAATGGACCTAAGGGTTGTAACGGCAAATGAACTAACCGGCTACCTCTGTCGGCAAACAGGTTGTCGACCATCGGTTTGTCCATATGGGCTACGTCGAACACTTGGTTTGGTGATTAGGGTCTTCTCAATTTGCGAGAGACTGCTTACTATTTTTTAATATTTAATTAAAAAGTCTTAAATTAAAAAAAAAATCCTGGCCACGGCCCGGACTGCTGTCTCGTGCCTGCACTGCACTGCATGACTCCGCTCGCTGGTTGACTCAACAGTTAGGTTGGTCGGAGACAGGGCCAGATTGGCGCATGCGCATGCATGCGTGCGACATGGTGTCACATCACCATTTTAGGGAATGCTCCAACCTCATGTGATGTACTGACGCATGGCATGGTATGCAGGGTAGATCCGGTCCCTTGCTGTCTCAAAGGAACTCTCATCAACAAAAGATCACCATTGTTTGATGCAGAATGCAGTGAAACTCCCCTCCCCTTCTCTCTCTAAAATCAGAGTTGGTGAAAGTGAAACTTGACACCGACCAGTGTGGTAAGCTTGGTCGTAAAGCCAATGATTCGGTATGGGAAGTGGATGCTTTTGAGGTGAAAAAAAAGCAAGAGGGGATGAAGAAAGATGAGTGGAACTCAGAGACAGAACATTGGAGGAGACAAGCAATGGCATCGAGTCCTGAAGCAAAGCCCTGAAGGTGAATGACAAAGTGAGCCAAAGTGAAAGTGATGAAAATAAAGTTGGGGGCATGATGTTCAGAACCAAATCATGCTCCAGGCCCTACCCATCCCGCCGGGATCTTTTATGAATTAAAATCTCATTGCTTATACACTTCTAGGTCCATTTCTGTAAATTCGTCTGTATAACACTAAAATCTAGGTGAACCATGTCTAATCGATTGCATGGCCAGACTAGCACCATTAGGGCACACAGGGAAAGAGAAGAATAAAGGAATGTAACTTTGGTAAACAGTAACTAAAACACACATCACTACTCCATGAGTAGCATACAAAGTATGCCTGTATAATGTATTGCTGTATTTTTGGCTGTACTATGAATGCTTCCATTACGTACGTCAGTCATTATATATACAGCTAACTATGTTCAGAAAGTCTGTACGTCACTATATACAGCTAGGTATGTTCAGCAAGTCTGAGATGAAACTCTTCTAGACTTGCATGCAGGGCAAGGCAGCTAGTTTTATACTCTGGTTAATTATTACATGGGGTCCTCTTGTGTTGTTCATATAGGATTGTGACTACGTACTATAGGAAACCTGTGAACTTCGATTGACATTTTCCTCAACTTTTTGTTGGCTGCCAATAAATTCTTGGACCGTCTCTTTGTTTGTTCTTATGGATACATATGCATTGCCTTTCCTATAGGGAATACTATTTTTATCAGATATATTTGTTCACTTGTACATAACTACACAGTTTTAAACATTATGATTTTCTAAATTTTAATATAATCAGCATGTTTTCCAAAATATTACAATCTAAATATAGAAGTACGTAAGATCCAACATAGTTGTTTTGTGAAAATACACTATTTTGTTTTAAGTTCCAAATATTTTTGTAGAAAATAGAGAAAATCTTTCAACCTACAATAGTACCGTTAGAGAATGGGGCTACCGGTTTAGTAGTGAGCATGTGTATATACGTTCTGACATAGTAGAGTACTGTAGTTATGATCTTGTGAACATTTCAAAAAGATACCACCAATTTATAAGATAGAACTTATTCTGAAATATATGCAGTTTCCTGGGTCAATCATATACAAGTTTTATTTTCTTACACTTTTTATCAAGAAAACAAAATATTGATGGTAGTGGTCGTTAATTTTTCCATTGTGTAAAATCACTCAGCTAGTTGCGGGCTAAATATTTTTACAATACTACACTGCAAGCAATTTCGATATTAAGTTTTCTAATGTAATGTTGAAAACAATGAGATATTGAGAAGGATGCTCCGTCTCCCATAAATTGTGATAAAATCTACACAGATTCGTACATTCTAGATGGGACCTTAATTACTGTCCTTACGGCTAATGAAGCATTTGTTTTACACTGTATCTGTACTACGCAGTGCTTTGGTACTGTTAGTTAATTATTAGTACTTGACAGTTGACACATCTTTAACATTGATATCATATACTTTTGATACCACTTAAAAGTAGTAAATGATAGACTGATTTCTTCCTTTGAAAAACAAAAAAAAGGAGAAAAATAGAAAGAAAAACGAAAAGGGTAAAGTAGTATACCACTACCATGCACGAAATGATTCCTCATGATCAGCAATGCATATGACATATAACTAATCCTGATATTCCTCTTTAATTAATCTAATTAATCAGATATGATCAGCGTGAATCGGTGAATTTACCAGTCCACGGAAGCAAAGAAGGATCCAAGGAAGCAAAAAGAAGATGAGTTTGAGTGTGTCATGGTGCTCACCTTGTTGAGCACCCGGAGGCATCGGGAGCAGCCGTCGAGCCCCGGCAGCGAGCACTCCCTCTCCAGCCTCCTCCCAAACCTCCCCTCCGGCGCCGCGCACGCCGGCCGCCTCAGCTTAATCCTGCAGTAGCAGAACGCCACGTCGCACGCCGCCGTCGCCGTCGTGCCGTTCACAACGCCGCCGCCGCCCACCACCTTCTGCGTCTGCGGCGGCGCCGGCGGCAGCGACGCCCCCGCCGCCACCAGCGCCCGCTCCGCCGCCCCTGCGCACTCCTCCGCGTCGTCCGGCACCACCGGCAGATCCACCACCGCCGCCGCCGCCGACGACGACGACATCAGCGCGGTGGGCGCGAACGCGGCGTAGAGCCAGGCGGCGAGCGCGGGGCAGCAGCGAAGCCGCGGCGGGAGCACGCCGCCGGCGCCGGCGTTGCAGGAGGAAAGGACGGGAGGGAGGAGAGGAGGGGAAGGGGTGAGCTGGCAGACGGAGGTGGCGGCGGCGGCGGCGTCCGATTGCTCCGGGAAGGCCGGGATTGTGGAGGATGCCGCGGCGGCGGGCTGAGCCGAGGACGGGGAAGGGGAGGCGCTGGTTGATGGGAAGAGGAGGGAGGGATCGAGTGAGGCTGGGTCCGGCATTGCCGACAATGCCGCCGCCGGTGGTGGCGGCGGGATGACAGCGGCGGCGGCGACGGCGGCGAGCAGGAGGAGAGCGTAGTGGATGGTCTGCATCGTTAGTCAGGGGAAGAGTGAGCGAAACAGAGATGGAAGGGAAATAAATGGGCCGTTGAGAATTGGGAACTCTGAGGTGATGGTGCGTATCTATGTGATAGTAGTTGTATACTTGTAAAGGCGAACCAGGCGTATTTATGTGATAGTTGTATAGTTGTATACTCTGAGGTGATGGTGCGTATTTATGTGATAGTTGTATTGTATACTTGCACATTAGTATTATAGATGGAGGTTATAACAAGTTAACAACTTGTTTCACTGTAGAGAGTGCGTTTTTATTTATGGGACTGTCTCCCTGGTTGCCGGCTGAAATATGTCTCTATGGTTGCCGGCTGAAATTTTCATGTATTTCAGCCGTATTCTCAGCCCTCCCGCGCGTGCGCAGAGCGTGATGTGCGCTCCTCACCTCATACGGTCATACCCAGTTTGTGTGATCCAGTTTTGCAATTGGAGCCCATATGTTCACTGGCCCAATTTTTTTTGTTATCTTCTCTACTAGTGAAAAGGGAAACCCAAAATGCAAAATCATAGAGCCACGTCATTAGAAAAAAAATGGACCATCAAATAGACCAAGACATATAATACTCACCGTTGGATCGTAGTGAATTCCCATTTAAAGAAAGTTGAAAGGTCAAGATGCTCCAGGAGTCTTCCACACATATATGAGTTCAGTAGACTTCCACACACGTATATATGAGTTCGTTGCCTTGGTTTCCAGCACACTATCGCTTCCACTCACGCATATTAAATAGGCCAAAAGGCCAACTGGGCCTAACCAAAGTCAACATTGTTTTGCACAACAAAACGATATATTCATGCTAAATTCCAAAATGGTACAACAAATATTATAACACACCATGTCACACACCAATCCAATAAATTAACACTAAAAAGAATTATAAGTAGTACAACTACAAATCATGTATATACATTAAAAAAACTATGAATAGGTTGGGAGTGCCTATTTTGCATGACTCGTGTTAAAGGTCGCCATGCGACGGTTGTCGCTGATCTATGCAATAGCAAAGCTGCAAAGTCTATATATAGCACCACCACACCACCATAAGGATGAAGATGGTGAGAAATAAAAATAAAATCATTTAAATTTATTAGTTTAAAATGACAATGGAAATTTTGTTATCATTACATTAAATGATTTATTTTAAAAATAACATTATTTATCATTTTTATATCATAATAAATATTTTTTAAAAAGTATTGGTGGTCTTTGGTTATAAGTTAATTTTAGAGACGGACATTTGACCACATCTTATATTATAGGAGGGAGGTTGTGTGTTATAGTCGTGCAAAATGCGTGACTATATATACTAAATTGTTAGGAAAATGCCTCGGAGAAACAAAAAGTCCAGGTATTCAGATCGCTAGTTTTTTGATCGAATTTTGTTATTAAGCTTTGTGTTTTCTAAGTGAACAAATGCCCACGAAGAACAAAACAGCTTAGTAGCCCCTTCTCCAACCAGATCAAAGGTTGTGTATGTTTTGTTGGACTCAAATCTGAATCACCTTGAAACGATCTCCTCCCAACTAGGAGCAAACACATAGACTTAGCACCCTAACCCCCAACTAGATCTAGTCAGTTCAAAAAGACCAACAGACAATTCGACCACCTTCCCCACCAGATAGAAAAATAAGGAAAGTATACAGGCAGTAGTTCCATTTAACACCAAGAATATATTCATAATTTAAATACTTCACTCTATCTAAAAAAGCAAGCAAGCTGGTGATGCTTTTGCATTGCTACTCATCAGTATTTCTACCAAAAAGCCAAGCAAGATCTTAACCATGATCAGCTACTACTTAAATTCATACACCAAAAACATAATGTATATACATACATACAATACTATGTCCATCTAGTAACTGCATGAACATATGCCTAGACCTTACAAAACACAAAGTTGGCTATACTTTCTTGCTTATCCCATACAAACGTATGTTCTGCTGCAGATTCGTACAAAATGAAAAATTAGACTCGCACAAATGAAAAACATCACTAATCGAGACAACAACCCATGCTAAAATTTCAGCACAGATGAGTTCATGAAACCGTACTATAAATACTAACCAGACAATATTAATTGATACTAACAACAAAGCATTAGAATATGACCCAACCTGCATTGTACTATTTTTGTTTAATTCAGGACCAAGAGCAAACTAAAATGCAAAAGCTTCTTGAAATAAGTACTGATCTAGTAAAAATTAAGTACTACTTAGGCCAAATTATATATTGTACCTAGACTTAATCAGTTCAACCACTATACAATCCCGCAATTCAACAAATATGTGGATCCCATCAAATGTACAGACCTCCGAAACCCTTAGTGCAAACCTGACTACGTAATGCCAAAAAGTGCTTAGTCCATTATGCCAAAAATTGCTCCTAGAAATGAAATTAATGCATATCGAAAAGCATAACGTCTTCAGCCTAAAAGACTGAAATAAGTACTGATGTTTGGGTAGCTGCCTTTGATGGTTGGTATTAGCTACTAGGGGAAAAAGATGGGATTTGTTTTGGCTACAAAATTTGCACAAAGTTCATTAATCTGAACCAATACAAATAACAAATCGTGAGAAAACTGACACACTAGGAGATATTAGTTGGCAAAAAGAAAATTTTAGTAAGTTATGCTAATACCCTAAAAAGGCATATATTTAACAAAATTTAGTAAGTTCTGTTAGATTCCGGTGACTGTCGTGGGTGGAAGGAGAGGTGAGTTGAGGTGATAATCGAAGCACTTATAGGCCATTGATGGATTCAACTAGGAGGTGATCATGGCCCAGTTGTCTAGGAAAACGACTCCTTCTCCCATCCCTTGAGCTCACACTAAAGATCCTTCAGCTGGTTGTTTCCATAAAAAATGACAAACTTTACAACTAGGCAAAGACACAGACAAATTTGCAAAACTGAAAAAAAAATGGGCAGCATTTCTGATTTGCTAGTTGGAAACAAACCACAGAAGTAATGACTAGAGCTGTTGCACACGATGTCAAGTGAGCACTGGTGCTCGCCTTGACAGTGTCGACGTTAATGACCAGAGGTGTTGATGTTGGTTTCCTCCTTTCCATCATTGAATAATGAAATAGAAAACAACCTGCAGTAAATGCGTGTTAGACATATACTCAGCCTTGCAGCAGTGAATTATTGACAAAATTATAACAGAAAAAAGTTTACAAAAATTTTGTTGCTAGTTGCTAACAAAAGGACAAAATGAACAGAGAATAGTGAGAACTTAAAAGATTCAATTGGACATCTAATCCCACTCCTCCAAAACAAAAATGATGACAAAAATTACGGCTAGACAAAGACACAGACAGAAAGTTCAGAAGAAACAGTTTAGACAAAATATGACAAAATTTTAACAAAATAAGACAAAAGTTGGACAAAATGATAAACTAGCTCTAGTTGAAAACAAAATGACAAAATAGGAGTTGCTAGTTGCCAACAAAATGATATGCTAACTCAAATTACATTTCAATCATGTGACTGTTAGCCAACACAAACTAAAACAACTAACAAAACAACTAAAAATACTGAGTATTTGAAGCAAAATAAATCATACATCAAATTCCATGAAAAAAAGACTTAATTACTTATTCCATACATCAAATTCAGATATACATTTCTATTCCTGCTTGTCAACCTTCACACATGCATGCCAACGCCAACCAACACAAATACTCAGTAATCCTGAGAGGTGACACAAAAGAATTATGCATGCAGCAATGCACCAATCGAATCCAGAAAGCTTCAACCCATCACATTTCGTGCCCCCCTCTCAAATTAGTGAAGAAAATGTGAATAAAAAACTACAATGGCAGTAAGGAAGAGTAAAAAATGGGAGATGAGCAACCTCTGCTTTGGGTATGGCCCGTCTCCTTGAAGTGGCATTGGCTATAAGGGGAGAGTAGGCCATTTCGAAGGACAGCCCCTCTGCATCGCAAGCTTAAGCACAGGGAGCATAAGGCGGAAGGGAAGCTTGCCGAAAAAGTCGATGGAGACGAGATCTAAGCAGTCATCCGAGCCCGACAGAGGTGATCGAAGGCAGAGCGGGGAATCGTGACCTCGCTGCCGCCTACGGAGAGGTATCGAGGGACCGCGCAGGGGAATCGCGTCCGCTCCACCGCGTCGTCTTCGTCGCCGATGGCCTCGCCTTCTCCGCCCCTATCTCGGGCCGTCCCGCCGCGTCGCCGCCGACGTGTCCACGCCGACAACATTGCCCATCTTCGCCCCCAAGTTGCTCCGTCTCTCTCTCTCTTTGTTGTCTGAGTGAGAATGGTTGTGTGCGAATGCATGTGGGTGTGGCCAGAAACATCGATCTAGATGCACAAATCTTGAAACAAAGGCCCTGTTCGGCTGGCTGAACTGGGCTAAAAGTGGCTAGGCTGAATGAATTTTTGTATAGAAGTTGGCTGGGTTGAATATGCTTTTCTTAAGAGTTGGCTAGGCTGGCTGGAGCCAGCCACCCAGCTGAACGGGGCAAAAGATCCGACGGCCGAAAAAACGGTTGCCAAAATAAAAAATATTTGCCGCAACCAATTAACAATTCCCATTATTTATTCGTTCCTTTTGATTTTTCTGTGTTGTATGGTATGGGCCACTGTTTGGAATGTGGAAACCACATATCTTTCCTACCGATCCATTGTGATTGAGAAGTAGTATCAGTGTTGTTTTTTTTAGAGGATGTAGTATCATTGTTGTTGAAGGCCTTCTTTTGTACTGGCCTCAATTACAGGCCGAAAGCAGATAGACTGGCCGAAAATAGAGGCCCATCTAAAGGCAGCCCAAGCACCACTCCACTGAAGATGTTCAATGGCCTTAACAGATTAACACACGATTCAGGATCATATATCGCAATTTGTAAAGACAGCAGCCGGTATTATTCGTTGCGTTATATTGTTCTGCTCTGTTCTGTGTAGAAAAGCAATATATCTAGGCACTAGTAGAATTTAATGTCTGAAATGGGAAATCATGCACAGACCCACATGGGCACCAAATACTTCGGTATCTTTGTTCAGATCGTGTAGGCGTCCCGTCCTCTGCACACGCGCGCATAGCAGGCTAACGTGGGTAGGACTACATGTTTTATAGAATTTCTTTATATAGATTTAATAGTTTGCTCACTCCCTTCCATGCTATAAGTGATTTTAGACTTTTCATCTTTTTTAAATCCACTAACATACACATGAATCTAGACAAACATATAAAACATATACATTATCTATGTTTGGATCTATTTAAAAGCTAAAAGCTAAAATGTCTTATAATGTGAAACAAACAAAGTAGTTAACAAGATTAGTTTTACGTAGAAATTTTATATGTTTATAATGTATACCATATCAAATAGCTGAAATTGACGAAATATGTCCTAAAATTGATCATAACATTAAATATTAAGATGTACAATCAGCTTTAGCGCCTTAACCGAAGCTTTACTAATCACCTATAGAAAAACTCCATGAAACAGATGCTTTAACTAATTTCCATTCACCGAATGGTTGTTTGCTACTGCGCGTAATAGGCAGCAGCTTTGCTCAATCAATATCCGCAGCGTGTCAATGACAGTGTGGCGTATTTCTCTGGTAACCCAGCTGCAACATTGCAAGCTACTACTAGAAAGGAGAGAGAGCAACAGAAGGAAGCTAGCTATTTATTGTAATTTCTGCCCCTGACTTAGCTAGCCAGCCGTGCATACATTGGTTTAGGTTTAGCAAGTGAGTCGCTCATGGAGGATATATCCATGGAAAAATTGCCAGCAGTAGTGCTAAATCTGAAGTACGTTCGTGCTGGAAGTCTGGAACGAAAGTACTACGCTGAAAAGGTCTATGTTCATTATTGTGTTTATGAGTGTCGTATGTACGGAAATAGTTCCCAGATAAATAGGTAAGAGTTACCAGATATCCTAACGTGACAAATAACTCTAAAAGGCGGAGAGAGACAGAGGGGAAACAGTCTTCATGCATGCATATTATAATGCCGAATCAACTGTTTTAGGGAATCTGTAGATGCCAAACTAATCAATCTTCGTTGAGTTTGCCACTAGACGACACACTAGCTTTGACTTACGATGTTAAAGTTTCTATGACAAGTTCGGCAACGATCCCTATGTTAGGTTTTGATGTGCTTATATTTGTTACGAGGGTTTGTGTGGTGCTATTATCCTGTTCAGGGATTTTAGCCAAATTTCTTTAATAAACCGTACAAAAGTGTGATTTTTGACCGGCCTTCTTTATAAACTAGATCAATTATCTTCTACTTAATATAAAATATTAAAAGGATGATCAAATTTCCTCCTTGATTTTTAAAAAACAAATTAATCAACCGTTAATTCCAATACAAGACGAAACAACTAGAAATCTAATAAGGTCTGATCTAACACACATTTCACATTTGGATGATGTTTCATCTATTAGTGAAAACATACTATGGCATTGTCAAAAATGTTTCAAACTGATCCGATCCAACGCAATTCAGACAGTGATTCATCTGTTAAAAAAACATGTTATCTCTACTTTAAAAATATTTAAAATTTTTAAAAACAATAATTTCAAACTACTGTGTCGAAGGAAACAAGGGGATATGAAGAAAACATTTTCTGCATCTTCATGACAACAACATGTGAAACACCACACAGAATCAATTGCAACAACGTTAAAGTCGGAAGAGGAGACATATGTGTTGTGGAATATCCAGTAAAAAAAAAATAAAACACTCAAATACAACAGAGTGTGGCAAGATCAATGGATATGTGTTGAAACAAAAATAATCAAGAATATCTCGATCATTGGTTGTGTTGGAGTAGTTTAGAATTTACAATAATTAATCCTTAGTCTAAACATGATCACCAATACATTGATGCTGAATTAAATAACCTGCAGCCATCTCCTTCTTCTGGATTGTCTCTTCTCTTCTACTGAATTTGCTTTGGTTGTCGCTGTCAATGATGAGGCAAGGTGTCGACAGCCTTCGTGTCTCCACCGGCACTGCCTTGAGATGGCCACACGAAGCCCTTCCAACGTTTTAGTCGATCGGGCGCTTAGGGTTTTGGTGGGTGACGAGGGAGGTTCGGCGTCCCTCCTCCCTCACGTCACTTTCTATATAGCAACGCTGGTGGGCCTCGGGGGCTTAATATCCTGTTAGGATTCTAAACCAAAATCATAACCGATCACACAGATTCTGGCTTATCTCTTTCTTTCTTGATCGGTAAGGAAGGTGGGCCTCTCTTTCTACCGATCTCTCTCGGTAGTTACCAGAAATCAACCAACATGTCAGTGATCTCGGGTAACCGAGAATTGCATCACTAGTAAACTTTTTTCCCTCTCGCATACCTTTTCTAATCTAATCATAATTTATTTGCTAAAGGGCTTAGTTACCTTACTAGCTGTTTGGACCCATAAAATAGAGGTGTTTTGCATATATTTGAATGGACCCCCAAGCCCCGTTCCATACAATGTAGCAGGGCTTTGTGCTAGGTGTGACTGGCAGGCGCTTAGCAGCGTGCTACTCCTCCCACGAGGATGGACATGGGGCAGGCAAGCAGAGACCACTGGAGAGAGGCACTCAAGAAGCCACGTGGATGCTGCCCAGGAAGGCACACAGGGTGGGAGGTTTTGCTTTTCCTCAATCTCACCCGTGTGGTACTCGCATATAACTGATTAAAAAACAAATAATATATTACTATAGGTATATATCTATATTATATAAACTATGGAGCTGTTCAGATTATTGTCATTCTCAACCATTTGAAATTTTGAATCTGCCAAAATTTTGGCAAGTTAGAAATTATTTATAAGTCTAGAACTTTCTCTTCGCAGAACATCTATCAAAATTTGGTAAGGCAATAAACTAAACACCACCATACCAAATTTTTGCATTACCAAAATTCGGAAAGTTTGATCTGTATCTGGATCTGGAGGGACGGTGGTCCATATCCAACACATATATCTAGATCTGGAGGGAGGGTGGCATGGTGGCCAGCGGCCAGTGATGCTGTCGACATTTTTTTATTTTTGCAGGCGGATGGATTTTTCGTCCACTGAGCCTGCAAAAAACCGGTTTTGCAGGGGAGGTGGCCCGTCTGAAAAAACAGACGATTTGAAATGGGCGGCTCACCTGCCCGCCCGCAAAAACGAATTTACCCGCCCGTAAAAACTGATTTTGTACTATTGACCGAAAGAGACACGACGGGCTGATTCTATGTATTGCATGACGCCGATGCCCGAGAAACGTGAAGCCATAATTTTAGCAGGACCAGCCTCTCCCTTGCAATTCCTTCATTTTTCTAGTATTCACGGATGAAAGAGATGTGTGCAGCCCACATTATCCCATTGTTATGACCGGTACCATTTGCGTGTTCTGGAGCAGCGGTATACGGTAAATTTCAAGCCAGGTAAGGTGGATAATTGGATATGGACCATCTTAGTTTTTAAACTGCCTTGTCACCACAATTCCATCGGCATGTTGCTTCAAACACGTCCTTTGCTCACAAATTAATTACAGGGCCCTCCTCTAGAAAGCGACAACACATGTTTAATAGTAATTGATTAATTTCCAACGACGGGAGCAGGTATACGGAATTGAAGAAAAGAAGATCAGGATGCAGAACAGCCAGCAGACAGTTAATTAAACCTAAGCTAACCCACAGGCATCTAGCTTCTATACCTAGCTAGGTACAGATCACTTTGATGGCTTGAAGCCGCCAGCCAGCCAGAATATGGCCGCCCTGAATAGATAGATACATGGATGGATCGAGTCACTGTCATGCCGCTGCTACTGGGCTCCTTAACAAATTTAATGGCCTCTAGGGCATACGGGCCGTGGGTGTTAGTTTGGCGATGGCGACGATACTACATACGATGCATTCGTCCGTCGCGCGTGCACTGAAACAGAGATTTCGTCGGGATAGACAGAGATACTGCATCCATCCTTCAAATATGTTTGACCGTTTATTTTATAAAAAAATTATGTAATTATTAATTCTATTTCTATCATTTGATTTATTATTTAATATATTTTTATGTGTATATATAGTTTTATATATTTCACATTAATTTTTTAATAAAATAAATAGTCAAACGTATATAAGAAAATTAACGGATCAAACATTTAATGGCGGAGATAGTAGATCATTCGTTCACCGGTCAGCGTCATAGAGCAGCAATGTACGTTCGTAATGCGAACTGCGAAACTCTGCTTCATCT
>CM002484.1:9452259-9466814 GCA_000325765.3 Leersia perrieri
CGGTTTACATGTTCTAGATTGGTACTACTTAATTGGGGCTTCGTTGATTATGCCGAATATTCTAATTAATGTTGTTACCTTTTTAAAATACTTTGTTAGGCCAATATGACACGATACCTCTACCACTGCATGTGAAGTTAATTGGGTTATTTGGATCGGTTTGTCTTAGATTTATCACGAGCTGGTTAGGTCCAATCCTTCGTATTAAGTTTAATTTAATCGGTTCATATTCGTCGGCTAGCAGGGTAAACAGTTTCATCGGGATTTCAGCTGATGACTTATCTTTCATTTTAATTTTTTTATATTTTCCTTGCATCTGCTAGGAGTTCACTATCATATAAACTTGGAGATAAGTTGTCCTTATTTGTTTTAATCTTATATTGTCCTGTTAAGTCCGATCTATCGAGATTGTTTCTAATCAGGATAATGTTATCAAGTGAGTTGTACTTTCTACATACAGTCGATGCGAGATCTATTGTCCTTCTAAATAGCCGGCTGATTGTAAAACACCATTGACGATAGCTACTAACGTCTAATTATTCCTATTTATTCTTGTTGATTGCATGATTAAATCAACTGGCCCGTGCTAAACCCGTATTTTAGGACCTACACCAGAGTAAATAAATTTGCTAGGCCTTCATGTGTTAGTGCACAATAAATTTTGCGCCAATAGGCTGATCGGGTGGAGGCCTGCCATTTGAGGGTATGTGTATGCGGTCATAGCCTGAGGAACTAGCTACTAGTATATGTGGACGTATAATTGGTTATATTCTTCCCTTAATTAATAGTTGACTTTGCATTGTCCACCCTCAGTTATTAAATTATATGTTTACTTTTGGCTCGTCGATGATTTAATGAATGATCGATGCAACTAAGTCCAACATATATATATTATATCCAGATGCATGCAAGTCAAATGTACAAAACTACAAAAGTGAAGTTGAGCATATATCTGATCGGATCCAATCAAAACTATTAGGTCGAAGTCTTTGAAGCTTTCGAATATTAGAGATCCAAAGTACATACCAAGAGGGCATGTAGTGTTTTTATAATATAATAAAAATGATGTTCAATCAGCTTACTTCGTTTAAAGTTTTCTAATATGTATTACTTCTCCCCTACATTGTAGGATACAGGTCTGCACATTAAGACAAAAACTGTGAAAAAAAAACATTAAACATAAGTGACAGTCCCGTGTTACAACAATATTTCTTCATTTTCATACTCCCTCGGTCTGAGTAGTTTATTTTAGCTTGTCATAAATATCATATATTTTAAAATGGAGGTGTATATTTTAAGTGTTCTAGCTCAAACATTAAGATAATTGTAAAATCTAGAGTATGGGGGATAATAAAGGGTAATGTAGGACAGTAGGAAAAACATAAAAAGTTTGTAACACATGGTTTTTTTTCTTCTTTTAACTCTAAATTCATGTGTTTTTTCTTTGTGTCAACCAAACATCAGTTTTACAACTTTTGTGCTTTTAATTCCTCTAGGAATTTAACGGTCATGATATTCTTTGTATGTTATCATATTCCTCTTTTTTCCAGTGTTTAAAAGGGTGAATGATTGGCATGAGAAAGATGAATAAAAAATGTGAACTCCCCAAATTCCTAAAAACTGGATTCCACTTTTATCCATATCTTTTTTTTACGCGGTCAAATTTGGCAAGAGCTTGGTCTTTCCCACTCCTTCAAGTAACATCTGTTTCCATCTCATTCTGCCGCCGAAGCCGCACACCCCTCCGCCGCCATGGTAGAGGTCGCTCACACTCGTCATTCAAAAGAAAAACTGAGACAAATTCCCAAGCTCTTTCAAATAAGCTATAAACCAAGGTATTGCCAATTTTTTTGTTTAATTAGATTGTGCCATTATAAATTTGTCGAACTGAAGAAGTGTCATTGAAATTCGTGATACCATGTGAGTGCCACTAAACTTGTAAATAGCAGTCGTGTCACTTCCATCATGTTTCTTCCGTCTTCAGTTCCTATTTTCCTCTGCACCTCACCCACATCCCCACACAAAACCAACTGATTCCACCGATTTTTGCATGGATCGCAGCAGCCGCCTCAGTGGAGGAGGGACAAAGCAGGATGAAGTCCGGCACCAAGGAAGAGGAGATATCATGGCGGTGGAGAACGCGGAGAAGAGATCTAAATTGGCGGTCGCAGTGCTATCGGGCAGGTAGAGCTTGGAGTTGGTGGAGGAAGACGTGCACAGGGACCGGGAGGGAGACGTTGTCAACGTACACCCTTCTCAACACTCGCTAGCCGGCGGAGCTATAGGTGAAGAGGGCCTAGGTGGCGCCAGCAGCAGCGATGGCTCGGGCAACAAAGATTGCCTATGCTAGAAAGGATCGATGTCAGCGGCCATCCTTGTGGGGTGAAATCTGGATGGCCACCCAAGGAGACGGCAGTGGGTGAAGTTACCTGAGTCATTAGGATAACGCAGATGAGGCCATTGCCACTTATGTCAAGCACAGCCCGGTGGCAGCAGAGTTGAAGGTTGTCGGCGCCGTTCCTAGTGAAGTTGGCAACCAAACGAATTTCGATAGCTCTTCTCAAACTGAGCAAATTTGCAGACAAGCATCCAATTAACCCAATTTTCTTCCCGTTTTGACACCTATATATCACACCTATCTGATGCCTCTACAGTCGTACACATCTAACCCTATCAGAACCAATGTTTTAAATCGCGGGCTAAGGCATTTAGCGGTTGGTCTCCAAAAACAGCTAATAGCCAGCTAAATGGAGCTATAGCGTAAATAGCTGCTAAATTACACATGAAAGTAAATAGCGGCATCATTCTCAATCAGCTATAGCGGGAGATAGCGGAGGCTATAGTTGGCTATTTTGTACTATGATCAGAACACTTGCTATCAGCGACATTATACATCTCGTGGAGCCTGCAGCTTCAATCACGAAGGCCACCATCGGTCTACAAAAATGTCACAAGTTCAACAAAACATTGACAAGCAAAAAAACGCACCGTACAACAGTACAAAAATATAACACTGGATATAATAATCAACATTTGAATGACAATAGTTTTGCTTATATCCCATCAGCCTCCTCAGGGAGAATAATGAGCATTAACACCGACAGGAATTCAGGAAAGCATGTAAGAGCTCTACAGAAAGCTTGCTGTGAGGAGTCTTAATTTATCAAACCGTTCGCTTTGTCGTTCGACAGTTCGAGGCCCGGTGTCTATAAGCTGGAGGAATAGGAGCTGAAATCTTTGTTCTCCTCAAACTGCTAAGCTGGGACTTGAGATACTTGCGTGGGTTTACACTACAAATATAGCTAGGCTCTTCTTCATCACCAATCTCTGCTCTCCTCAAACTGCTAAGCTGGAACTTGAGATTCTTGAGGGGGATTACACCGTAAAGGCTCTTCCTTCATCAACACCACTCAGATGCTTATCAGAAGGGAAAAGCAAATAGGCCTTAGTATCTATTGGTAGTTTGGGTATTAGTAGCGGCGCCCCCTTCCCGGATATCCATACCCTCTTCCATAGTAGCCACGACCACGTGGTCCACCACGGCGACCCTCCCTCCTCCGTGCATGCCCATTGGCCGTGCCTTGCAGAATCACCAAAAGTCTACAAGCAAAACTTGCTATAATAAGCACTTCATGTTGTGATAAGGTAAAACCATGAAACACACATGTAATTTAGCTGATTACCTCAGTGTCTATTTTTCTCTGCTCTGAGAATTTGATTCTTCCATTCCCACCTCCATTATCAATGGTATTGCATCATTGCATGAGAGTGAATCAAATAAGTTATCTTTGACATATACAGGGGCTGCACAAAGACGACAAAAAAAAGCTAGTTAGCAAGGATGAGACAGAACTGATACCTTAGCTTCTGCCTTCCCAGGAGAAATATCATCTTCTAACATCATCATCATACTCATTAGGATTGCCGTTCAACTGTCCTTTGCTTTTACCAAGATGGCCCCATACTTCATCTTTGTTAAACTTCTCATTCATTGCCATGAAATCAAAATTCTCAGTAAACTTGGTTACAGAATGTGATAGCTGGAGAGAGAGGGGAAATTAATAAGTATACAAATTATTACATTACAATTTTAAAAGCATAGTTATTGGGGGCGGAGCGCTCATCGGCGAAGCGGAGACGGAGATAGGCGCCTGACCTTGCATGTCGGGAGCCGTGGAGGAGACAACGACGGGGATTGGCGGCGGCGGCGGCGGGGCGGAGTATTGGCGTCGGGCAGGTGGTTGACGACAAATAACGGCGGCGACAGGGGGGATTCATGGACAGAGACAGAGACGGAGGGTGGAGAGTGGCGCACCGGCACGAATGAGGATGAGGCGGCGATGAGGACAGAAAGGGGTGGAGGATGAGACGGAGACGGAGGCGGAGGAGGCGGCGGAGGGACGGAGGAAGGATGCGCTGCGGCGTTGGAAACTTGTAATAGATGCGGGGAACCGGGTAAGTCGGGTAAGCCGGTACAGGGGTAAAATTGGAGGTGAGAAAGTGTCAGCTTCATTGAATCACCCAATCTACCCGACGTTTATCCAAATACATGGCGAAAAATATCACAACTTCTTTACTTAATCACCTCGTGCAGATAAGCCGAAACAAAATGGCCGGCCCTAGTTACGTGTTCGCGCATCATTAAAACCCTATAAAAACAGAAGCCCTCCCTTCCCCTCCCGGCTTTCTAGTTTCCACCAAAAACCCTTCGCCGCCGCCCCTTCCGATCTCCTCGCCCTTTTTCCGTCGCGACATTCCGACGAACACCTCTCGTGCACTCCACGCCCGCGCGTCGCCGCGGCAATCTCCACGGGGAAACACCCCCGCTCGCGTCGCGTGTGCTCTTAGTTAATTACACCACGAGATCGATGGGGATCAAGGGTAGAGGGAAGCAGCAGCGCAAGGGGGCTGACGCGGCGGCGGCGCGGGAGGAGGGGAAGCGGCGGCACGACGACGAGGCGGCCGCGCTGCGCGAGGAGGCCGTGGCGGTGCTGCGGCTGGACCGCGAGGGCCGCCACGCCGAGGCGATCGCGCGCGCCGAGGAGCTCGCCGCGACGCACCCACAATCCGCCCTCGCGCAGCACCTTGCCGCCGGCCTCCACCACAACGCGTCCACCCGCGCCGCCGTCGAACGCACCGACGGCCAGGGCTCCGTCGCGCACCTCGCCCGCGCGCGCGTCTTCTACGACCAGGCCAGGCGCCTCGCCCCCAACTGCGTCCAGATCACCGTCGGCTCCGCGATGGCGCGGCTCCCCACCGCCGAGGATCACGACCTCGAGCCCGACCGCGAGATCATGCGCGCCGTGAGGATCGCCGCCGCGTCCCCCACCGACCCAGCGGAGAACAACGCCACCTTCCACCTCGACGGCAGCGCGCGCACCGCCACGGAGAGGATCGCCATGGCGAGGCAGTCGGCGGCCGCACACTACCGCCGCATCATGTCCCACATGAACACCAAGGTGATCCCCCGCGCCGTCGTCTCCACGCTCGAGGTCTCCAAGCGCGAGGGCGCCGCGACGGCGAAGAAGCGGGCGAGGGCGCTCGCCGAGCGCTACGAGTACTCGGCTCGTGCGATCATGGCGCACGCGCACATCAGCCTGGATTTCGCACGCGGCCTCGATCCGAACATCGACAAGAGGCCGTTCCTGACTCGCATCCTCGACGACGTAAACAAGGCGGTTGTTCAGCGCCTCACCTCGCTCGAGATTGTCAGGTTCCGTGCCAAGCTACTTTTCGTGCTGGGGTTTAATTGTGCTGTGGAAAGTGAGTGCCAACGGGCGATCTCGATAGAGAATCCTGTTGATCCTGGGGAGGAAGATGTGCCTCCTGGATCTGTCCCTGGAGAGAAGCTTCAAGATAGGATATCTTATGTATGCAGAGATCTCCAACGTTTACGCCAGAAGCTTGTTCTGAAGGCTAGGGATCACTGGTGTTCTTTGCCAAGTGAGAAGCAGGACAGCTTTAGATTTGTGGGACTCAAGTCTATGCATCAATACTATGTGTCTGAAGATGACCATGAGGCAGTAAAGACCGTATCTGATGCACTCAATTTTGTTAAGAAGAACGGGTCATGGAGATTCTGGGTTTGCCCCTATTGTGTTGGCAAGAAGATCCCAGACATTGATTCACTCTTGCACCATATGCGCAACAAGCATTCAGATGGAGGTTTCTGGCCGAAGCTGTTGTCAATTGTAGATCCAAAATTGGTTCCTGATACTGATGCATCTCAGGGTGATTATTTCTTGAAGAACGCAACGATTTGTCATGATTCAGAGGAGAATTATGCCTTCCATTTCAAAAGGATGGATATGATTTTTGGATACTTGTTTCTTCGGGCATGTACCAAAACTGATCAAAATTCACTTTCTGAAATACGAGACGAAAAATGCTCAAAAGGTGTTTCTATCCTTGAGAAGATCAAGCTAAAGCTGAAGAATATCCCAACAGATACTTCGAGCACTGAGGTTTGACAATCTTTTGTTTTGCATGGCCTTGTATCAATATCGTTTTATTATATTCATTCTTACTCATAGCCATCTTTATTATGTTGCAGTCAAATGAGGCTTGTGCTGAAATCCGAGACTTGTGGCATTATTTTCTTGAAATCTCTCTTCTGGATTATCGTGTAGTCATCTCACCGCTTGCATTGTCTTTCATATCGGTATGTTTACAACTTTCATATCGGTATGTTTACAACTGGAGGTTCTGTTTACGTATAGTTATCCATCTGTTCGCCCTTGTCTATAATCTTAACAGGAGAAGTTACTAAAATGCATGTCTAAAGATGAAATGGCCTCCAGTAAGAGTATCGATGTTGCTGTTATCGATGCAATATTTCCTTTTGTTGATGGCTTTCCGAATATTGATGCAATACTTCCTAACGTCAAGGATGCGCCTGACAGCAATGATGATGATACATCAAAAGCAGGTTATTCAGAATTTGAATCCTCTTCCAATGCAACCTGTCTTCCTTTGATACAGATCTTGTTATGTCCATGCATCTATCAAATTATATATATACTTCACCTGTCTGGCAGAAACCTTATAACTGCCCCGAAAAATCAACCCACATCACTTCCATTCAAATACAGAAACCCAGTAGTTACTTCAATTTAATTTCGTAGTGTTGAGAATGTAGTACCTATGTTTGTCCGAATGTCACATTTGAACTCTTTTTAATAACCTGCAGTGAATCATCACATTGATAATTTACTAAAAAAATCATTCCAGTTATATACAGATGTGTGAATACATATTTGGTAGTATTAACATCATATGAACTGCTTTTTTTTAGGAGAACTTTAACATTCCACATCCAGAAGGTAACTATCACATGGTCTAATTATTCCTGCAAATAGAACATCTTTCAGTTATTAGTTGTACGTGTGATTTATTTGTTAATGTGAACATAGTATACTCTTCATAATCACAGGATCTATCTATGTCCTAGGAAAACTATCTGCTCCATTTTTCAATCCTGTTAATGTGATGATTGTATGTTTCTTATGGGTAATCTCATCATCCAGGAACACATGGCCAATCGGCTGAGGGAAGGGCAACCACCACCTATTAAAGTGTTGATGCTCTCAGAAAAGAAAACATGGACAAAGACCTGTTTATCTTGCGTCTGATCATACGGGTAGTAGAAACTTGCAAGTTTTGGGTTTTGTCATGTGTAAGTTCTGGCTTCGTATGAATGTGCAATCATTGTGGAATTTAAGGTGCTTCAGAGATGAGTTCAAGGGCCCCACTTGCAAAGATCCTTCGTATCAATGAGAACTGCATCACTGACCTATTTCTATTGAATCTTCTCTGCTTCGGACGAAAAAGAACACAACAGAGTGGATGTTTTACTGACTTCTCTGAAGGCTATTTCTCTTTAAAATTGTGAACAAAAAACATGTTTCAGAAAGTATGTGGGTACTACCATTGCATCCATTTGCATGGTCATTTTGCTCAAGCAATATTATTACTCCCTCCATTGCCTCAACTCAAGATCATGTTTTTTTAGATTCAAACAATAACATTTTCCTGACTATTATTAAGTCATCATTTGCATACCGTGGTGTTGTAGTTATTGCCAAACATATTAAAAATAAATTAATGGTCAAAGTTCGATTTCGTAGACCATGCCTTATCGAAAATTGTAGTTCACACTACGCGTTGTAAAATAAAATTCTAGGGACAAATTTTAGTGTACCGTGTGAGCTTTCCATTTTACTGCTGATCGTACTGTTGGTTACATTTTCTTGGTTGCGTACGTTATGGAGATTGTTGTGTTTTGCGATTGTATTCAATGAGAAATTCTTTACATCTCATAGAAGGAAATGCTCCACAGGTCTTACATGGCATTTTCTACATTTTTAAAAATCAATATGGGTCAGAACTGTCTCTCTTTTCTCTTATTCCATACTTCCATACTCACTGGAATGAACAAATTTAGATATGTGATTGCAATGTTCATTTGTTGGCAACTCTTTTAATCATATTATTGTTTTTTATTAAAGTGTAAAGTGTCGAACTAATCCATTGGAGATTGCCAATCATGTTTATCCTGGCTAAGTCTTATTTTATTTTTCATGTACATGTTCTTGTACTCAAATGCAAATCTCACAAATCAAATACAACTGCAGACTGGAAAAAACTTTGCTTCTGAGTCTGTGGCAGCGATGCTTGAAGCATTGCATACAATAGAAACTCCTTCCATTTCGATTTCAACAGTAAGATAGAGGAACGTGTAGTAAGTCCTTCCATTTCGATTCCGACAGTAAGATAGAGGAACGTGTAGTAAGTCCTGTCAACAGTGGCGATTGCATATGCCGAATACATAATCTGTTCGGGATTAGGTTGATGCGCAAATTAGCTGCAGGTGTGGGAAGTGTTTTGATGTGAAAGAGCATGCTATGATTTTCTATAGATTTGATGCTGGTTCACCTCAAACAACAAACTTGTGTCACATGTAGCTAACTTTTTATCGGTGGATGCAAGAAGGCAAATAGTTACTGCCAACTTTTTGTAGATCAAATCCTTTGCAGAGCTTCAGTTCTATATGATGAACAGTCATGCTTTCAAGACAATTTTTTGCAAGCGTTTTGGAAGCCGGAAGAACATTGACGTTTCTCTTTTAAGCACAGCACATTTGTTAGGTAAAGGTCCTTCTCTACAATAATAAATTGCAATTTAATATTTGATATTTTTCCTGCCTAAACAGAATCACAGAACACGATATTAGTTGTTACTAAAAAGAACATTTTATTGGCGATATGCATGCCGTTGTAACTCAAATATTTCTTGAAACTTGAAGGCTTACTTCTTAATTACACTAACACTGAACTGTAACACTATTAAGTTTTATATGGTTTGTTACTATGCTGGTTTAGACTTTTTTGCTCTGTTCTTTTTTTAAGATTTCTAAAGTTAACATCAAAATGGTGTTTGGTTTTCCATTTTTGCTGTTATGTTGCAGGTTTAGACTGGTTTGGTGAGTGCGAAAACCAGGTTCAGGCGTTCAGCTATCTGAAGTTTTGGTTGGCATTTAACACCCCCTTGATATTAAACTTCTCTGTAGTGGTGTTCACTCCTCGGCAAACTATTCTCAGGCCTCAATGGTATGTGCAGAGAAAACCTTTCTTATTTAGGAATTAAATTGTTGATAAAACAAAAGAAAAAATGAACGCTATCCCACTGGAATGGTACCCTCTTTCTCATTATCGTGGTAAAAGGTTAAGTGCATCCCAAGAGATTAGAAATAAATCGGCGTATATAGGCTAGATTTTAGTTCACCGACGTCACATGGAGGTGGCATTTATGTCATGGCTTTTATAGTGTGGACTTAGGGCCTGTTTGTTTGAGCTTCTGGACAGCTCTCAGCGTGAAAAGCCAGAAGCTCAAACAAACAGTTAACTTTTCGTGCAGGGAAAGCCAGAAGCTTTTTCTGAGTTTGTACGGAAAGCTGAAAAGCTCAGTTTTATGAGCTTTTTTGGCTTTTTGAATCCAGAAAGCAAAGCAAAACTATGATTGGTTTTTCAGAACGAAAAGCCTGCAACAGCTTTTTAGAAAAGCTCTAAAAACTGCAACTCAAACAAACAGGCTCTTAGATCTCGCCCCATGCTCGATTACAACAGAAAGAGGTAAAGTCCTGAACTGGACCATACAACGTTGGAGAAAACTTCTTAGCTTCCTCAATGGTGATGGCTGGGAAGGACTCACCTACAAAAGGTAATCCTTCAATTAGCACATCTCTATTTGTTTTAACAAATTAGCACATTCTTTTAAAATACGACAATCAATTCAAGCATGAATATTATCTTCCCACAACCAAGATGTATCCACTTTTTTTAGCATGGCCATTCAGTAAAAATAATTAAGAAGCGTGTAGTTCCCATGCAGCAGTGTCTTTGTTTACAACAGCATGTTGACCCAACCAAAAAAGACTTCTCGGAAGGCTTTTTTTTTTTCGGATTGAACATCATGTACGTGGTTGTTGTATGCCATCCTTCTGTATTTGTTCTGATTGGCACAGAGTGTTACCACACACATGACTTTATTTTTTTCCTCTGGCTGTTATATGTTACAGCTCAGTTATCAGGCAAGCACCATCAGAATAGTGATGATGCGGTTTTTTTTCGTGAGAACTTTGAAGACGACCGTATTGCGCAGCACAACAGAGACGGGAGGAGAATTATATTCCACTGGACATGCCATTTTGTTTGATAGAAACAAAACAACGAAACGCACTGAAAGTAGAACACTCTATAATTTTATTAATTCAAGATGAATAATTACAAATACAATATAGGTTTCTTGTAGGAGTTCGTCTTTTGCCTTCGTGAGTGTACTAGCTTAATAGAGAGGTATCTTGACCGGAGACCGGAGAATTGTGTAGTTTGTTGATTCCCGTCGCATAATAATGAGTCAAACAATTGATTACATCCGCAGAGCAAGCCTACGAAACACCTCTGATTAAGCTGCGTCTTTGGTCATCGTCTTCAATATTTGTTTACGTCATCGTCTTCGAGATTTGTTTACTCGTCGTCAAGGTTGAGGATAATGCGGATTTGACGGAGAGTAAAATACAGGTGGCTTTATATCACCGAAACCCAATCATATATTTCTCATATTTGTTCATATAGAATAAGTGTCATGATGAAGGGGTTGACTTTTGCCTTGTCGGTGCCTAGTCATACAAGCCGCTTTCATTAGACATAGATGTTGAGTTGCTTTTGCCTCTCGGTGCCCAACAACATGCATCTTGTCTTACTCATTTTAGATGTATAGAAAATACACGGCCCTGGCTTCTATAGCACAAAACCATGATTGATTTCGTCCAGGCTTGTACGTCGTAGACGGATGAAGGAAAAGGCGGGCTTTAGCCTTGTCAGCATTAGCCAAGACACAGTCCGGCCTCGTCGGCCATGGATGTAATATTATTTTGATGATTGGGTCATTTTTGATATGTTAGCATCCGGCCCAGACACAAATAATTATGCATCAGATCCGCACACCTCTCTCGATAGCTACAATTATTTCAGACAGTGTACACACATGGCAACATATTTTCTCGGCATATCACCGGTCTATTTGCTAGACTTGACACACACGGTTTAGAATATGATAGTCTAATCCCGGAGACAGATTTATAAGATATACATGATTTGGTAATAGGTACGGAATCGTGGTCTAATCCCTAAAATTAGTTCATGAGACATACGGTTTGGAACATGGTATTCTGATCCTCGAGATCTCGGTTCATAAGACGTACACAATTTGACAACAAGTTCAAAATCGTATAGTATAATTCCCAAGTTTAGTACATGATACTATGATTCGAGAAGCAAGAAGAGAGAAGGATCGTAGTCTAATCTCCAAGACTGGTTCATGAGACTACGCAATTTCTCAGGGGTCAAAACTTCAAAAGAAAGCTCACCATTCATCACAATCATCTTCGCTTGTGACATCTGGGTGCACCAAGAGAACGTCGACGATTTATGTGGTGGAATGAAAACTATCGCTAGCGACCCTAGGGTCCTTCTCCTTTTAGGGCTTTTACAATGCCGGCCACTCGGGCCCATGGCTCAAGGCAAAAGTTGGGCTCAAGCACTAGGGAGGACACAACATATACAATGCAAAATGGCCTGGAAGGGCCCACAAAATCTAAGGACACCAAAAGAAGCCATTCAAGCCCACAATGCCAGTGTCTCCACCGAGTGGACCGGGCCATTAAAATTCCTCATTTACCCCAGAGGAAGGGCATCGGCCTCACCCTCACATCCCCCATCAACGCTAGCGTCGTCTTCTCCGCACTCTCCCTCAATCCTGCGCCCGTTCTTCTGAGATCGAGGCCGGAGATGGAGGAAACCGGCTCGAGTAGGAGGGGCCGTGGTGGAGGCGCGGTGGCTCGGAGGGGAAAGGTCTAGGACTCCACCACCGCCTCCAGCATAATCGGGTACGTCGGGGAGTGGTTATTCATCTAGATCTGATGGCAGGAGGGGCGGCGGAGGTGGGGGCTCAAGCGGCGACGGCGGATGGACGCCAAGGTCCTCGTTGGTGAATGGCCAGATGCCGATGGGTTCTCCTGCTGCGCCTCCACCCAGTGGCCGTCGGCCGTATCTGGCGGGAGGGCGGACGAATCTGGCGGGAGGGAGGGTGATTTTTGGCACAGCTCACCGCGAAGCCACATGATGCTAGGGCTACGATGCGTCCAGCGTGTCGCCTCGTGGTTGAGCGGCCTCCCTTCTGTGCGATTCTGACGAAGACGCTAGCGGTCTCTGTTTGACGCGAGGAGACTTGCAGAGGCTGCACCAAACCACCCACGTCGGATTCCATCCGCGCTGGCACCGTGAAGCCGAACGACACCTCGGCCCACCGTAAAAGCCCTTATAGGCGCCGGAGGACGCTAGTCCTTCGAACTTTCCGGCCAAGTTAAGCTCACGCATTGACCTCCTGTGTATTAGCGTAGATAAGCCTGCATGCACATATATAGCAGATGGTTATCCTTCAAATAAAATTCTGTACAGATAGATCTAATCACATCTTTATCTTTACCTATTATAAAAATTAGCGATGTTTCCGTCCTTGGTATATCGTCTGCCACGATGGTCCCGCTTGTCATCCAGCTTTGTGCCCTCCCGCTCGCGCGGCTCGCGCAGAAAGCCGTGTCGTTCACGCCAAAATAGTCCCGATGGATAACACAAAATCCCCGGTATCCTTTGTTGCTTTATCCCGTAACAGAATCAGAATGTGCATACCAGAAACAAATCTAAATTTACCAATCTCCTAATCCTATACAAATACCGATAGATTGTTAAATAAATCACGCCCAAACAAATCATATCTTCCTGTTGCAACCGGCTCCTCTCGCCCTCGCCTTTAGTTCCATCCCTGCCACCGTGGAGCAACATACCAGCCCATCTCCAAAACCAGGTGTTTCTACTTTCACCGCTGCTGTTCCAGTGAATTCCCATGTCGAATTCTTTTAAAAAATATAATGGCTAGATTACATGTTTTTGTATTTCTGTCTATAATATGTTATGTGTGTATATATACACTAATAAATGTGTGTGTGCGTTGCAACGGGCTTTTTTGTGTTAGTGTTGTTAGAAAGGCCAAACATTTTTTTTTGTGTGGGCTTATTTAATTGATTTATGATAAGCAGTGTAAATATCTTAAATTAAGAAATAAACTAAATTTTGTAATTTGTATGAGTTTTTTTGTTTTTTAACAAATAGCAGTATCTCTATTTTTAGTTGTGTTTGGTATTCCTCCCCCAAGGTTTTTGACTCCACCAAGGTAGATGCCGACTGATCTGCTTCCACCGATGTCTCCTGCAGCAGATCTGCCTCCACCGAGTTGCAACGGGTTTTTTTATATGAGAATAAGAAAGAAAGTATATTTATTAAATTGTAGATTTTTTAATTGTAAATTTTTAAATTTATTCACAAACATATTATATTAGGATGATTATTAAATTAAACAGAAATCAGAAAATAAAAGGATGATGGGGAATCTTTGTCAGTGTTATTGTATACCACCCACTTTTTATCGCTTACTCCACTGTGCATTTGACAAAAAAAAAAAAGTTGATCGACAGGCCATAGTGAACAAAATAAAATGTAAAGAGGAGACTTGCATAATATGTTCTGTGTATTTGGAGTTTTTGCACGTGTATCGTTATCTCTCTGTATTTTTCTATACACCGGCAGATGATAGTCTCTTTTTCATTGTCTCGTTCTCTCCAACACTCTCTTTTTTCTTTAGTTAGCACCGCTCCAGTCGAGTTCTTCCTCTCCGTCGTCAGTGCTCCAGCTAGGGTGCCCACGAGAGTATCCGCCACCACCGAGGTTAGCGCCTCCGAATCTGCGTCCACCGAGGTCGCTGCCATCGTATCCAACTCCACTGAGGTCAGTTGCGGTGGATCTGCCTTCACGGAGGTCGCCGGAGGCTGATCTGCCTCCAATGAGGTTGTTGCCGTTGTATCCGCCTCCTCCGAGGGCTCCTGCACCGGATCCGCCTCCAGTGAGATCGCCTGTGCCGGATCTGCCTCCACCGAGGCCGCC
>CM002484.1:9482933-9507509 GCA_000325765.3 Leersia perrieri
GTCCTTCGTGGCTAGGCGGGCCGTGCCAGGGCGTGGCACCCCGACCACCTTGAATGGGCCCTCCCACATGGGGGACAGCTTGCTTAGTCCAGCCTGTGTTTGGACACGGCGCAAGATGAGGTCGTTGATTTGCAAACCTCGGGGGTTGACGTTGCGCTGATGGTAGCGACGAAGGTTCTGCTGGTAACGGGCTACGCGGAGGGCCGCGCGGTGTCACCTTTCTTCGATGTAATCGAGGTCGTGGCACCGGAGCTCCTCTTGGTTGACTTGGGTGTACATTGTCGCGCGCAGGTAGCCCAGAGTGAGCTCGGATGGGAGGACCGCCTCGGCCCCGTATACCATGAAGAACGGCGTCTCCCCTGTTGCGCGGCTGGGAGTGGTCCGGTTGGACCATAGGACCGCCGACAGCTCGTCGGTCCAGGAGTCGTCGTGCTTTTTAGGGCATTGTAAGTTTTGGTCTTGAGGCCTTTTAGGATCTCGGTGTTGGCACGCTCGACTTGGCCGTTACTGTGTGGGTGGGCGGGGGAGGCAAAGCAAAGCTTGATGCCCATGTCATCGCAATAGTCGCCGAAGAGCTCGTTGGTGAACTGGGTCCCGTTGTCAGTAATGATGCGGTTGGGGACCCCGAACCTTGTTGTTATTCCACGCATAAAACGCACCGCGGAATGCTTGTCGATGGTAGGCACCGGGTAGGCTTAGGGCCATTTGGTGAATTTGTCGATGGCGACGTAGAGGTATTTGCATCCCCGCGCACCTGTTTGAAGGGACCCAGGATGTCCAGCCCCCAGACCGCGAAGGGCCAGGAGAATGGAATAGTTTGGAGCGCCTGGGCCGGTAGGTGTGTCTGTTTTGCGTGAAACTGGCACGCCCGGCACCGCCACGCGAGGTCAGCGGCGTCCACCCGCACGGTGGGCCAGTAGAACCCTTGCCGGAAAGCTTTTCCAACCATGGTTCGGGAGGCCGAATGCGCGCCACATTCGCCCTCATGTATCTCGGCGAGGGCCGCGAGACCTTGTTCCCGTGTGACGCATTTCATAAGTACTCCATTGGCGCCGTGTCGGTAGAGGGTCCCTTCCACCAACACATACCTTTTGGAGATGCGAGCTATGCGCTCGCTTTCTTCGCGTTCTTTGGGTAATGCTTCGTCCCGTAGGTAAGCATGGATCTCTTCCATCTAGGCCACCTATCGGGGTGCGGGTGGTGTACCCGCGGCGGGCTGCGGTGAACTTGCCGGGTCTGGCACCGCTTGGCCTTGAGACTACGGGGTAGGAGACGGGTCAACACGCGTGGACAGCCGGGTGAGAATTTCTTCAAAAGCCCCGGGGGAGCCGGGGACCGGGCTGACGCGAGCCTAGAGAGCTCGTCGGCCAGGGTATTTTCTCGTCTGGGCACATGGCAAAGCTCTAGGCCGTCGAAGTGGCGTTCCATCCGACGGACGGCCTTTACTTATGTCTCCATCTGTGGGTCAAAGCATTGGTACTCCTTGGACACTTGATTCACGACGAGCTGCGAGTCGCCGAGGACCAGCAGGCGGCGGACACCCATGCCTGCCACTGCCCGCAGCCCTGCAAGGAGCCCCTCATACTCGGCCATGTTATTAGTCGCCCGAAAATTGAGGCAGACCACATATTTGAGGACGTTGCTTGTCGGCCAAGTTAGGGCGACGCCCGCGCCAGCCCCTGCAAAGTCAGGGAGTCGTCGAAATTCATTACCCAATGAATGGTCCACTGGCCACGGTCCGCCTGTTCTCCGGGGCCCAGAATTGGGTCACCCGGGGGTTGGTCGGCGTCGGCCAGGGGAGTCCACTCGGCCACGAAGTCGGCCAGAGCTTGACTCTTGATCGCGTGGCAAGCCTCGAAGTGGAGATCAAACTCCGACAGCTCTATTGCCCACTTGACCATGTGCCCCGTGCCTTCTCGGGTGCGTAGGATCTGTCCGAGGAGGTACGAGGTGACAACAGTTACCATGTGTGCCTGGAAGTAGTGGCGTAACTTTCGAGAGGCCACCAATACCGCATAGAGCAGTTTCTGCGCCTGGGGGTAACGTGTCTTTGCGTCCCGCAAAGCCTCACTGACGAAGTAAACCGGCCTCTGCACCTTGGGGCAGACTCTAGTTGCTCCTTCCGGGGCTTCGGGCGCAGTTGCATTGGGATGGTTTTCCTCGAGGCTAGTTTCCACTGGTCCGCGGACCACTGGGCCGTCGCCGTCCCCAGGGCCGGTAAGGCCACACGAGCGGGAGGGGGCCCGAAGGGCTACCGGATAGGTGTGCAGGTGACCACTCTGCGGTTTGGGGGCCCGAAGGCCTACTCCGGGCTCGGGGGTTGCGCCTGCTACTGCCTCTACTACATCACTTGCCTCGGGAGGTGAGGTTGGTGGGGGTGGCGCGGAACCAGGCCCCGCATCACGCTCGACTACTAACGCTGCACTTATGACTTGCGGCGTTGCCAACAAGTATAGGAGGAGGGGTTCTCCTGGCTTCGGGGCCACTAAAACGGGGGGCGAGGAGAGGTAGCGCTTGAGCTCGCCCAAGGCCTTCTCCGCCTCGTCCATCCACGTAAAAGGGCCTGTGCGTTTCAGCAGTTTAAATAGGGGTAGCGCCCGCTTGCCCAGCTTGGAAATGAAACGGCTCAAAGCGGCCATGCATCCCGTGACGCACTGCACATCCCTAAGCCTTCTGGGGGGCGCATTGTCTCTATCGCTTTTATTTTCTCGGGGTTGGCCTCGATGCCCCGGGCAGAGACCAAGAACCCGAGCAACTTCCCAGCCGGCCAGCCGGTACCCCGAAAACGCACTTCTCGGGATTCAGCTTCATGCGCGTGGAACAGAGGTTATCAAATGTCTCCATCAAATCCAAGAGTAAGGTGCTCCGGTCACGCGACTTAATTACGAGATCATCTACATACGCCTCGACATTGCGACCTACTTGATCTTTTAATGTAATGCGAGTGGTACGCTGAAAAGTAGAGCCTGCATTCTTTAAACCAAAAGGCATAGATGTATAACAGAAAGTGCCTACAGGTGTAATGAAAGCAGTTTTCTCCTCATCCGCCTTTGCCATGCGGATTTGATGGGATCCTAAATAAGCATCTAGAAAACACAAAAGGTCGCACCCCGCGGTGGAGTCGAATATCTGATCTATGCGCAGCAAGGGGAAGGGATCTTTAAGGCATGCCTTATTGAGGTCGGTGTAGTCGATGCACGTGCGTAGCTTGTCGTTGGCTTTGGGGACAACCACCGGGTTGAAGAGCCACTCGGGGTGCACCACCTCCCTAATGAAGCTGGCCTCCAGGAGCCGCGCCACCTCTTCGCGGATGAACGCCTGCCACTTCGGGGCTTGCCTCCGTACCTTCTGCCGGACTGGTCGCGTGTTCGTCCGCACCGCGAGACGGTGCTCAATCACCTCCCTAGGGACCCCGGGCATGTCCGACAGCTTCCAAGCAAACACGTCGACATTCGCCCGCAGGAAGGAGACGAGCGCGTCTTCCTATTTGGGGTCCAAGGATCCGCCGATCTTGACGGTCTTGGATGGATCGTCACCCAGCTGGATGACCTTGATGGTCACCTCATTAGCCAAGGTGATCCTTTTCTTGGGGGCCCGGGAGCCCGATGCGTCCGGCGTGGAGCCCCTGGGTCCATCTTCGTTGGCCCCGGCAAGGGCCTTAGTGCGCATCTCTACGCAAGCCAACGCGGTCTTGACGTTTGCGTGGATGGTGATGGGGCTGTTCGGGCCCGGCATCTTCAGCTGGCGGTAGGCGCAGTGGGCGGCCGCCATGAACTTGACCAACGCCGGCCTGCCAAGCACGGCGTTGTAGGGTAGGTTCAGATCCGCCACATCGAAGTCGATCCGCTCGGTGCGGAAGTTGGAGGGGCCGCCAAAGGTGACAGGGAGGGGAACCTGCCCGAGCAGCATCACCCTCCCCGGCGTCACTCCCACGATGGGTGACGACAGCTTGAGCTGCGTCCCTGGCGACTTGATTTTGTTGAAGACCTCCGAGGACAGGATGTTAAGGCCCGCACCCCCAACGATGAGGAGGCGGCCCACTTTGCCGTTGCAGATGGTGGGGGAGGCCACCAGGGCATGACACTCGCCGGGTGGTCGGTCTGATCGAAAGTAATGGTCACCTCCGACCAGCGCGATCGTCGTGCCGCCTCATGTGACAGCACGGTTGCTAGGACCTCACGTCTCATGGTCTTGAAGCTGCGGCGGGAATCATAGGCGCACGCGCCCCCGTCTACCGTGGCAGGGATGTGCTCTAGGCTCTGGTAACCCAGGAGATCATCGTCGTCGTCTTCGGCGGGGGCCTTGCCACGGGCCTCCTCTCGCCGGTTTTCGCTAGGGGCCGCCGGGGCCTTGCCCTCGCGACGGCCCTCATCGCCCTTCTTCTCCCGCTCCTTCTCCCTATAACCCTGGACTCGCTTGGCCAGGTTTTTCACCGATATGCATTCGGTGAGATCGTGGCGGGAGGTGTTGTGGATGGAGCACCATTTGGACCCCGAGCGACCTGCGCTCGAGGGGTCCGGGGTTCTTTCGTGGTTACCCGCTGTTTTCCCTTTCCGCTGGGGCCTCTCCGCATCATCGGCGGCGAGGACGTGGCCCTCGCCTACGCCGTAGGAGGGCTTTCTCTTTCGGTGCCTCTCGCGTCAGGCCTCGTGGGACTCCGACGAGGACTCCTCAGAGGTGACCGAGACCAGGTTCCTAGGTTTCCAGATCCTAGCTTCTTCTTTGCGGGCCACTTTGTCCGCCAGCTCGAAAAGGTGGCTGGTGGTCCGCGGGTTTTTCGACGCCATCTTCTCCAACATGGTGTCGTGGCAAACGCCACTCCTGAATGCGGTGATGATGGTATGGTCCTCGATGGACGGGATAGTGTTCCGTACTTGGCAGAAACGCTGGATGTATTTGCGGAGAGATTCAGTTTCCCCCCGCCGCACCATGTGCAAGTCGGCCTCTGTCCCTGGGCGGGGGTACGTGCCTTGGAAGTTTGAAGTGAACTGCTGGCACAAGTCCTCCCAGGAGTGCACGGAGTTGGCAGGGAGGTTCATCAACCATGCCTGTGCCTGTCCCTTCAGCGCCATGGGAAAGTAATTCGCCATGGCACGGTCGTCTCCTCCAGCAGCCTCCAGCAGGATGGTGGTGTAGATCTGGAGGAACTCCGTGGGGTTGACGGAGCCATCGTATATCTCGGTAAGGGCCGGCCTGAACTTGAGCAGCCAGCTACCTTACGGAGGCTCGGCAGGAAGGCCTGGCACCCGCTGCTGAAGAAGAGGGGTGGTGAAGACAGTGCGTCGGTACGCGGCCCTCGGGACGGCTCGGCGCGCGGTGGGGCTTGGTCAGCCGCTCGTCCCCCGCGCGCGCCTTCTGAGGAAGAAGCGCAGTCCGGAGCTTAGCCGGCGCGGCGCGCGTCACGTCGCAGCTCAATGCGAACCCGCGCATCCTGCGTGGGATACAAGTCATCCAGGCGCGCACCGGCACGATCCGTAACCGGGGGGCCCCTGGGGCCCGCTCAGCGGCTACGTTCCGCCTCACGCGCCGTCGCGCGCCCACGGATGAGACTTGGGCTGGGGAATCGTAGGAGCGACGGGATCTGTGGTATCGAGACGATGAGTGCTGGCTAACATCGACAAGCTGACGCTGCGTCGTGTCCACCAGCCTCGCCAAATTGTCGAACCAACGCTGAGCGTTGTTTCTCTACGTGGGGGTTACCGGGGGATGGCGCTGCAGGGCCTCCGCCGCCTGGAGGGCGCCTTCAGGCATCCCGAACTGTAGGCGGTGGCGCGTTCCCGCGTGGACTAGTTCACCAGGGCGCCTGCTTGAGTGTGTCCCTGATACCGCTGCGGTCGGGGCGTGACCCAGCGGGTAGGCGGCTACGCGGCGCGCGTTCCCCGCCGCCGCAGGTTCAGCTGGGGCCAGCTCGCCAGCGGCCGCTGGGGCCACCGGCACTCAGGCGCCGGTGGCCGCCGCATTCGCGGGCGGCGGGTCAACCGCCTTCTTCTTGGCGTGCTTATGGTTTGACTCGGTGGCGATCTCCTCGCATTCGGAGGAGTCCTCTGCGTCCTCTGCACCCGCCACTTCCGCGCCGGGGTTGGACGCCGTGTGCAGCACGCCGTGTGCAGCAGTGGGCTACTCCTCATTGCTGGAGCAGGACGGGAACGGTGGAACTCGAAATTCCATGAGCGCGCCAGATGTCGGAGCGTAAACTCCTCCACCGGGGATTTGTGGAACCCCTTTTTTTGTCCAGCCCAGGGGTACGGGCGAATTCGAGCTCTGTGATTGCATGAGGAATAAGAAAAAACCCGATCCTGTGAGGGAATGGAGACAAGAGTTTATACAGGTTCGGGCCGCAGGATGAGTAATACCCTACTCCTGTTGTGTGTCTACTATTATGGGAGGAATGTTCTTGCTTACAAGTGTGGATGTTTTTTCTCTAAGTCTAGCTTACCCAATCCCCCTCTTACTGTGAGCCTGAGTCTCCTTTTATATTCAAGGAAACACCACAACAGCTTTCCCTCTCTTTCTCCCTTCCTCGGACGCCAAGAGTAGATTACACTGTACCGGCATGGTAGGCACGTCGGCACGCTCTTCTCACCAACTCCCCTCGTCCGCCGTGTAATCCGGGATCAGGAGAGGATTTGGTAGAGCAGGCGCTGCTGGCGTCGTGGGGTTTTGTCGCTTGTCTCCCCTGCCAAAGCCGGTAGGCCGTAGAGCAGGTTTACTGTAGGGGTCCAAAAACCCTCGCCCTCCTCCTCCACGCTGCCCTCCGTCGTATTAAATGCAACGGAGACGGGGCAGAGGGGACGTCCTGTCGTGGGCGACCGCACGGTCACTCAAGAATGATGATGGGGGCTGGCAGTGCCGTTTCACATCGCCATTAATGCGGTGAGGCCGTGTCAGCCCTCATGAATGCGGTCGTTGGGAGCGCAACGCTGCTCCCTTCCACGAGTCTTCTGAGGGGCGATCTGGTGAGGGGCGATCTGGTGCGGGTCAACTACAGGGCCCCTGGGTGCTTCCCTGGAGTCGTCTGCTTCCTCCCGGAGGGGGCGCTGGGGTTCACCCGGTGACTAATCCTTTTATCACTTTGCCTTGATGGGCCCAAGGCGTTTTATATTGCTGCCACGTGGTACCCCCGGCCCATATCACCGACAAGATATAACTCGTATTTTTCTTAAACAAATAATCGACATTTCTAATTTTTCTCAATTATAAAAATAATAAAAATATGTGTACACTATTTTTATAAAAAACAAGAACTATATTCATCTTATTTTTAATTATTATAACATGGCTTAATAAAAAATAGTAATCAAGCAAAATACAAACATATCTACACCGTACTAGAAAAAATAAACTTCGTACAACTAACCACATCAGTGCTTAATAGAATCTGAACATCCAGTGCAGAGAAGGCTCGCATGGATTATCGGGTCTAGCATGGATTATACTGCATGGGAAAAAAACACAGTACCTCGCCATTGAAATAATAGTCTCACGCGTTTCAAAGAAACAAAAACCAGGTAGACTCGTATAAAAACTCAGACCATAAAGATGATCAATTGGGTTCCGCATTGTACTGATTCTTAATTAGGATCTGCAATGTATCTGTACTACTTATTACGTAATTTACGTGAACTGAAATTCAACTTTACATGGAAGGAGGTATTCCTTAAAACAAAAAATATCAGAAAAGAAAACCCGCTCAATAGCTGGGTGGTGTAGATTGCAGTTCGCCAAGTAAGAGTTGTCGTTGTGGCGTCAAGTTGCCACCTGACTATTACAAACTTAAAAGATTTAGTAACCTGAATAATTTTTTTTTGAAACCAATAGTAACCTGCATAATAAAAGAACAACACAAACATGATTGGCAACTACACAATGTTACATAGTTTTTGTCTCCTTAAATTCAGGTTGCCTCCTGTTCTAACCCTCCTCAGGTGGCTGGTAGCATTGAATCTTTCTCCAACCAACTGATTATAAACTGCAATCATTTGTAGCTTTGCAGTTAAAATAGTAAAAAGAAGATCAAGTTCCTTGGAACAAGGTGCTGAAAAGGTTGCTGCTACTACTAATAATCAGATCATTCATCCAGCCACGCATCAATCAAACTGCAACCCAATTAATTCTGTACCAAGGGAGTATACCTTTTCTTTTACCTTGAAAACGATCAACACATGGCGCCGTGCAAACATCTGCAATAAATCTCCAAAACTCTTGGATTGAACAGCTGTACAATGAAGCAATTCAGGTTGGTTAGGACACGAGCAATTGCTTAATTCGTATCGATCGTGAGAGCACGTCAACAACAGAAAGATAGCGACATCAGAAAAATTCCTTGATGTCATGCATAAGACGGAAAATTGTCCACAGATAAAATCAGTATGCATTTTAATCGATAACACCTCTCCTGAACATCACAACACAGTTTGGAGTCGATTGATGCCAGGCAAATGCAGAAGCCCCATAACCAGTCAAGGGATCCAAAAACCACATTGCTTTGCTTGAAATTATTTTGAATCTCCAAGCAGAGCAGCTATAAATTCAATTGACCGTGCTGAATTGCTCAATTTCAGCTTGATGGGTCGTTTTTTTTAGGAATGTAAGGTCACACATGCTCCTGAAGCTCCCAGCTGAAAATATAGGGTGAAAAAGGTCTCTAAACAAAATCAAAATTAAAACGAAAAAAATACAACTTGATTATTAATAAGTAGTTGTACTACTCTTGTTGATGGTGGTGCTGCATGGCGTTAGTGCTGGCAAGCAAATTTCAGAACAAACAGAAACTTTCAGGAACTCCACGCATCCGGGCGGACTGGGTGTGATATTGTGCAGCTTCATCAGTCTGCCTGGCAATTTCTACAAGAGATGATATAATTGAATTCTCTCCAGTCCAGAAAGACAAATCAACTCCATTCCTTTTCCAAAATGAACCGATCCTCCTTTTAATATGCTTTTCAAACTAAAATTACTTATTTTCCTACTTAGAACATTAGTAATAAATTTTTAATGCATCTATTACCACTCAACATTTTATGACCAACGTTAACTGAACCGGGAATATAACAAATAACAAATTTGTTCTGATGATATGGCATATTTAACAATTGACATTACATGGACAAAATTCATAAGATTGATGGATAAGTAACCATATTGTCCATCTGCGTGCCTTGCACTATTGCTGCAGCTTCTCCTAGCTTTTGAGAAGAAAATCACCCCATTCATAAAGTGATTTGATTCATATGGAGGCAACATAAAACATTACTTATTACATACGCATGGTTCGGTGGTTCCACAAAAGCTATAAAAAATAACGCATCTATCATACAACTGTAAAATGCTCATAAGATGATTGTAAGAGTATCCACAATATACTGTCTAAACTCTAAATTCATATGTTCGCAATGCCCAAGAATTGTTGATTCCGTTGGTCACATTAATAAAGTGCTAACCTAGAACTTTATATTTCTGTATTTTCCTCTACATCACGCATATTTGTTAAGAGCATATTTAAGGCAGAAAAATTGCTAATTAATCCGTCGATCCGTGACTGGGCGGCTGTGGCGGCCGACGGCGGTGGGGGCGCCGGCGCCCATTTCACAGACTGGATACATGAAGACAAAAAGGAATCAATAATGTAATTGAGGATGTAGAATTGTAAGAAAATCAATCTAGCCATCACTTACTGTAACCTTGCCTATGTCGGCGGCGGTGGAGAGCTAGGGAGAGGAGGTTGGGCGATGCGCGATCTCCTGCGGGAGAGGAGGTGGAGAGGGCGCAACGGCGATGAACTGGATCGATGGCGACCTCACGGATCCGAAAGACGACGACGGTGCTCAAGGGACTGGTGGCGGCAGCGAACGAGTGGAGTGGAGGAGCTACGCGGCAGGGGAGAGAGAGAGGCAGGGCATGCAAATGCTATGGAGGAAGTTCGATGGATTTGCAATGGGCATGCGGAAACTGCGGTGAGGGAGGATTAATCGGCTCAAATCTGTTTCGATCTGTTGCGGAACGATGTTGTATTGGGTGGGATTCGGGAAGAATTTTGACCGTTCGATCTGGGAGTATAGATTAGGTGGAGGGGCAAAATTGGAAAGAAAAAATATGGAACACACAGGACTCACCATCATCATAAGGAGCTTTTTAAGGAGTATAGAAAAGGCTAGCTGGCCAATGCAATCTTCACCTGTAAGAATCGATCCAATCCCCATGAAAACAAACAGCATGTTGATACGTTGGCACTTGGGCTAGATTGACCATAAGCCCATGAGCGTGTCAGCCTGTTCGTATTCTATCGTATTATCACACCTTTGTGTGAGATGGGCCTCTTTAGATCGGAGGTGACGGAAAGCCGAGCAAATCTGACTCCAACAACAAATACGCGATTTTTTTGACCGAAGGAGCGTGAAGGAAACCACCATCGCAGAAAAATAAGGAGATTTGACGTCGCTATCGCTGTTTCGATTCGATGTTGGACCGGGCCTGCGTCCAAGAAAGGGATGAGGGAGCGATGCAAGGAGACGGAATCGGACGTGGAGTCGCACGAAAGGAAACGGAACGAAAGATTTTTGTGCGTTGCGACGTAGAAAAATACGCTAACGTACCAAAGCGTAAAGGCCAGAAACATCTTTTATTAAATAGGTATATAGACTAGCATTGTGCCTGTGCGTTGCAAACGGAAAGAGTTGATGTTACAATAAAATTTACATGATTATGATTTAATTCATGTGATCCTCTAAACCGCCAAGTAATCTTGAGTGCCAAATCATAATTTTGTTACGAAACAGATAAAATCTGAAAATTTATCACATACAATTGTACATTGAAATTATGGAACCATGGTGCCATACAAATAATTGTATTCAATAAAATTATGGACTAAAGTTTATCACATACTAAACCAGTGAATGGATGAAAAAAATAGGGAAAAGCTACAACTGTTTCTGCTAAAAATAATAACGAACACAACATCACATACATCGGTAAAATTTTTGCATTGGTTGATAAGGTTGATGAAATTAATCGCATCTACATACATTAATTACTGTATGTCATCCAATTTATTGATAGCAATATGAATTGGTGGAAGCAAAGAAAAAAAAAGTAAAAAAGAACATCTAAGTCAACAGGCTGCTTAGAAGTTCCCTAAAATTTAGTTGCCTCTCCTACTCGGGAAATTGCCGCTCGCCTCAACCAGTCTGAGTCTCACCATGGGCCTAGTAAAAAACGGGCTGCTAGCATGTCGTGCGGCCCAGGCGGACAGCCTGCCAAGCAATGGTGCTAATGGGCTTCAGAGCTTAGCTGTTACGTGTGATGCATTTCTTTTATTTGCCAATGTACGGTGAAGCATGTACGCAGACTTCCTGGGCCACTGTGCAGGATATTTAAGCATGGGCCTCCGGCTCCCATCGTCTAATCGCTGATTAAGGGGCTGTTCGGCTGTACTTATATGCAGCACAAGCTTAGATATAACTAATTTTGTGTTGCTTTGGCTGCAGCCAGGGCTGCCGAACAGGCCCTAAGTCAATGGATTGACTCGGACGGACCCAACTCGCTCGGACGACGTACCAAATTTTAGGGTACGGATATTAATTTTTATAATAGTAGAGATATAATATATAGGTATAGATCTGTCAATGATGAATAAAAACGTACGTACCAGCTGGAGGCTGAGGCCATGGATGAGCCAGCCGGCAAGGGCGAGGGGGAGGAGCTCACCATGCTGGCCCTCATACATGCACGACGGAGATCATCATCTGGATGACGCGCAGCAGTCGCTTCTGCGTTTCTCCACCGCTCACAGCAATGGCGCTCCGACGACTATCGAGGTGGAATTCCTCGGCGCGCGCTCACAAGCTGCTTTTTCACCATGGCCGGGCGATTAATATGCTGAATTAACTGAACGTTTTGAGCGTGGACGCGAATGCTCGCGTGAGCTGGCCGACGAACTCTGCCGTTTTTTAATCTCTTCTTGCATGTCGGTCATGTCGATCGCTTCCGGTTTGCTTGCAAAACAGCAGGCCAGTAGCCGTTGGAATTTTTCACTATGCATACAAGAATAGCCTTTAGTGGTTGGCTTTGCATGAAACAAAAAAGTTTCATTTGCTTTCATTAGCTAGCGTCTACTCTACAATAATCACCAACCTGATTTACTTAGGGTGCTGGCAGACTGTTCAGAAGAAGCTTTCCTCCAAAGTTAATTGGAATAAACTTTTTTATCCGCAGAATGAAACAAATGAATCCGCTAGCTTGGTTCGTTTCTTCCCATGGCTTGGTACGAACCAACATTGTCCCCTAAGTAAACGGTACAGATTGTACGTTGTATCCGTTTAATTGAACTAGCTGAATGTCCGTGCTTTGTTATACATAAAAATATATTACTATATATAATATTTCCTAAAATAGATATTCTTTCATTAAATATATTATATTAATTTTACTTTATACGGAGATATCCATATATATTTGATTTATTTTTAATATTGAAAAGTTCTAGGGTAATATCTAAATTTGAAATCGGAGTGGACTAATTGCTCACCACCACTGGTTTTTTTTTAGGAGTATAGATGAATAAGAAGTAAATAATGTACAAAGGAAAAGGATAAAAGCAAGTGAGAAGTCTATCCTACGCGGCTACGCCATGAACTGTGTAAATTACACCCTAAACTACAAAAGTTACACAACTATCATTTACTCCCTTCAAAACGGTTATAGGGTGGGTTTTGTACACGTGGACACTGGACACCACATATGATGTCAGGACTAAGTCCATGTCCCATTGATCGACTAAAGTCAAATATGAAGTATTTATGATAGCTGGGAGAATATTTTATTTATGATAGCACAAGCACTTGGTGCCCATGTCACCTTAGATGTAATATTCAAGAAATTTGCTTGAAAGTTTCCATCGAAGCTTGATACCTAAAATTGACGGGAAGCTATTTTCTAAATGTTCTCAATATCATTCAGATTGTGGGTCGATCCTAAGAAATTCTCATTTTTGACTTGTCCAAGGTAAAAAAAAAAAAAAACTCAACTTGCTTTTACGTTTTGCCGCTCGCTACATGTCTAAAAGCACTTGCCACTACCGTGATCACTAAGGAATGAAAAGATTAGTTGAAGTCTTAATGCAATATGTGAGTGTAAGTAGTAGGCAAAGGCCATTTTATAGGAATCAATGATGAGGTTGAAAATATCCTTTCCATTTTGGGCTCATATATGGGATTCAGTGATGCTGAGCATTCGAAAACGGCAGAAGATTTGAGTGAATGAAGTGCTGGTTGGAAAGATCAAAGACATTATGACCAAATATTACAATCCACATGAACATAACTTTCCAAAAGTAGATAATATGGTTGCAGGTTGCTGCATGCTAAAACAAAATATTCTTCGATCTACAGCCTAGCTTTTGCTCTCTGCCCGAGGTTGTCACGCAAAATTCTCAGGATCTGTATGCGATCTGATTAGTAATACTAGGAGCATGTAGTCTCCAAGCTTGGTCATGTAACTATATATCACCTCCATCTTCATGTCGCCAGATCAGATGGAAGTGAAGAATTGAAAATCCTGTCCTTCGCATTTGCCGCCTGTAAGTTCAAAATTTTGATTACACTAGAATCTTGAACTAAAATAATGGCAACATCGTATGAGCAAGGATAAAATGCACATATTCACCTCTTTATCCCAATTTGTGCATAGAGTGATTCCCATGAGTAGCACGACTTGCACCAAGATGCCATAGATGATGACAAGCCAGAGGCCTGCAAATCCATTTAATATTGTTGCAACTTACAACATCAGCAATTTACCACTACAAAATGAAACTTGCTGAAAATTCAGGCAAGCATAATGCGCACCATTCCACCAACATGTAAGACAAAAGCTATAAGGTAAGCCGAAGGAATGCCCACAATATAGTAGGCACCAAGGTTGACGCAAGCCCCAACTTTCTGCCATCCGGAGCCTCTAGCCACACCTACACAAATATACATTGTCAAAAACTCAAAACTCAAAATATCTTCTCTTTTTAGTTATCATGCAGTAATAGTGACAATTTAGTAACTAAATTGTGGTCCCTATCAAGGAGAAAATGCATATATGTAATAATTGATCCCTAACAATTCAGTTATTGGCTGATTTGCACTGACAAAAGTTCTGTAACGCAGTAGTAGAAACAGTGTACCTGAAAGAGCACATTGTATTCCATCGAAGAAATTAGAGACTGAGAGGACCACCATCATCTTGGCTACATATCTGATAACCTCCTCCTCATTGCTGTAAGCATGGCCCCAGATGTGGCGTGCACAGACCAGCACTAATCCTATGACCAAACCCTCCGAGACGGCCATGAACACGACGACCCTCACTGCTAGACGGGCTGCGTGTGGCCTCCCTGCGCCGAGCTCATTGGAAACACGGGTGCTGTATCATGAATGGGTTAATTGATGTTGAACAATATACATGCAGTCCCAGAACAATTAATTGTTGTAGTGAAGCTAGCAGTATGCCAGTATGATCGAGAGAAATGGCATCTATCACGCCTTGTGACAATAATGCTGGTGTGTTTTTGGTTTTGTTAGTTGTAAGAGCCAGGATGAATGCTGAAATTTTTGTTACTGGAGCCCCTCTATCTCAATAAAAAAAATAAAAAACTGATCTATCGTAGAGATTACCTTATTGCAGAGCCGAGGCCGAAGGGGATCATCCACACTAAGAAAGCAGTGTTGAGGCTGTAAAAAATGTGAGCGATACGTTTCAGAGTTTAGACAGGCATGTCATGTCAACTGTAAAATGTGTCGTTAACATTTATGGTGACTTATACTAATATTAATCATCAATAGAAAGTTTGTATGATCCAACAAATGAACAAATGGTACCTTAAAATGGTATAACAAATAAATAGCTAGATTTTATTTTTATAACTGATACTATTTGTTGAACCGTAAAAAAAACACTCATCTCACCAATATCACCTGATTGATAGCACGGACGTCTCCAGCTTTGGGTTGGGAAGACGACCAGACAGGAGCACAATGATCTCGAACGACCACATCTCCAAGCTGCAGTGCATAGCAGAGTTTTCGTCGCCACATTGTCATGTGTTGCACAACATGACAGCAGAGCAGATAAAAAAAACAGCAAATTTCAACTTTTTAACATAGGGAATGTACAGAACTATCTCCGACGTACTGATCAGACCATCAGCGCAGAAGGGATGGCGAGCCTGAAGAAGCCGAGCGCGTCGCGAAATGCCTCCGTGGAGAACCCCGTCCACGTCTTCTTGCACGAGCTTGACACCCTCACGTACACAGCCAATACAGCCAAATTGATCCAGTACGAGACGGCGTTGCTAAGAGCAGCGCCCTTGCTGCCCAACCCGGCGACATACACGAGCAGCCAGCAGACGAGCAAGTGGCAGAGCGCCGCCGCGCCGGAGCTGGCCATCACCGGGAGCACAATGTTCTGCGCCTGCAGGAACCGGACATGGCACTGCAGCGGGCCGTAGGCGAAGAGCGCCAGGATCATCCACCGTGCGTAGGCGCCGGCCTCCGCCGCGATGTCGGCGTCCTGCCAGAGCAGGCGGAGGATTTCGCCGGTGTAGAACCAGACGACGGCGAGGGGGACGCTGACGACGGTGAGCAGCAGCATGGCACGCTGCTTGTAGATGCCGAGGAGATGGTAGTGCTCGGCTCCGAATGCTTGGCCGCAAAGGGTGTCCAGCGCGCTTGCCATCCCGAGCTGACCAGCAAATATATAACCATGCATGTATGTAGAATAAAATTTGTAGTAGTTCGTGCCGTATGTTGAAGTAGAAAAGAAAAACAAATTGGTACGCCCTACATTTCGCTCCTGTTCGGCTGGCTGGGCTGGACTGAAATTGGTTGGGCTGAATGGTTTTTTATATAAGAGTTGGATAGGCTGGCTGGATTTTTGTAAAGAGCTGGCTGGAGCCAGCCAGCTAGCCGAACAGGCTGTTCATTACATAAGAGTTTGGACTTTTAGATTACAACGTTTGACCATTCATCTTAAATTCATATGAAATACATGTCTTCACACAAATATATAAATTTAAATTCAATTGATACCAAGTAAAAAAAAATAACAGATCGAACTATCAATAATTAGAGTTATGTTTTTGGTAAAAACAATTAGTGTTTAATCTTTTCTTTTTATTCCTCAATCTGTAGATCTAGTTTGAAATTAATCGATAGATGACCTATTAGATATTTTATTAGATCAATCCGTAGATCAATGCTGTGAACTTTTATCAGATATTTTTAGAACTATATGATTTATATTTGTCAGGTTAGATCATTCTTTAAATGAAAAAAAACAGCTTCATCTGTTTGGTAGAATGGATTGGGAATTATTCTCATATTGTAACATGCATGTTTTCATTGACACTATGAATTCCCAACATGTTGGCCTGGCCATTTTAACTCCACCACCCAAACGCCCTATGTGGCTTTCACTCATGGCCCAAAAGCCCACCCCATTCACAATTTCAAATGTGCACGTTAGCCACTTGAATGCCTGGGATGGGAGCGTGGTGGGTTAATCATATGGTCATATGGATAAGTGGCCTAAGGCTGCGTTCACAAGCAGGAAGAAAAAACAGTACTGACTAATTCGACTAATTCCTAGTGTGTTTTCTCTCTTTTTTCGTGTGTACGTTTCCCGAACGAGCAAACAGAACTTTTTTAAAAAAAAATTATACACGAAAGTTGTAGAAAAAAAAGCAAAACAATCCATTTTTCAAGTTTAAAATAGTTAATATTTAATTAATCACGTGCTAATGATTTTATCGTTTTGCGTGCGGCACTATTCTTTTTTCCCTTTGGACAACACTGTTTTTTTCTCCCTCTTCTGAACACAGCCTAACTATATATGGCTTTCATTATTTAGGTAACAACCAACCCTTGGAATTCTGTAGTATTTGTGATGTGTATGCTTGGTAGAGCCAATATTTTCTCTTTTTATATATGAGGGGGCAAGAGACAATGAACAGAAAAGGCACAACGACACATATTACATTGTTTTTATATGTCCACTCAAAAAAAAACTTTTATATGTGCTTTGGCTGCTCAGTAACACAAAAGAACATTGTCAAACTTGAACCGCTGAGAGACAACGGCACGACAAGAGTACTAGAGCTGCAGGAAAAACCAGCCAATTACGAATTGAAGTGTCCAAACGTCAGCAACTACAGTCACTTTTGTGTTATTGGTCCATCAAGCTGCTGGGCCTGGACTTTTGGCTGATTTACCGATAAATGGTACTGGTAATATACTAACCAACTGTATTTGAAGGACCTGATGTAAGTTGTGCTAACATTTACACGATTCACTCTTTAATCAACGACCAGCAAAATTTCGTAGGCCTCCGCTCGTCCTTCGTCTCCATCGCTTGCTGCGTGTGGTTTAGTCCCAAATAGTTTACACTAGGCCAGAAGCGGTTTTTTCAGGCGGTGAAAAAGTCTGGTCTTTTGAGGCGGCGCTCCGCCTGCCTACAAAAATATATTTTTATTTTTATAGGTGGCATTCCGAGCGGCCTGCAAACACGTTTTTCGACGGAAAAAATAAAAAAACAGAAATTTCAAAAAAAAGGAAAATAAAAAAGAATCCTAAGTCCCCAGGTTGCTGCATAACTCACTAACGCATTGTTTTCTAATTAATACATTTTGCCAGTTCGCCAATTTGGCTTTTACTTTTAGAAAATATATCATCCTGTCGTGCTCTGGTTAATTCCAAAATTTATGCAATAGGAACTGTTTAGATTGTTACCACTTTAAACCATTCTATTATTTGGCAAACACATAAATTAATTGGATGCATTTTGTTTGTTGCCAAATATCGTAATGCCCAAATATTTTGGTAAAATTGTAGAATTTTCTACTTATAAAATTCTACCATCATTTGGTAAGGCAACAACCTAAACAACTCCTTTAAATCTACTCCATTTATTCCATAATATAAGAACTTTTCCTATTTTAATTAGAAAATAATAAGGATAGATTAAAAAGTCCATAATACCTCTTATTAATGCATGTGTCCCACTGATTTTTCTCTTGATAGATAGAATTTTTAGATTCTACATGTCATAATAAAGGATTTTGGATCTAGAAAAAATGGAAAGGAGTGAGAAAATGGAAGTATTTCTATATAGGTGGGCCACAAAATAAGTTGTGTTCAAACTAAAATATCTTATATTGTGGGACAACTTAAAACCCAAAAGTTCTTATATTATGGGACGGAGGTAGTAGCAATACCAAAATTTTGGTTAACCAATAAATGGTAAAGTTTATTTTAGCAATGAAGTAAACAAGCCCATAGTGCGACTAGTACAAATTCCTCATCAAAATCTGCAACTGAAGTAGCATATATGCTTGATGTATTAATTTATTTAAGATTTGAAACGCCTAGTGGAACCAAAAGTATGGTTCTTAATCAATTGATCAGCAGGCGAATGACAACTGAATGATTTAATATTGGACCATCATTGATATTTCTCCTCTTTAGTGAAAAGTCATATCTACGGCCAAAAGGAGTGAAAATTATTGGACAAAAATAAGTAATAAACTCAGATATGCGTGCATGACTGCAAAAGCAGCAACCCTTTCTACAGACAAAATAATTGCACACTGGAACGGTACGATTCTCCTGTCAATTTTACAATTAGAGCAAAATTTATTTAGCGACACGAGCGAGGTCAAGGTAGAATGGTTGATTGTATTCCCGATCGTACGTGGAGAAAGAAATGTGGCGTACCGTGCACTTTCTGCAAACAATTTATATTGACAGATACATGAAGGGGAAAAAAAAGGACCTGGAGGTATAATTGATAGAAATGGTTATTAATTAGTGCCGGTTGGAAAGCCCTCATCTGTAATATGGACATAAGCAAAGGGTCATCAGTAGCTAGGACCGGCCAAATTATTCGATCGAAAAGACTAAAAAGTTGTTTTCATACAGGACTATGATCTTTTCTAATACTCTCTCCGGTTTTTAATATTTGACAGCGTTGACTTTTTAAGCATACGTTTGACTATTTGTCTTATTAAAAAAATTATACAAATATTTATAAATATACGCCATGCTTAAAATATCTTTTATAATAAAAACAACTCGTAACAAAATAAATAACATTTGGGTAAAATTTTTAAATAAGACGAATGGTCAAACATACGCTTAAAAGTCAATGTTGTCAAACATTAAAAACCGAATGGAGTATATATACAACCCTATCTGTAAGAGCATCTCCAACAGCCATACCAAATCTCACTTTCCATATGCTCATTTGGCAAGCTTGCCAAAAGAAATTACTGTCCATTTAATCATTCATTTCAACAGCCTCTTCATTATAATTTGCCAAATCCCAACAGCCAGTTTCCTCTTCAAATTTCTACGGATCGGGAGAAGTTGATTTACCTACTGAAAAGAAGAAGACGATGATGCTCCTCCCCGGTGGCAGTTGCCTGGGCTACTCGGCGCCACGCAACTCGTCACCTATTGGCCCTCGCGCCGCTCAGCTCATGTCCCGGGCGGTGGCAGTGGCGACGCAGATCCACGGCAGCGGTGTGGATCCACAGCGGTGCACCGAGCAGGTCGTGGCGGCACCGGCGAGGAGACAAAGGTGAAGGTGGCGGGGCAGCAGCAGCTGCGACGCGACTACCAGGTGGCAGCGGTGCATGGATCCACGACGGCGGAGGCGGATCCACAGCGCGGTGTGGATCCACATGACGGTGCGCGTTGAGGAGGCGGATCCATGGCGAAGGCGGCAGGGCGGCGCTGGCGAGAGATATCGTGGTAGGAGAGAGAGGGAGAGAGAGAGCGCTTGCGGTAGGGGAAAGGGGAGAAAAGATCCAATTCTTTAGTGGGCCCCACCGTTTGCAAGTGGGTTTGGTATGTTAGATTTGGCCACCTCTTGGACTCATTTGACAAGTAGAATAGCATTTGAAATGAGATGGAAAGTCTGTTGGGTTAGGCCTTTTTGCTCTTTTGTGCCAAATGTGGCATTGGCAAATCATTTGGCATGACCGTTGGAGATGCTCGTTCCCACCTAGGGATTCAAACCAAAATACCTCCCTTTATACTTACCAACACATCAATTGTGTAAAGATACGAACATAATTTTTTCCATTTGACCCTTCCTATGTGTCCTATGAAGCACGGATTTATGCATTAATTAAACCATGTCCAATGAAAATGTTTTCAACAACATCACATTGGGAGCTATACAATTTTGATATAATGTTTCTGTCAATCTGAGTTCATATGAAAAATTAGATCCATATATAAAAGTGGCGGTTGCAGGGATGAACCGGCACTAATAAGTGCCTCATGAGCTAGTAGTTTGGTTTTCCCCCTAAACCAGCAATGATAAGCCCCACAATATTAGTGCCATTAGTTTCTTAAACCGGCACTGATAATTGTTATCAGTCTCGGTTATGTCCTATTGTCCTTCCCTAAGCTCGTGTTGGATAAGCAGACAAGATGACTCTATTTGTGCCGATTATTGCCTAACAGACTCATAGAGCAGTACAATTGAGCTGTTATATATAGTATTGTATATATTCAGTGATCTTAGATAAATGTTAGTTTGTGATGTATTAGTGTCGCATGCATCGATGGGCTGGAGAGCACGTACAACAATAGTACAATGAGGTGATGTAAGAAGGCTATAAGAATTTCCAAGTCGGATTTGTGCTCCGGGGAAGAAAACAGAAGAGGAAGAGCCAGAATAACAGAAGCAAGGCTATCCAATTTTACAGACAGTCATAGCGCCTAGGCTCGAAATGATATTTTGAGAAAAATGTGGGTAATGTATTAATATTGGATAGTATTTATATATATTTAGCTATCTGATGTATACCTGTGCTATTAAATTTTATTTTTGCGGGGATACCTGTGCTATTAAATTAACTGTACAAAAATCATCAAATTTGTATAGCTAATTAAATTATAGGCTTGCTCTTATCCTTGAAACACTTGTGTTTTAATATGAGATCATGCTATATTCGTGGAACGGATGAATGGAATATTTGTTTATTTAAGCCAAGTACTAAGTTAATGCTGTCATGTTGGGCAGGACAAAACAATTTGAAGCGTTTTCCCTCTAGCAGTCTCCTGTTTTTTCTTTACAGCTTAGTAGAAAGTGTCAATTTTCTGTGCACTTCCATATATAGCTCCTTTGACTGAATTCTCGTGTTCATGGTTTTCCAATTTTCCAAATTAATTTGCTCCCTGGCATGAAACATTTTCGCCCAAATTTTTCTTTTTTTTGTTTGAAATTAGAAATAAAAGTTCTCAAATTTCGCAGAAATTGTTTGAATTTAAATTATTTTAGACCAAAATGTTCCAAGTTTTGCAACTCCGGATTTTTGGTCACTGAATATTTTTTTCATCTTTCCAAAATTATTAACCCAGCTCGTGTTAGAGAGTGAGTAAGTTGTATACTTCAAGTGCTAACAATAATTTCCAGAAAGCGATGCCTTCCGATTTCCACTCATAACTAATATTTTCTCTGAACAGTAGTTATTATAGGACACACAGTTGCACTAAAACAATATCAATCGCTGCTCCTCCGGTTTAATCACCATAATTTGGGCTATCGCGACGTGCATAGATCAAGATAAACTACCGTAGTTAGCTATCTAGTGAACGAATAGTGAAAAGAGAAATCACGAGCTAAATAACAAAACAATTATGTGGCCGGACACGCCCGTTCGTACGTACCAGGATGCTGTATCCAGTGACGGTGGCGAAGGAGCTGGCCATGGAAGCGCCGGCGAGGGGGAGCTCGCCAAGGTGGCCGACGAACATCACCGAGATCATCTGGATGACATACCGCAGCAGCGCGCCGGCGACGATCGGCCCGGCCAGCCGCAGCTGCCTCTTCGCCTCCTCCCGCACTGCGAGCGGCGGCGGCGGCGGCACGGAGGACACGTGATCATCGTCGTCCTTCTCTCCGGTGGCGACGGGGGATTCCTCCATGCTCGCCTTGTTGATCACCATGTGTCGAGGTTATGAGCAGGTGTGTGTTTCTTTGTGTACAGAGAATCAGTAGAAGGCCGGGCCAAATTAACAGAAAGGAGGTGTATTACTCCGAGATGGATACGTGTGTCGTCTGCAGGTGCACGGAGTGGAATTCGCGTAGATTGCGTCGTCGGCTCGCAAGCTAGCTAGCCTGCCCAGGTGTCACCGTGTCAGTGCCGAGATTGAGGTGGATAACGTACGGGAGCGGCTGGGCTAGTTAATGCTCGGCTTGATCGGTTAAGGAAGGCCAATAACTTAGCCAGTTTGTTGGCTAAGGCTAATAACTTAGCCAACAAGATTTTTTATAGCCTACTACTCGTATAGTAGTCAGCCCATATATTTCTCATAAAGTTTTTTGGTTTTTTTGTCTAAGCGGGCTGTTAGTTTACAGTCTGCTTCTCCCCTCTCTCTTTCACCTAAACATTTAGCCAGTTTACAGCCAGCTATTAAACTCGCTCTTAGCGAGCTAACTCGGTTGGTCGAATCGGATCGTTTTTTTAGACTGCCCACGCCACACACTTGCAACAATATCTTACCATCACAAATTAATGCATAACAGATCATCTTTGCTGGCTTGTTCACTAAGTCAAATATAACGTTTATAGGCGGACGAAAAAATTTTGCGGGCGGCCTACGCGGGCCCGATCAGTAGAGAGAGTTCTTCCCTTTTAGACTAGCGCTTTGGAGGTGCAGTAAGGCTTTCTTCCAGTCTCTCGGGTTTAGACAAATAACTGCATCAAAAACACCATCTCTGTACATTCAAGAAATCCAAAATGAAATTTACTTCTCTAGGGTCTCACCAATGTGTAAGGGGGACATAATGCTGCCAAAGACATTGCTGTCACTACTACAAAACACCTAATAGGTATCGCCATCATAGGTGGATTTCCGTCTATGGATGATTGAAAAGTTAATAATCGTTACCTATAGTTCAATATAGGTGACGGTTATTTCGGCACGTATAGTATAGGTGGTGGTTCTTAACAAAAACCGCCACCACCTATAGGGATGACTATAGGTGGGGGTTATTTAAAAAACTGCCATACTATAGGTGGCGGTTCTTAACAGAAACCACCACCTATAGTGCTGACTATAGGTGACGGTTATTTAACAGAACTGTTAGTATATACATCATTATGAACTTCTCAAGTAAAAAAAATAATTATCTTATATACATTAATATATTTTTCATATATAATAGGCTACATATAAGTTAGTTGTCTCGTATAAGTTTCAAGAATTTTGGAGCCAGTTTACTATTTTCTAAATGTTTATTGAATTTTTATATGGTTATTGAAATTAATTCAAAATTAAACTACGCGTGCATCTAATAAGATACTAAAATTTTCAAAAAATAATATCTGGGCTCATATTTTCCATTATACCCCATGTATAGTTGAAAGATGAAAAATTAAACTGTCTTGTAGGGATAATTTAAATTTCTATCTCCAAACTAGCACATAATAATTATAATAATATATTTGGTCAGAGAATTCTAAAAATTGATGTGACAACATATTTTTGGTCCATAATCTTGCCATAAAAAACATAAATAGTTTTCGTAAAATAAAAACATACATTATTCATAAATAGATGTATTTGTCTTAAGTTATAAGAAGATATGTGAGAGATGTGTCCATTTGTAAACAATGTATGATCTCGTATCATTAAAAACATTTAAGTTTTTATGGCAAGCTTATGGACCAAAAATATGTTGTCATATGAATTTTCACAATTTTATGACCAAATATAGATATTATTGTAATTATTATATGCTAGTTTGGAGATACAAATTTAAATTGTCCATACAAGACAATTTAATTTTTCAACTTTCAACCATATATGGGCTACAATTAAATATGTGAGCCAAATATATTTTTTGTGAAATTTTTGGTATCTTATTATATGCACATGTAGTTTAATTTTGAATTAATTTCGATGGCCATGCAGAAATTTATTTAATATATAGAAAATAGTAAATTTGTTCAAAAATTCTTAAAACTTCTACTACACAACTTGTACTACCTCCGTTCCATAATATAAGGCATACACGCTTTTTAAGATTCAACTCTTCAAATATTTCACCAACAATTAGTCTATTGTTATTTAAACTTTATTTGATAAAAATAATATCATTGAAATGACATTTAAATGTACTTTCATATGACTATAATTTTGTAATAGAAAATATTATAATATATGAGATATTAAATGTTAAAATTAGTTTTGAAGACTGTGACAAGTTTGACTACGTCTTATATTATGGAACGGAGGGAGTACATAGTATAGTACATATAAAAATATATTGGTGTATATAAAATAGTTATTATTGGGTGTTACTTCGCAATAATAGAATAACATAAAAAAGAAAATAAAATCCATTAAACAGATATGGAATTTTGGCCCAAATGGCCCAACTATTTTTTTTGACCGTTCATCTCCAATCTAATGGCACTGATTGGAACCCGAACCCTAAAAATATAAAAACCGTCACCTTTTTTATAGGTGCCGGTTGACCAGCAAACCGACACCTATTGATCCACTCATCCACCGC
>CM002484.1:9522468-9536699 GCA_000325765.3 Leersia perrieri
ATCCACAAGGGCCCGGACGCAAATTCATCGAGAGAAAATTGTAAGGATCGAGTTTGACTGAGTGTTGACGGCTACTAATATCACATTTTATGTCGTCAACGCCTGCATAAGCATAAGATAATAAAACATCTAACATAGTGGTAGGGGTTATTTGTAACCATTTCCACAAGTGTTGGTGAAATATTTCTATGCATGAATAATGTACCAAAAATGGGAGAAATAATCATAAATTGAGCTTACCTCGCTTCCAAGCAAGTCCAACGGATAAGAGGGACCACCTGACAGGTGTAGCCACCATGGAAGTTGTCATTGCAGCCACAACCGCCATAGGGACATACTTGTTTGTGAGCCAGAGTTGTGCCGCCGGGCCCCCAGCTTCCACGTCGAGGGCTAGGATCACTTGCTGATGGCAGTTCCAAAGGGTATGGTGGTCATTTACCATTAGAGTTGCCGCCATTTGAAGCCTATTTAAGGAGCTCTCATCCCATACTTAGAACATACACTAAAATCTTGAGCTGAATTATAAGAGGCTCATTTGTACACTAAAGTGTAGAATAGTAGGCAGAGAGTATTGTAGAAGGCGTCAGAGGAATCCCGGAGTTATCGGTAATCCTTCTTTGTTCTTTTACTTTATTCAATACTCTAATTATAACAGAAATATCATTTCTATGTTTCAAGTTTATCTTAGAAAGATTTATATCTCAATTAGTTCCTAAGTAGAATACTAGATTACTGTTCACTATAAACAACTAAACCTGTTCAAACCTAGCCCGGCCCGAGGGCCCGACCCGATTTTTACCAGGCCGGGCCTATGTTCGGGCCAGGCTCGGGCCTGAAATATAGGCCCGCAGGTATATTCGGGCCGGGCTCGGGCTTTGTGTTTACACCATTTTAAAACCTGACCCAGCCCGAGACAGTTAGCACCTGCTTTAGTATTGGGCTGAAAACCTAAGACCGAAGGCCCAACTCGGCCACCACCACCAGTACCAACCATATATAAGAAACTAGCAAATGGAAACCCTAACCTAACAGGCTAAACCGTTCCCCTCTCCTCCTCCTCCAGATCTGGAGGTGGTGTGACGAGGTCGCCGGCTCGCCGCCCTTCCACCATCGGCCGCCGTCCATCCTTGTGCTGGCCGCCATCAGAGCTGCAGAGCAGCCCATCGTTCCTGTGCTGTGCCATCGGCGGCGGCGCGCCCATCCTTGCTGTGTCGGCCTGTGCATCTACTCGTCGGCGTCGGCGCTGTCACCAGGTAATCAAAACTTCTCTGTGTTATTCTTGCCCTCTGTTGTGATCTGTCGATTGGTGCATAAATGGGAAATAGGAACTACTAGATTGCAGCTTGCAGGCTTGCAGCATTCAGTAATTTTTTTGCTATGCCTATGTCTGTCGATTCGTGCATGAATGGGAGATAGGAAGTTAGGAAGTAGGAACTATCAGATTGCAGCATTCGTTGATTTCTTTTCTATGCCTATGTCAGTTCACCACTTCAGGTTCTTGTATGCCTATGCTAGGATTTAGACTATTTTTGTATGCTTATGTCAGTGTCTGATATTTTTCTATGCCTAGTGCTTGAATTCTTATTTTCTTTGTTATGTCACCGAGTTTCTGTATCCCTAGATTTTTTTGTTTTTATTTAAACTTTATTTTTCTTATGTAATTTACAGAATTCATGGCAAGCCCATGGAGCCCTGATGTGAGTATTGAAGTTGAAGAAGAGGAGCCCATGGATGAGGTTGAGGAGGTACTTCCAATTGCATGTCCACAGCCATCAGTACCAAAAAGAAAAAAGCAGGCTGCACAGTGAGAACCCCGGAAGCGTGCAAGATCAAATCCTGCCTCAAGCTCTGATGCCGACGAAGCACCTTCAAGTTCTGAATGTAATTTCTATTCAGCTACTGTTTTATTATATTCCATTTAACTTGTGATTTACTATGAGTCTACGATTCTAGAAAGACATAACATTTTTTTTCTTATGCTAGCGGAGAGCAGGTGATGTTGTTACAAGCTGAACCTTGGATGTTTTGGAGGCTGAGCTTGATCTGTGGGATTGTGGACTGCAAATCCCACTAATAGGGTGTGGACCGATCTATTTATCTACCTATTCTATAAATTCCTTTATGTAATGTTGGAACCTGGAACTGTAACTTTAATTATTTAGCATTTTGTGTCATGTGGACAGCTAGAGATTTAAGATATGAAATCTTGTTATGTAATCCGGAGGTTTTATCTTAAATTTGATTTCTGAACCGTTGAAGTTGATATGCTTGATCTTTTTCCTGATGTACTTGACTGGTTAACTGTCAAATTGTGTTGTGGTCGGGCTTTCGGGCCGGGCTTCGGGCTTTCGGGCTTTTGATCGGGCCAGGCTCGGGCCTAAGAAATGCAGATTTTGTCGGGCTCGAGCTTGGGTTTGTGACCTCGGGTTTTTTCAGGAACGGCCCGAAACCCGGCCCGGCCCGGCGTTTGAACAGGTTTATAAACAACCAACTTATAGTGTTTGCTTCAGTGCTTTATAACCACTTGAGTAGTTATTAATTACTTATACAAGGTGTCTAGGTAGATTAATTTCCAGTAGTTGCTTCACATTCTATAGATAGTTCGAGGCAAGTGCATAGGTGGTGATAGCCCTCGAGATCACGTAGTCCTCCCTGTGTGGGTGTAGTAGAGCGTTTCATATGGGAGCAGCGAGCTGGCCAGTGCCCGAAGTATCTCATTAGGATTAAAGTTATACTTCCTGTAGACACTGTTTCTTGCTAGATAAAACCTCTCTACCCATAGCTGACCTTAGCTTCGTGTCCTAGGATAAACCGGAGGAGGAGTTGACACACACGTTCCCTGTGGATTCGATACCTTGGACTTATACTCCCAGGTGAAGTGCTGCAGCGCTATTCCGTGCGCATGCGGATTTATCTATGACCGTAAGAAATACCAACACTGAGGAGCTTTCTGCATAATACAGATGAAGTTTTTTTTGGAGAAATTGGAGCTCGGGGAAGCAGCGATGTTTGTGGATCCAGAAGGGAAAAGTAGGCTCACGCCTTCTAGGGTTTGAGGCGTCACGGAGAGTGGTGGATCGCTTTGGAGCGACGGTGAGGGAAGCTCAACAAGGTAGAACCAAGGTTAGTGGATTCCAGATCCTTTGCTCAAGTTTTCAAGGGGATGGATCGTTAGGGGCAGGGGAACTGGTTTTCGCAGAAGAGGTGTTTTGTGGACGATGAGAGGGATCTGAGGGTGATGACGGAGGAAGAATGGAGGGAGCAATTGCACAGGGAAATGGCGGGAAGGAAGGTTTCCAGAGAGATTGGAGAGGTGACAATCACGAGATTCAGCGAGGTAGCATGAGAGATTGGGAGTCAGATCATAGAGGCAACTTTAGTGAAAATTTTAGAGATGGTTTCAGAGATGTAACGAGAGATCATAGGATGTCGAACAGGGAAGAATATCGTTTTGATGGGCAACGGGACTAGAAGCTAGATCCAGTCAAAGCAAAACAGTTGGGGGGAGATCTCCGGGAGGAAGAACCCAAGGACAGTGGAGAGTAGAGGTGAAGAGCTTCAAATATGGGAAGGATGGACATCATCAAACATCTTGTGTTAATCCGCCCCTGTGTTATGCTTGTAAGAACACAGGACATATTGCTGCTTTGTGTCCCAATCAGAACAGAGAGAAGGAGGTGTAGATGTGTGGGTTTGGGATTCCGGGTCAATGTTTTTACAGCTTGCAGGTGGAATTGGATGAAGATGAGGACTCCAAAACCTCCTTCAGGGGGATTTTGACAGTGTTGTCAGGGAGGAGCAAAGAAGGCTTGATCACAGAGGAACTGAATAACTTGCACAAAGGCCTGGTGTGGGACTGGTGTGTGACAGCAATGAGTGAGAGGACTTATATGATCACCTTTCCTACAGCAGAGGCAAGGAAAAAGTTGACAAAGTTTGATGACTTTGGTTTTTCTCTGTCTGGTCTAAGAGCACATGTAGTAGAGACCAATAGGGAATCTGAGTCCATTGCTAAACTTTGTGAAGTATGGATGAAGCTGTATGAGGTGCCAGAGAAACTAATGAAGGAACACATCATTAGAAAGCTGACTTTCCTGGTGGGACTGCCAGTTGAAATAGATGTAACAAGCCTTGCCCAAAAAGATCTTGTGAGAGTAAAAGTTGCAATTTGTTACCCAGAAGAAGTGCATGGAGTTATCCCAATTTTCATCAACAAGTTACAAGCTGGGTTACAGGTTGAGGTGGGAATTGGAGGAAAAGAAGGGGAAGAGAGATGAAAAACCAGATTTACCTAGGAAGAAGAATGATAAAAGCTCAAAAGATGGTAAGGGAAAGTCTGAGGAGAACAAGAAGAGAGAAAGCTTGCTAAAGAATGAAGCGAGTGGGAGTAAAACAGCTCCTCAACAGCAGTCAGCACCCTCCAATTTTTTTTTTTGGGGGGGGGGCAAAGACAAGTGGCTGGAACTGGAGATGGACCTAAAGACATAGGACTTTAGAACAATGAGAAACAGGAACAGGAGCACATACCTTTGCTAATGGAGGGGGAGGATATGAGCTTGAAGGCTAGCTAGCATAAGTTGTTACTCTTGGAAGGAAGTAAGCAAATTGATGAAAAGAAGGACACAGCCTCATCTGCCATGGCTAAAACTTAGACTTTTCAAGAGAATGAGATGACTTAACAGGAATGGGCAGAAGACATGAATCTAGGTTAAAGAACTTCCCAGGACCTAGAAAAAGCTAACTGGTTCTCTTAGGAGGATGATGAATTTTATGAGGAAGAAGTTGATTATGAACTAACTGAAGAAGAGATCAAAGAGTGTGAAAGATACATTGCAAAAATGGAACAGAAATGGAAGCTCTTTGACTATAGCATGGAGGACCCTGAGACTCAGGAAACACAGACGACAGAAGTGAAGATGGGTGGAGAAGCTAGAGAGACAGAATTATCAAAAGGAAAGAGAGTTGAAACTCAGGGGAGCAATGAGATGGAAGAAGAAGATTTCCAACAAGTAAAGAGGAGGAAAAAGGCAATGGCCATCCCACCAGTTACTAGGCAGGGTGACAAAGTAAAAGGCAAGGAGGTGTCAGTTCATCTGAAGGCTGAAATCCTAACAGCTAAGAAAAATCTGGACTCTGGTAACTCTAATGCTTATGCTATCCTGTAAGAAGTAGATAGGATTTACTTAAATAATGTTGCTTTGCTTAGTGTGGTTAATTTGGGGGATTCCACAGAAGTGATCAATGAGAACATTGACACAATCTATGCCAGAGAAATAGCTCAGGCAGCCTTGTTTGAAGCTGAACAGAAAATTAAAGAAAATGTTCAAGGAGGAGAGGTAATAACAGAGGAAAGAGGAGAGGTGAAGAGGAAGAGGAGGAGGAAGCAAAACAAACTGAAGAAGAGGAGCCATTTATCCCGAAACGTCATCAGGTGAGCACCAGGAATAGATCAAAACAGAAAGGAGGGGATAAGAAGAAAGAGATAGCCAGAAGAAGAAGAGTGGGGTTGGGGGAAAAAGAAGGAAGGAAAACGAAGAAAAAAAAGAAGGAGGTGCTCTTTTGGAACATGAGGGGCTTTAAGGCAAAAGGAAGGTTGAATCAACTGAGAGAGATGATTAATGGAAACAATATAGAGGTGGTTTGCCTTCGAGAGACAATCAAGCAAGCCTTCGCTGATAGAGAGTTGGAAAACATCTGTGGAGATAGTTTTGCTTGGCATGTTGCACCCGCTAGATGCCATTCTGGGAGGCTCCTGATTGGGATAAGAGAAGAGCTGTATCAGGCAGAGTTGATCAATGTGAGAGTTTTTTTCCGAGCTGTACCTGTGAAGAACAGAAAAGATAATAGGCAGTGGGAGCTGATTAATGTCTATGGTCCAGCTCAACAAACAAGGAGAGGAGATGATCTTCAGGAAATGACAGGAAAGTTGGAATCTTGCCATCTTCCTGTTCTGATAGGAGGAGATTTTAATTTGTATAGATATAGTCATGAGAAGTCCAGGGGCAGAGTTGATTTGGTAAGGATCTTGCATTTTAACAGTTTTGATGGGGATAACGAACTGAGAGAATTGCACAGGCTAGGAGCTAAATTCACTTGGACAAATAAGCAACTAAACCCAATATGGGAAGTTCTGGATAGGGTTTTTGTCAGTAGCTCATGGGAACAGCTACATCCCTTGAAAATTATGACTACATTAGTTAGAGTTGTCTTAGATCGTTGCCCAGTGCTGCTAGATACTAGAGAGACGGAAAGCAAGATAAATAGGATGTTCAAATTGGAAATGGGATGGTTCCAGGACAAAAAGTTTGAAGAACTGATAAGGAAAAAATGGCCTCTTAGGATACAACAACAGGCCCTGGATGACACGACCCGCCCCTCGGCTACCGTAACTGGTAACCCGAAGGAGGGCGTGCCGTAGAAGAACAGCGAACTGCCCCCTACGAAACCGCGTCACGAGTACCAGTCCTAGGACTCCATTGCTGGTACCCATGGTAACAAGATGAAATCAAAACATTACTATTAAATAAACTAACCTTTACGTTGCGACTTCGGGTAGACCCTGAGTAGCAACCTTCAATCAAAGAGCAGCAACAGCGGACTTAAGCGTAGCCAGAACACCATTTCACAGGCAGTGGTTTGGGTTTAGGAATGAAATTCCTCGGCGTCTACACCTTCAATCTGGTCTAGCAGCAAGGGAGGAAAAACAACAACAGAGGAGGGTGAGTACTTTCATACTCGCAAACCACGGGAAAAGTGTAATATGCAGGCTTCAAAGAACGGCTAGATTTAAGTGTAAAACGAGTTCTCAAAAGAACACTACAGGTGTGTCAGGATTTTAATTGAGTTCATTAATTAACCACTGTAATAGTAAAGATAGCGGGGTATCGCAACACATTCACAACCATGATTCATCACAAAGCTCAACACATGTCTCAACAATTTTTCCCAATCGCATTAACTCAAACCATATCGCATTCTCAACATCGAGTATCCCTGATGCCTCGACTCCCGAATCCCGCGGATTCTATGTCTGGCCACGAAGGCCTCGCATCGAACACCATAATCCAACTCGCAACACATAACTTCCATCCCAGGGAGTTTCCCAAAAACATTAGTAAAACAAAACTACGCTAAGAGAATCACCGCACATTTGCTCCTAACCGTGAGCACGGCTGTTCGAACAGGTTTAACACTCTGCAGAGGTTGTACGCCTTACCCACGCGACACAAAGCTAACACCGAAACGGGCCATGAATCGGAAGTTCGTGACAAGGCCTTTCCAAGGCTAGGTCGTGGCAAGCAGTGGTATGACGCTGCGGCGGCGTAGGCAGGTGGGGACGGGACGACTGCACCGGGAGGTGCGTTAATGGCGGAGCAGCGAGCGAGGAGATGACGGGCGGTGAACAGAGGGGGTGAGACGGTTTGACCGCTGTCGAATGCGGTGCCAGCGGCTGACGGTGGAGTGAAAACGGTGGTTGGCGGTTGGGGAAAACGACAGCGTGGCGGCGGTCGAATTGGAGGCGTCCACAACGCCGACCGCATGGCGCTGGCGCGAGAGGGTGCTCGCTCGATTGGAAACGGCACGGGCCCTAGCTATCAGCGCTGTGCTGCCTGGCGGGCGTGAGTTCGAGGGAGAGGTTGACGGACGCATGTCTCTTGGCGGTGTCCTAGGTCATGGTCCGCGAGGCAGCTTGCTAGGAGGACGGGGAGACGATGGGCCGCGGCGTCGGGTGTAGGCCGTGGCCCAGTCGCGGAAGGAGGAAAAGAAAAGGGGAGATGCAGCTGGGCCAAGTGGGCTGTCTCAGTGGGGAAAGGAAAGGGAGGGAGAGAGGGCGGCCCGAAAGTGAGAACAGGGATGGTGGTGGCCCAAGAATTAGAGAAATACTTTATTATTTATGGAAATAGGCAATGGGATGAATTCGAGAGGGAAAAATTGGTGGCTGGGACTTGAGTTGGATGGGGAAATTTAAGAAGGTCAAGGAAAAGGAGTTGAAATCTGATTGGCACTTAGAACTAATCACACGATCAAAGAACCAAAATTTTGAATATACGTTTTTAATTAAATAAATTATACGGCGGTAAAACTCAGGTCACTACAAACCTACCACCCTTAAAAGAATCTCGTCCTCGAGATTAGGGGTAAGACAGGGTAACGGTCGGCGTGGGATAGCTGCACGGGAAAAGAAAACCACCCGTGTTTCGAGGGAGTGGTCGCCCAAGCTGGGGACCGGGGACCGAGGGTACCGTGGCCCTGGTCTGGCTGATTGGCGTGTGGTGCAAACTTGGATTCGGGGAGGATCTTCTCCTGGATCCTAGGCATGCGGCGGTCCAAGCTCTGACCCTTATTTTCTTTTTAGAGAAACTGTACCTTTCTTGGTGATCTCTGTTGGGGTGCTATACCGGGATACCATCCTTCTCGAGTACTCTTTCTTTTTCGGCTGATTTCCCAACTGCGGTTTTTGTGATCTGATAAGGTGACGCGTGGCCTGGTGCTTTGAGAGTTTGAACTCAGCCGCAGGATAACGATTCTTGTTCCGATCTTCTATGTACGTCACGAACACTGATTTGCAGAAACGTTAATTGTTTTCTAGGTACGCGGCGGATCGAACACAAATTCCAACCGCTTCTCTTTTTCTTCTTTTTGAGACATTGTGTGCTTTTCCTTTTTCTGTGCTGGAATACTGTACTGGGATGCCATCCTTTCTAGGGATGCTTTCTTTGGGGTGAGGCCGGGCGGTGGGGCGTGCTTATCAAAGCGACATGCGGGCGAGGTGAGTGGGTCGGGGCGGCTTTGGCCAACAGGCAAAGACGCGGAGGAAGAGGGAGGCTGGAAGGGGATGCAGGGCGGTGGTCCGGTTAGCGGTGGTGAAGGCGATTCGGGCGGCGAGGGCGACGCGGAGCTGGAGGGGCAGGGACGTCGCCGGCGGCTGAGGCGGGAAGTCACGAGAGAGATTCGACGATGAGCTCTGGCAACGGCGTGGGTGGCTGGCGACCGTGCCGGAGATGGAGCCGGTGACGGAGTGGGAAGGGATGCGGGGCGGCACTGTTTTGGTCAGGGGGTGCTGCTGGTGGTGGCCAAGATTATGGCGTGGCTGTGGGTCTGGTCTGGCCTATGCTTCGGACTGTCCACCTTCTGTATTGTTCTGGGATGTTTGGTGCGTCCTCTAGTTCTCTTTGTCGTCTAGTGGTGCCAACCATTGGGAGAAGGTCTGTCGAACCATCTGTGTGCGGCGGTCTGTCTCCTCATGGTGTTGGCTCCTCTTGTTTTCTATAGTATCCTCCGAGGATTAGAGGCCTGAAGTAGTAGCCGGATCTCGGCGTGTATCTTTTATGTTATGGCCATGACAGCCTTTGTTCGTCCTAGTCTTTCTCATGTGATGGGTCGTGTGTTCTGTCTTTGCAATGTATCGTGTGTTCTGTCCTTGCAATGTATCGTGTGTTCCACCCGTACTTGTGTCTTCTTTGGAATGTAGTTTCCCATGGTGTCAATCCTTTAATTGTTGTGGTAAAGTATCTCGTTTCCTTTTCCTGATTTTCTTTAAGAGATGAGGATTCACTTAGCGGATGGCTATTTTGTCCAGAGTTTATTTTCGGAAACATCCATCTTAGCTCAAAGAACGGGTTTGGACACAAGGAAAACATCTAGATTTCATTCCAACACGACACAGGGATACATCTTAAGCTGAAAGGAAAACGAGACTCACATTAAAAGACCAACACAAAGTGTATTCTTAATGGTGAGGGAGGTGGTGCAGCTGGCACTGATGTGGACGAGATCTCCTTACAGTCTCGCGCCACGCAATTTGCTCCTATCAGATGAGCCATCCCAGAGGCTTGCAGGAGTGTCAGCCTGGTGTATTTCACGCTCAACTCCTGGTAGCGAGTCTCGAGGTTGGCGTACTGGACATGGAGCAGGTCCAACTCATTGAGGGCCTTCTCGTAGGCGTTATCGGCGGTGCAGGCCAATTCGGCGAGAAGAGTGCATCGGCTTCCTTCTTCTTGGTTGGGTGGGTGGAGTTGGCACAGAGTGTCACCCTCAGCACGGAACGGGTGCATGCCGAAGTCATGAGCAGGTCCGAAAGGGACTGTCTCACACAACTGTTGGAGGGCTTCATGGAAAACATCTTCGACGGCGGTGCCTAGAGTGGATCGAGCATGATGGGGGCGAAAAACGAGAGTTCCCTCTTCTTCGGCCTGAAAAGGGATGGTCATATCCACACTCCAGTAGATCTGGTTGCCCTGGAGGATTTTATCACAGAGATAAGTGGGCTGCTTAAGGAACGACAGCTGACGGAAAAGTAGGTTGCACTGATGGACATAGGAAAGGTGGCGTCGTGTGGTAGCTCGCTCGACGAGGGTGGTTTCTTCAATGAGACTAGGTGATAGGGGAAACCGTAATAGGTCTGTTTGGGAAAGGAGTGTTGATCCAAAGGTGTGCCTCTTGTCGGCTCTGCGGGGTTCCCTTTTATAGTCACTACATCACTATGGAGTTTTGTCCCTTGGGATATAGCCTTCTTATCTTTCAGCATTTACTCCGGCCGACAAATCTTAATCCATATCATTAGTCCAAGGTCGGTGCCTAAACCTGTTTAATCATGAGGGCTCTCCGGGTGATAAGGACGAATTGTTGAAGATTTCGAATAGGATCTTCGGCGGTCTGATTTCACTGAGGACCATTACCCTGGGGCATGGGATCGTGTGCTAGTCTAACGCAAGAAAATTATTTTTAAAACCAACATTCAAGCTACTATGACTTTCCTATTGATTTGGCAGCGGACCTAAGGTCGACGTTTTTCTCTCGTGTTGGCTCAATGATGCCTCCTTAGTCGTTGTTACACACTTTCCACGTAAAGGAAGATGGGGACTAAGGTACCTATTTGTAAATTAAGAGAAGTTTCTTTTGTAAATCAGCCTGAGGTCAGGAGTTTGGGTTTCGTATCCTATAGCCAAACCTATGCTCTGATACCATCCTGTCACGACCCGCCCCACAGCTACCGTAACAGGTAACCCGAAGGAAGGCGTGCCATAGAAGAACAGCGAACTGCCCCCTACAGAACCGCATCACGAGTACCAGTCCTAGGACTCCGTTGCTGGTACCCACGGTAACAAGATAAAATCAAAGCATTACTATTAAATAAACTATACCTTTACGTTGCGACTTCGGGTAGACCCTGAGTAGCAACATTCAATCAAAGAGCAGCAATAGCGGACTTAAGCGTAGCCAGAACACCATTTCACAGGCAGTGGTTTGGATTTGGGAACGAAACACCTCGGCGTCTATACCTTCAATCTGGTCTAGCAGCAAGGGAGGAAAAACAACAATAGAGGGGGTGAGTACTTTCGTACTCGCAAACCACGGGAAAAGTTTAATATGCAGGCTTCAAAGAACGGCTAGATTTAAGTGTAAAACGAGTTCTCAAAAGAACACTACAGGTGTGTCAGGATTTTAATTGAGTTCATTAATTAACCACTGTAATAGTAAAGATAGCGGGGTATGGCAACACATTCACAACCATGATTCAACACAACGCTCAACACATGTCTCAACAATTATTCCCAATCGCATTAACTCAAACCATATCGCATTCTCAACGTCCAATATCCCTGATGCCTCGACTCCCGAATCCCGTGGATTCTATGTCTGGCCACGAAGGCCTCGCATCGAACACCATAATCCAACTCGCAACACATAACTTTTATCCTAGGGAGTTTCCCAAAAACATTAGTAAAACAAAACTACGCTAAGAGAATCACCACACATTTGCTCCTAACCGTGAGCACGTCTGTTCGAACAGGTTTAACACTCTGCAGAGGTTGTATGCCTTACCCACGCGACACGAAGCTAACACCGAAACGGGCCATGAATCGGAAGTTCGTGACAAGGCCTTTCCAAGGCTAGGTCCTGACGTTCTCATGTCGCATGGCTGGGTCAACAAATCGCGTGACCAGTATCAGGCTATTCACACGGCTGTCATCCATTCAGAGTGAACCCGAGGGTACCCAAGGATCCCGTATCCCCTCTGGAAGGCTGATACTGGCGATTCTCGCACACCTTATCCCCAGCATGTCTGACAACCATCGACATACAAGACCCGCAAGAACCAACCGAGTCCTCATCCAGGGGCATTCCCATGTTTCCCGCGTGGTCGTACGATAATATGCTCGGATGGAATTCCCAAAGGAATCGGTCTTAAACAGGAAAACTTATCCATGCCATCATGGTCAAGTCTTACCCAAATTTTCGCAAAACTCATCTTCAGTTCGCAAACCATTTCCCAAAACAGTTCTCAACCTATTCTCCTTTTTCCTTAGTCGTATTCACAGAGTAGAGTATGGGGGTTTAGTCGGACAATCATACTCGAGAGCCTGAATGCCCAACAGTACCATCGGGGTGTATCGACAAGGGTTCACAAGTATTCAATTCCAACGGGAAAATAATGCAACAACTGGGTAGGTCCATCGATTTAATCATCGAGGCCAGGTAGAAAATAATCGTGCACAATACTTAATGCGAGTTGCAAACATTTTATTTGTAAACTAGGAGCAATATGATCAAAGGATGGCTTGCCTGGGTGACAATTCTCGGGTCTTCACGCTTTCGAGAAAACCAGATAAATCCGATACACGATCGATCCGAGAAATCCATCTGATCAAGGGTCTTCACACCTTCTCGACTTATGGCTTTCGTAGAAAAACTCTGGGGCGAACGTATGCTAGTGAGCACACACAGAAATCCTACCGAAGTCTACAAAATAAAAAAAATAAATACAATTAGTAGTGCCATATGGTAAAACCTAATTTTAGAGGATTTTAGGAAGTTGAAAAGGAGTGGATCGGGCTTACGGTTGAAAAGATAGGTTTTTTGGGAGGTCGGCGATACTATAGATATATGTATATGGACGTGGGAAGTGGGGAAGACAAACCAAATTTTATACTTCGGATTCTGGAATGGGTAATGAGGGATTAGAGGCGGACTTTGTGTCTGGGTTTTTCTTCTTGGTTTTCTCATGGTAGACGTTCGGTTGGAGGGGACTGGCCCAGGTGGATGGGATAAATGAAGGGATAGGGGGAAAATGGGTGTACGGATTCTTTCCCTTCCTCTTCTTTTTCTTCGTCATCTCTTTCTTTGGTGTGGTGGCAGAGACAAGAAGGCGATGGCAACGGCGAAGGGGAGGGCGCATGGACGGTAGATGAACTGGTGGGGTAGGCGAAAAAAGGGAGGAACTAAACCTCCTCAAAGGCCGGGAAGAGGGAAAGCTGGGGTAGGGGGGTAGAGGGATCAAAATCAAACTTTTTTTGGTGGCTTGGTTTGGCTGTGCATGAAAGGGGAAGGATCGGAACAGGACTTATTTGTTGAAAGGGATGGGCCAAGGGTGCTGGTCAAAGGAGGGACGGAAAATGGACTTGTATTTTTGGTGGAAAATGGTGGATTTGAGCCCAGTGGGTTCGTGGGCCGGCCCAGCAAGGGGAATGGGAGAGAGAGGCATCCGGAAGAGAGATGGGAAAGGAAGGGGGCTGACAGTGGGACCCACTTGTCATATCTTTCCCCTTCCCCTTTCTCCCTTTTTTCCTCTTTTCCTCTTTTCCTCTTTCTTCTCTTGCACGCGACACAGAGAGAGAGTGAGGAGAGATTGGCGAGAACGACGACGGAGGGAAATCGAGTAGTGAAGGAAGGAGAGGGGCGAGCGGATGGGCGGGTCACCGACTTATATGGGCAAGGCGAGGAGGGGCGGGGAAGAAGATAGGGACGATGGTGGCGGCTGAGGATGGTGGCGGGTCCAAGCGGGAGTAAAGGCGAGGCCGGCAGGCGGACGCAGAGAGTTATGGCGAGCAGTGCACGGTGAGGGCGTCGCGACGCGGACGACGACTAGCGGCCACAGGAGTGAAGAGACCGGGCGGCAGCCTCCTGAGTGGTCTCTTCAGCGTTAATGGCGACGCGGCGTGCGAGAAGTGCGGCGCGTCGGCTAGCGGCGGCCGACGCAGGGAGTGAAAGGCATTGCGACGACACGATGGTGCGGCTGGCAAAACGGCGCCGACGCGTGGAGCCGTTTGCGTCACAGCGCGGTTCGTTGCAGCGTGGGGTCATATCGGAGCGGTGTGTCGCGGAGCGGCGGCAGAGGGGACGTGATGTGGACTAGGGTTCCCGATCTTCCGAAAGGTTCTGATAACCAACGATTTGGGCGGAGTCGCAACACACGTCGATCCGGCTTCTTGAGCCCCGCAATCGCAGCA
>CM002484.1:9551806-9562335 GCA_000325765.3 Leersia perrieri
AAGCTTATCTTTTAGCTCGTTAGCTTAATGAGTTAGCTTGCAAGCTGCTCGTTTGGCTCGCTAATACGAAATATCACCATATTTTTATGTATTTACGACTCGTATCCAATGATTAGTTATGTAATTACATCCCAATGATTTATATTTAGTGAGTTTTATATTAGTTAGTGTTAATTATTAGACTAATATATGATATAATATCAAATTTGAGATTATAAATGTTGTATAAATGAGATATAACTCATTAACAAGCCTAACGAGTTTAAAGAGCCACGTCGCGAGTCGAGCCGAGCTAGCTCGTTAAGGTAACAAGCTCGAACGAGCGGAGTCTTAACGAGCCGAGCTGGCTCGTTATCCACCCCTAAGCACATGCACCATCTAGGCAACCAATCAGATTCTTCCAAAGGCCAGGGCGGATGAAAGCAACAACCAAACACAGTCTCCTAGCATCGTGGTCAACTTGGCCCGTTGGCGCCTGTATCCTACGAGCAAGCTTGGCTACGTCGGCCATGAAACAAATCACGCCTATCATTCTCACTAAAAACTCACTCATCATGCTTCTTGCTCCCATTATCGGTCTAACTTTGCATCCCGTATATCGGATTAGCAATCCCAAGAATGAAACCGACTTAAAAATTTGGCTCACTCCGTGCAATAAAACTAGACCGTACACAATGAAGAAACGAAAGAGGACCAGATGCTAGCAAAGATGATGGTCGTCATACTCATCCAATAGAGCCGGCTGCCGCAAAATGTAAAGGGCCCGAGTGCTACTTTGCTAGCATTCGAGGGGAAAGGAGGAGCTCAATCTATGGAATGAATTCAGCCAAAGCCTAATCCCAAGGCACTAATTGTGGAAGCTTCTCCTCGATCCAGCGTAATTACAACGTATTAAGACATCGACGGCTCTTGACTAATAACACCATGGGACAATCGTTCCATTACTTATCATATAACAATGTAATAACAACAGTGTGATTGTTTAAAGGCAGCCTAATGCAGCTAGCGGATCAGTCCAGGCCAATAAGATTATGGGCATGCGGAGTTGTGGTTATAATTACAAGTAAAAATCCACTATTGCCCAGCAGTTTGGCGCGAGGGCTGTGACCACTATCAATTGATTTATTATCTATTCATGTTGCAATATGGAGGGAAATTAGTGTTGTTTTGAAGAAGAATCGCAACATAATGTGCTTATCTTTGGCTTAAGATTCAAAGGTTGTGCAATATTCATTTTGTTCTGTTTTGAGGCTCTGTTTACGGACATGTTTTCACAATTTTATCGGATATTATAGATCTAATTTCAGTTTCAAATGATGTTGTCCTGGCATTAAAGCCAGCAATTTCAGTCTCTTGTATTTATTTTAGGACAAGGAAGGTAGCCTTTTCGATTGTGCCAGGCAAGCTACATGACTCATCATATGCCATTTGCGTCTTGTACATATTTTTTATTGGTGACAAATTGAATAGGAATTTGTATACTGGGGTATCCGCTGATACCAAAACCTTCAAGACTTTGCAAGCAACAAACACAAAGAAAATATGGATTTTAATTATACAGGTTCAGGGTCATGTTAAGGTAATAGCTCTACTTCAAGTTGGCCGTGTAGCCGCTTTTCCTTTATCAACAGGTAAAGCTTGCCGTTGAGTACATTGAGCCGTAGTAAAAGGCTAGTCTAAAACACTCGACTAGTATATGGCTTATGTGTAAATATGTGGTGCTAATCGAGGAGTGACGGTTGTCAACCAGGCATTTCCGTAGGTTTTCAATGTTAAATTAGGTGTGTTTAGACTTGATTGAGCTTGTCCTTGAAGCCCTAGGTCCTTTGGATTTATAACTTTAAGGCTCAATGTGACCTAGTTGGACTCGTTTGTGCTGAATTGGAAATAGCCGAATAAGAGAGGTATAAGGTTAAAACTACTCAGGCCCTGTTTGGATCCAAAAAAGTCCCTGTGACTTCTAGGAAAAAGTCCCTAGGAATCCAAACAGGAGGGACTAATCTAGGGACTTTTTTTTTATTATAGTACCTCAAAAAATAGAAGTCCCTGGAGAGGAGTTTATTGGGACTTTTTTTGCCTCTTTCCTGGCGCTGCCCCTTCCCCACGTGCTCTCTCTCTCCTCTCTTCGCCACTTTCCTCTCTTCTCTCCCCTTCTCTCGCGAAAAAATCCCCTCCTCTCGCGATTTGCCTCCCGCCGCCGACGACGCGCTTAGCCGTTCCCGCCCTCCGCCTTGCCACCCCCCACTGCCGCCCCTTCTTGCCGCCGCAGTCGCTCTGGGTTATGGCGGGTTCCCATTTTCTGATCTGTCGGTCAGCGTCTTTGATCCGGCAAAGAGATGGCCGGAGCCGACGACAATACGGTGGATTTCTTCTCCCAGTCCCCGATACCACATTTCTTGTCCCAGGGAGCATCGTCTTAGGCGGTTGGTGGATGTATGGATGGATCTGGCACCGCCGGTGTATAGGGAGCCAGCCGAGGGGGTGGTGAGCTCGCGATGGATGCCGGCGGCTTCGATCTGAACTCCCAGGCCAATGGCTACCCTGAATGCTACCCCGATATGAACTATTACCAGGAGTTGCTTCAATCTGAGGGGCGCCGTCTCCCGCCGATTTGTGTTGTTCGCCGTTCTTTCGGCGTGCCCGCGGCACGCCCCCCCATCAACCCCGCGAGAGGGAGGCGAGAGCGAGCCACGCGAGGTGCTCGAGGACACGGGAGGGCGATGCGGGGATTCGTCCCCCCGGCAATGCCTCCCTCACCGGCGTTGCAGGGCATGGCCGTGGCATGGGCTATGGTAACTCTCCGGCTGGGGTGGCGGATTCGGAAGAGGTGGTGGCCGGGGGAGCTACTCCGGATTTGGAGGCGGTTCTCCCTCAGGATGATAGGGAGCATCGGTCGATGACGACGAGGACGACGATGATGAAGAAGAGTTCGACGACAATGGACAACGCGTGGTACTGTTCTCAACCTTTGTTCTTGATTACAATGATGATTGTACTGATTATGGATAGTTTAGATTATATTTTATAGTGAATGTACTGATTGAATGATGATTGTTGGTATTCGATGCATGATGGCTAGTTAGAGTACAATTCGAAGTGATTATAGTGGTTGAATTATGTTTTTTGTGTTTGATAGGGCATTGTTTCTTGCTATTAATTTTTTTTTTAATATTAGACCTATGACAAGGCTACTTGGACAGAAGAGAATATCTATAATTTTTGTGTAATAGCTTGTGATGAATTGAGGGCTGGAAATTGTATTCAAGGAACATGGACAACTCGGTGGTATCAGGACATAAGGGAAAGATTTTATCAAAGGACTGGACTGAGACATTCAACCAAACAAGTGAAGAATAAATTTACTAAAATTAAGGATATTTATCTTGGTTGGTTGTGGTTGTGTTCCCAAACTGGTGTAGGTCGAGGACCATGTGGAGAAATAATAGCCATAGATGATTGGTGGAAGGAAAACACTAAGGTATGTAGCATATGTAATTTCTGATGCATATTTACAATAGCATCAGTTGTGTAGACCCTAACCCTATTCAATTACAGGGTCACCCAGGGAGAACAAAATTTCGACATGGCATCCCTGCCTATATGGATATGCTTATAGAGTTGTACCAAGGAGTTGCTATTGATGGATCAACAGCTTATATGCCTGCAGAGAATGAATGTGAGGGGGAACATGAAGCATTTGGTGATGGCATGGGTGATGGCATGGGTTATGGCCAGGGTGATGGCCAAAGTGATGGGTTTCATATGGGTGATCTTGGGTTGGGTGATGGATTAGGTGATGGATTTAGTCCCATGAGCACCAACAACAAGAAGAGAAGTTCTAGCCAAGTGAGTGGTTCAACTGATACAAGTCCTGGTGAAGGTATCGAAGGGGATGATGGATACTTTCAAAACTGAAAGTGAAAAATCCAACAATATCATGACTTCAATTATGGAGAAGAAGAAGAAGACTAAGATGATGAACTTTTGTTTGAATGTCAAATGTTGATGGTTCAGTGTGGAGCTACTGAGGACAGTGATGAGTACTTTTGTGGTACAAAGCTATTTTTAAAACGTAAAAACCTAAAGATGTTTAAGAACATGGCTAGTCGTGATGCTAGATTGAAGTGGTTGAAGAGACATCATGAGGAAATGAAATTGCAAAAGTTATCTGGATAGTTATCTTTTCTTTTTAATGTAATGGACCTATGTGGAACTATTTTATTTGTGCTTGAACTCTATGTATGTTGACCTATTATTATGTGGTTGGATTTTATGGTTTGGCTATTATCATATTTTATTTGTGCTTGGACTTTATGTATGATGAACTATTTTATTTGTGCTTGAACTCTATGCATGGTTGGACATATCATGTTTCTAATCCTTTATGTATGTGGTGTTTCCTATTTTTCTTCATGCAGGACAGCATTGATGAAGATGGGTACCGATGAGTCTAGTGATGAAGAGGGTACCGATGAGTCTATTGATGATGATGAGCAATTGATATATGATGTCTTGAAGCAGAAAAATGCAATGAAGAGAAAGTTTTTCTTGATATCAACCATGATTGGTACATATTACCCAGATACTTACTTCAACAAAGCGCCTAAAAGGGTTGCACCTGAGACTGGGTATGAATGGGTATTGAGATCATTAGGCAACACTACAGATTGTTATGATATGTTTAGAATGCACAGAACAGTGTTTGAGAGATTGCATAGGGTTCTTGTCAATTCTTATGGTTTGAAGACAACTGATAAAATGTCATCAATGGAGTCTTTAGGGCTGTTTTTTATATAGTAGGAGCCCCCCAATCAGTTAGACATGCAAGAAATCGGTTAGTGAGGTCACTTGAGACAATTAGTAGGAAGTTGGATGAAGTACTAAAAGTGTTGATGAAGCTTGCAAAAGATATCATTAAACCAAAAGATCATCACTTCACATCTGTCCATGAAAAGTTGAAATCAAATAGGTATACATCCTATTTGGATAATTGCATTGGAGCCATAGATGGGACACATACTCAAGTTGTAGTGCCACCCTCAAGAGCTATTCAACATAGGAATAGACACAAGGAAAAGACTCAGAATATCATGTACGTATGTGACTTTGACATAAGATTTACATTTGTTCTTGCGGGATGGCCTGGGTCGGTTCATGATATGAGGGTATTCAGTGATGCTCAAACTAGATGGGGTCATAGGTTTCCAAAGCCACCTGAAAGAAAATTCTACCTTGTCGACTCGGAATACCCAAATAGGCTAGGATATCTTGCATCATACAAGGGTTTAACTTACCATTTCCAAGAATACAACAAGGATACAATGCCTAGAGGTAAAAAAGAGCATTTCAACTACTCTCATTCTTCTTGTCGAAATGTAGTTGAGAGGTCATTTGGTGTATTGAAGAATAAGTGGAGGATTTTGTTCAACCTATCAAGTTATCCAGAAAAAAAAACAAAGTCAAATAATTGTCGCTTGCTATGCACTACACAATTTTATTAGATAAAGTCAGTTAAAGGACATTAATTTTGACTGTGTGACCAAGATGAGAATTATGATCCAATGGAAGTACAATGTCCTCCAGCTACCGATGGGACTGATCAAAGTGATAGCCAGGAGATGAACCTCTTTATAGATTGGGTTGCAGATGGGCTGTGGAGTTTGAAACAAATGCACTACTAACTATTTTTGATCTTTATGGACATTTAACTATTTATGTGTGTTGTAATAAAATGGACTTTGGACTATGGACAATATTATGCAGATTGTCGAGTTCATATTGTTTGTTTATTTGTTGTCCAACTTGAGCTATTGCAATTATGCAATGTATTGTGATATTGCTGGAAATGTGCTTCAATTTATGTTGATGTAAATAGCTGAAAAATTGTGATTTGTTTGCTGCAAATTTTAGGTGAAAAAAATTGCCGCACGAGCATCAGCAGCAGCGGCCGCGGCGCGCAACCAGCAGCAGCAGCGCGCGCAAACACAGCAGCAGAATGGCGCGCAGCCAACTTCCAGCAGGGGCGGCAGGGGTAGGACTCAGGGGTAAATTTGTACTTGTACCCTACAATAAGTCCCTTTTAGTCCCTCTTTTTAAACAGGAGGGACTAAAAAAATCGCAGATGCTACAGGGACTACTTAAAAGTCCCTGAATACAAATATGTTCTTAGACTATCTGAGTTGCCACAACCTGATTTCAGCAGTCTTAACGTGCCCCCTCCCCCCACCCACACACACTAATTATGCTCTCTTGTTCATTACAAAGGTAGCTACCGCTAATTCGTCCATGCCCTTTAGGGCGAAAAAATCTAACCACTGATAGCAAAATAAATTTCGCAAGGCAGCATATTGAAAGTTTCAGGATCTGCATGCTAATATTTAACATCCACCAACCAAGAGAAGCTACATCAACACACAGCCTGCTTAGTAATAGCACACCTCCATCTTTATGTTGTGGGATCCGAAGGAATAGAAGAACTGAAGACCCTGTCCTTCGCATTAGTCGCCTGTAAGTACAAAATTTTGAAGACACTTCACTCATCAACTTAAAAAAAATAGCAATATCATATTAGCTAGCTAGAAAAATAACCATATGTGCACCTCTTTATCCCAATTTGTGCATAGTGTTATTGCCATTAGTAGAAGGACTTGCACCATGAGGCCGCAGATAATGCCTAGCCATAGGCCCTGTAAAGAAATTCAGGATATTGTTCCAACTCAGAATATCAGGCAAAAATAACTAGCAAAAAGGAGCTTGCTGAAAATTCAGGTTAAATAAGATATTTAGGGTTCTAGAGTACGCACTGTTCCGCCGACATGCATGACGAAAGCTATGAGGTAAGCTGAAGGGATGCCGACTATGTAGTATGCGCCAAGGTTTACACCAGCTCCAATTTTTTGCCATCCACAGCCTCTAGCCACACCTACACAATATATACATTTCCACAACACCGAATTCTTATCCCACCGGTCAGAAATACGTGACAAGGACAAGTTATAGTGAAACATTTAAATCAGTTTTATATTAGAACGAGATTAGAAAATATAATAAGCTTAGCTAGGATACTGTGGTAATACTTTTCAAGTCAAATATAAACATACATATTTAAGAAAGATTAGTTTGGCAACTAATCCTAAGGAATGTTTTAGAAAATTATAAAAATAACTTAATCAATGCATTACTTGGATTATAAATGTTGCAAACATCACGTACCTAAGTTGTTTTGGTGACAAATGTGAACTTAAAACATAAGAAGGTGCATTGTAATGAATTCAAGTCTTGTGCTGCAAGCTAAACTTCAAGTGCCCAACTACATGATGTAGACTAACCAAATGTCCCAAATTTTTTCTTTCTTTCTTTAGAATGTATATGCTACCCTTGTACCTTCGTACTAGATGATGTTAAGTTAGTAATGAATTGAACAGTATATACATTTAAATATAGAGGAAGTATTCCAAAAAATATTAGTCACGTGGTATAATGATAAAAGATTTTACCACTTAAAGAAAATAGGTATTCCCATGAGAAATTGTGTAGGCTGTCTTCCTAGTTTTAACTAAAAGAGTAAAATACATAGGTAGTGGTGCACGTTAAATACGTCAGCATGACATCTAACTTTGGGCTTCTTTACGGTACATAATACTAGTCTATACTAGTAACTTATACTAGTGAATCAATGGTCTAGATTAAACATATACTAGTTGTAGATAGTATACATCCATAGTATAGTATAGTATAGGATATTTTGGGAAAAAAAATATAATCTTTTGGGCCAGATCCAGCCCGTTTCCCTCTCTCCCTCCCTTCCTCTCGAGGCCCGTGTGGGAGGTCGTCTCCCACCTCCAGCCGTCGGTGCCCCTATACGGTGAGACGGAGCTCCGCCGTCGCCGGCCGATCTCCCTCCCCATGACGTTGCTCTTCGAATTAAATATAAAAATCGGATCCCCTCCTCTCCCTCATTAATTACCACATGATTTCCATCTTCAATTGGACCTTAAACCGACGAATTTACTCCCTTCTAAATTCCAGCCATCAACGGTGACCACCATCCGACCAAATTAAGCTGAGTGGAATTTTATGGGGTTATTGAAGAGGAGATCATGAGGGTTCCGTTTTTGTATTCGGTTCGAAGAAACATGCACTGAGGAGGGAGATCGGGCGGTGCCAGCGGCTCCTGCCGTCCATGGCAGCGGCGGTCGGAGGAGCCGACGCGATGGAGGAGTCCGCTTGCCCCTATGCATGTGTCTGGGCCAGCCCAATAGGGGATGAAATTGTGGGTAATTAATTTAATCATATAATCAGTTACTATAATACCCTTAACAATCAACGGTTAGATTTTATCTATACTACTCTATCTGTTATTAGTATAGAGTACCGTAAGAGAGCCCCTAACTTTAGCAAACTATCCACATGAACTTGATGAAAATTTTATCCGGAAACAAAATATGTGACTCATTCGAGCAAATTATAAGATGAGTGACTAAATTGCACCTACCACATAAGTTGTACTATTGTTGTGTGCAAATTACTCTTTTAACTAGATAGTAGTCCTGGTCAATTAAGGAGAAATGCACATATATAAATTGCGATAAGAAAGTTGTGTGGCATAATATCTGGAGTGTACCTGAAAGGACACATTGTATTCCGTCAAAGAAGTTGGAGACTGAAATGACCAGCATCATCTTGGCTACGTATCTGACAACCTCCTCTTCGTCGCTGTAAGCATGGCACCAGATATATCGCACACAGACTAGAAGTAACCCTATCACCAAGCCCTCCAAGACGGCCATGAACACGACGACCCGCACCGCTAGACGGGCTGCGTCCGGTCTCCCCGCGCCGAGCTCGTTCGAGACACGGGTGCTGCATTATGTTGATGATATCACGATCATATAAAATGTGTACCGTTGCCATTGCAATATTGTAAGATAGCAGTTTGATCCATGAAGGAGATTAGTACCTGATAGCAGAGCCGAGGCCGAAGGGGATCATCCACACGAAGGCAGCAGTGTTGAGGCTGTCAAAGTTGCAACCAAATGTGTTTGAGTTCAGACTTGAGAGTTAATACTTAATACAGAGACAAGGATGTAATGTCGACCCTATAATCCTATATTTCATCAGAGATTGTGGACTGGTGACTGGTATTATTACCTGATTGATAGCACGGACGTCTCCAGCTTTGGGTTGGGAAGAAGACCTGAAAGAAGCACAATGAGCTCAAACGACCACATCTCCAAGCTGCATTACCAAAGCAGAGTGTCATCGCCATAAGAGTATCTTTGAGTTGCACAACACTACCAGAGCGGATACAGAAAAAAAAAAATCAAGTTTTCAAAAAAGGATTCCAATATTTTTTTCCATCAGAGGGAGAGTTTATGAATTGTGCCACTGACCAGACCATGAGAGCAGATGGGACGGCGAGCCTGAGGAAGCTGAGCGCGTCGCGGAACGCCTCCATCGAGAACCCTGTCCACGTCTTCTTGCACGAGCCCGAAACCCTCACGTACACCGCCAATATCACCACATTGATCCAGTACGAGACGGCGATGCTCAGCGCCGCGCCCTTGCTGCCCAACCCGACGCCGTAGACCAGCACCCAGCACACAACAAAGTGGCACAGCGCCGTCGCGCCGGCGCTCGCCATCACGGGGAACACAATGTTCTGCGTCTGCAGGAACCGGACGTGGCACTGCAGCAGGCCGTAGCCGAACAGCGCCGGGATCATCCACCGTGCGTACACGCCGGCCTCCGCCGCGATGTCGGCGTCCTGCCCGAGCAGGAGGAGGATGTCGCCGGTGTAGAACCAGACGACGGCGAGGGGGACGCTGACGGCGGTGAGCAGCAGCATGGCACGCTGCTTGTAGATGCCCAGGAGGTGGTACTGCTCGGCTCCGAATGCTTGGCCGCACAGTGTGTCGAGGGCGCTTGCCATCCCAAGCTGATAATTAATCAAGAAGCGTATGGCGGTTTATTATTAGTTGTGCAATAGGTTGTCGGAGTTTGTCAATGTTGTGATGGGTTATTGAATAGTTAGTTTCTCCAATGCCTCAATATATATATTGTTAGTTTCGATAATTCTGTCAAAACTGGTGTATCTAGACTTGTCACATGGTCACAGCAAGTATTTGGTTATCATGTCAAAAGGGGATTAACTCTGTTTTTGCAAAGGCGGTATTCCGTCCACAGTGGCGGAGCTTAAGTGAATTCTTGAGGGGGCCAAAAAAATATAATGACATGCTGTAAAAAAATAGTTGATTTTAATGTGAAACACAATGTTAACACACTAATATTAGGCCAAATAGTTCACATGCTTAGTGAACACCGGTCTCCCACAGCCTATTACTTCCATCGATGGTGCGATGTAGCTCTCACATCAGTTGGGCGCGGGAAATAATGATGACCAGGCAATCAACAAAAGGGTCAAGTCCAGCAAAATTCAAGATTTAGGAATTCATGCTGCTGCTACACTGTGTACTAGCACTGGCTAGTATATGTTGATGCATACTAGATGTAGAAATTTTTCTTGGGGC
>CM002484.1:9588774-9629199 GCA_000325765.3 Leersia perrieri
GCCCAAGGAAGAAAGTAAGAGATAGAGTTAGACTAGAAAGTGGGTTCGTTGGAGAAAGAAAATAAGTGCACCTTAAGACAGCCGACCCAAGGATTATTACACAAAGCATATAATCTCAAATAATAGAAACTTCGAACAATTGTACGAAAACCTAATAAAGCAAACCTTACTCACACAAAGCTGATGATGTTAGTGTCATTTTAGTCTTCATATTATTCGACCTATAGATATATTATTTGGGTCGATCTACGAGCATCATTCACTAAATCGTTAGTTGACTCGTGTCGTCTCCTTTGATCGGGGGAATCTCACGAAAGCTCCTCAACCCTTTCTCATAAACCTCATTGCCGCCGATGCTACCACGGGCACTGGCAGCTCTATCTCCTTCAATCATGTCCCACCCCACACTCAAAAAAAAATCTCTTGCTTCATTTGCCCAAGCTCACCGAGTCACGCTGTCTTCTTAGGTAGGTGGTGGTAGAGGCGCCCTTTCGACTAGAATTGGTCTCTTGACTGTCTCCATGAACGAGTTGGTATCATAGGGGGTGTTCGGAAGAGCTAGCTGCTGCAGCGCAGCAGCATCCACGGTGCCTACAGCAAGCTACAGATTAGCTGCTAAACAATAAATATGATCGTTTAGCCAATGAATTAAGCCGTTGCAGCAAGTATAGAAAAAGCAGCAGCAGCCAAACAGCTGCACTGTTAGATACAACCTAAGTTGCTGTGGCTGTACAGCTTTGGGCTGCCGAATAGGCAAAACAGCAACCCATTTTTTTTTGGCAGGGCCTTTTTACCCTCACCACGGTGGTCATTCATGTAGCCATGAAACTATCATCTCGTCATTGTTTTACTGTCATATACTCTTTGTCTCGCCGTGGGCACCAAGGAATGACACATGGAACAATATTGCTGTCCATGAAGGTCGCGCTGTTGGTGGGAACCTTCGTGAGCACGGCCGAAGGCAGAAGCGGCAGTGGGTGCAGCATCCTTGGCCGCGGTATCGCCAACAATAATATACTCCTCCAACGTTGTATGACATTTGTCGGTGATGATGTGGGTGAAATTCAATCAACAAGTTTGTTGTTAGCTAATTTTGGAGATTTTGTTTACTGCTTTAGAAGATAAAATTTGTAAGCTGCTCAGTAGAAACAATAGTTATGCCAATTCTTGCCAACAAATTTAATTATATGTGTTATTTCGGAAAATCTAACGCGACCCTGGTCGCTGGCTAGCGCTACTCGGCGAACGTCTCATCCGCGCGACGCGTGGCCCTCCACACGCGCGCCCCGTTCCCCTACTTCCTTTTTCTCCATCCGTTCCTCTTTCTCCTCTTTCTCCGTCCGTTTCCCCAAATCCGTGTGACGACGAGTTCAACTGTGGTGACGACGGCAGCGACCAAGGTACCCCTCAACTCCGATGGCTGCCTCCCCTCGTCCACGGTGCTCCACCCGTCCCTGCGCTCCCCGTGTCCTCGGTCGTTGCCTCCCCCTGTCGACGGCGAGCTTCTCCCGGACTAGAGGTTAGATCTCGGTTCCACCCACAAATGTTTGGTGGTGAGCAAGCTTTTTTAGGGCTCCTTTATGTTGATTTTATTTTCAACCCAAAAATACTAAGACTCCATCTGATTTTTTGTGGCTTGTGTTCTAGGGGTTCGATGACGATTTTTGCACTGGGGATTTGCACGACGATAACGACGGCCTTCCACATACGTGATGTAATTTTAGTGTTGTACAATGTAACTACCCTACACACAGAATGTAATTTTAGGGTTGCGGGATGTAACTATCCATATGCAGGATGTAATTATAGTGTTGCATGATGTAACTACCTATTGAGCAATCATTATCACCAGTATGTAAGTTACATCCGTGCAAAGCTAAGTTACATCCATTGTGAACTTAAGTTACATCCATTCTGAGACTAAGTTACATCCATTCCGAGACTAAGTTTTGGGGCAGGATATAATTTAGCATTAGTGGGATGTAATTTAGTCTAATAGGAAAAGTAACTTAGTTTAGCATGAATGTAATTCAGTTCAATATGGATGCAACTTAGCTCATTATGAATGTAACTTAGTTCGGCATGTATGTAACTTAGTTCAGCATGGATGTAATTTAATTTAATAGGAGAAGTAACTTAGTTCAGTATGGATGTAATTTAGTTTAATATGGGATATAACTTTATTATAATCTAGATGTAACTTTGTATAAATTGGGATGTAACCTTAGTACAATTTAGATGGAAGGGGTGTAACTTAGTGTAACTGGGGATGTAACCTAGTTTAGTCAACCTGGAAATTTTCAAGAAGAACGAAAGCATACGTGAATTGATGGAGACCAGGTTAGTCCCCTCGCTTTTTTTTTTAATTTGGTGTTTTGTCTCCTCCTCATTTTCTTCTTTCTTCTTCTTCTTCCTCCTCACTTGTTTCTAGTATGGTGGCGGCGGCTGTCATGGGGAAGGCGGAGGAAATCAGACGGCGTGGGGACAGCGTTGCGCGGGGGCGCATGGGTCGCAAGACACTGGGATCGTGCGGGGGGTGCGGCGGGATGTGGACACGGCGTGTTTTTCGTTTTCGGAATCGCGCGGAATCGCGTTTTTTCTTTTTTTCGGGGGGTCGCGCCATACGACTAACCAACGCCCGGTCTCCGTTTAGCCGGGTCCGTATTATTATTTTTTTGTTATGTTGATATTCTTAGTTTTTCTCTTTTATAATTCGTAAGTCGTAACCTTCCTTGTGCTAGTAGCTTCTTTGCCGTAGAGGATGGAATAAATTCCACTGAAAAAAGTCAAATTAAGGTTTTGTTGGGGCTTAAATTCCCAAAGTCCGTGTCAAGGAAGCACAAGCCACGTCAGAAAAAAACAGTGTGGAGCCGTGGAGACTGGAGAGCCGCGGAGCGGAGGATTTTTGTTTACACCCTGCTCCTGCTCCACTGAGTTCACGGATCCGCTTCTCTCCGAATCCGCGAATCGCTTCCTTTCCAAGCCATGGACCAGGCTATTGGCCCGGCCCATTCATAAAGCCCACACGGCCACACGTAACATCCCTTCCCCCTCAAGCGGGCCTAAACCTAATGGCTAAGTGAGTCCCCTGTCAGGCCGGCCTGACGCCGCCGAGCCATGCTTTCTCTTCCCAACCTACGGTGGCGGCTGCGGGCACCGGCGGCGGCGGCCGCCTGAGCCGGCGGCCGCATTGCCCATCGCGCAGAAGCCACGAAATCCTGCACAACACGAGGCGAGGTGCTTGAGGGTTGAGGCGAGGGCGACGCGTGCCGATGCCAGGCACCCACGACGATGCACGACCACCTCGCCGCCCTCCTCCTCCGCGGCGGCGGCGGTGGCCACCGCCCCCACCCGCGCGCCGTCCACGGCGCCGCCGTCAAGCTCGGCTGCCTCGCCTCCATTTACCTCTGCAACAACCTCCTCCTCTCCTACCAGTCCCGCGGCCTCCTCGCGGACGCCCGGTGCCTGTTCGACGAAATGCCCCGCCGCAACGTCGTCTCATGGTCCGTCCTCATCTCCGCCTCCTCCCGCCTCGGCGGCCTCGGGGAGGCGCTACCCCTCTTCTCCAGCATGCTTCGCGGCGGGGAACGCGACCGCCCAAACTCGTTCGCCGTCGCCGCGCTGGTCGCCGGGTGCGCCCGCGCCAGGGACTCTGTCGCCGGCAAGCAGGTGCACGCTTCCTCTCTCAAGCTTGGTGTCGATGACGACGAGAGTGTTGCGGGGGCGCTGGTCGACATGTACGCCAAGTGTGGCCGCGTGGGCTCGTCGTGGCGGGCGTTTGCGCTCACGCCGCAGAAGAGCGTTATGACCTGGACAAGCATGATCTCTTGCCTTGTCAACCATGGGGATTCAGGGTACCGTGATGCAGCTATTGTCCTGTTTAAGAAGATGCTGATTTTGAAGGTTTGGCCAACAAATGTTACGTTTTCTTGCATCCTGAAGGTGTTTGATGTGCCTGAGTTGCTTCCCAGCGGAAAGCAGATTCATGGCTGCTTGGTGAAGATGGGAACTGAGGTGGACCCAGCTTTAGGGACTGCTCTCATGGCAATGTATGGTAGATGTGGTGGAATGGATGAGATAACTAGGTTGGCTTGCCGGATAAGGCATGATGTATTCTCCAAGACGTCGCTGCTTGTAGCCTATGCACGTAACGGGTGCAATATGGAGGCGGTTGGAGTTTTCCGGGACATGTTGATTGGTAATATGCCTATTGACCAGTCAGCTATAACTAGCCTGCTTCAGGTTTGTTCATCACTAGGAGAACTAAGAGTGGTCAAGGAGGTCCATTGCTATGCTCTAAAGAATTTTTTTAAGTTGGATACATTACTTCTGAATGCTATCATCACTGTTTATGGCAGATGTGGAGATATAATGATGGCAGAGATTGTATTTGATACATTGGGAAACAAGGACACCATATCCTGGACAGCATTATTAACTTGCTATGTGCAGAATGATCTTTCTCAAGAGGCACTATTGTTCTTTAGGGAAATGGCTCGAAAAGGGGTAGAATCATCAATATTTTGCATCACAAGTGTGCTACGTGCCTGCTCTGCCACTGCTAGTATTGCTTGTGGATGGCAAATTCACGCGAGGGCAGTTAAGTTAGGAGTTGATGATGCCAACTCTGTGGAGAATGCCCTTGTAACAATGTATGCAAAGTGTGGAGTTGTTCGGGTTGCATTAAAGATTTTTAATTCAATGAGGAATAAGGGCGTTATCTCTTGGAATGCACTAATCACGAGTTTTTCTCAGCATGGCAATGAGGTGGCAGCCATTCAGTTATTTGATATGATGCAAGAAGAAATGGTATGTCCAGATGATTACACTTTTGTTGGATTATTGTCATCTTGCAGCCGAATGGGCCTAATTTCAGAGGGTTGTGAATACTTTAAACAGATGAAAACAAAGTACAATCTGGATCCCAAGATGGAACATTACACATGCATGGTTGATCTATTTGCCCGTGCTGGAAGATTTTCTGATGCTATGAAGTTCATTGATGCCATGCCTTGTCATCCAGACCAACTGGTGTGGGAAGCTTTGCTAGCTTCATGTAGGTTACATGGTAATTTGGATTTAGGAAGGCTAGCGGCAAAGAAGATTCTGGAAATTAGACCAGAGGACCCTTCACCATACATTATATTATCAAACATTCATGCTTCGGCCGACATGTGGGATGAGAAAGTCCAGAATCGAACTTTATTAGACTTCCAGCAATTAAGGAAGGACATGGGAAGTAGTCAGCTTGACGCACAAGAATTTTCAGATAATTTATTTGATGCATTACAAGTTGGAGTAACGTAAGACTGATGATATGTGGATGCGATTCTTCCTTTTCTGCTGTACGGTCGGTGCATCACCAAATTTTATGGGTTATATTGACTTTCAAGCCAAACGAATCATTAACTCCACTACTCTACATCATCCGAAAAATGACCATAGAGTCGAGGTTGGTATACTTGGTATACCTGTATTTACTGTCTCTCCAGCAATTTTTACTTCATTCTTCCTGGGATAATTTACCTTTTGTTCCCGGTTTACATGCCTTTGCTCTTTTGCCATAAAGTAGGTTGTCCTCCCTAAAATGCCACTGAGTTTAGTTGTCAATTGACAAAATACCACTAGGGCCGAGGAGGCTGGATTGAGCACACACACACTCGTCATGAGAAAACTCATGGCAGTGGCGGAGCAAGACCGATGAGGAGCCGATGGTCTGATTTCTTGTCTCTGCTGCCACTAAAAGCTCTCTTGTCCTGCTTGCCACCACCACAATCACAAGCTCTCCCATCCCACTGTCGCCAGGAGCACACTCATCCTGCATGTCACCTGCTGTGAGTTAGCTCATCCCACACATTACTGCAGCCACTGCTGAGAGTTTGTCCTGCACGTTTGCACCAAGCATGTACTAGCCATTAAGGTTTGTCCAGGTAGGACACCATGAACAGGGAGAGAAGATGAGAGGAGGAGGAAGGATGATGAGGAAGAAAGCCTATTAGAGGGAAGACAATGGAAAAATTGACCGAAGTGGCATTATGTCAATTGACCACTCAACTCGGTGGCATTTTAGTGAGGGCAATCTACTCTATGGTAAAAGAGTGAAGGCATATGAATTAGGTAACAAGTAGTCAATTTACCCTTCTTCCTCCAAACATGGATTCAGTCTTCTATTTCTTTGTTTGTGACCAATATGACATTTCTTTGTTTATAGCTACTCCCATATGGCATTTCTTATATTGTGATTATTTTTCTTGATTCATAACTATACCTTGACATGGGTTGTCAGCTTGACTAACTTCTTTCTCTGAAAAAAGCAGGACAGACAGATAATTCTCACTGTTTCATGCTCTGGAGGAATACCTAAAGTCTTGTGACTCTTGAAATTTGACGATCTGAGAGGAGTCTTGGGAACAGAGACTAGAGAATGCTTGTGGACCGGGTAACTAATAACTTCTTTTGCCAGTTAAAGCTTGAACCATCATGGTTTTCATTAGTCCTTTGGTTTATTGACATTTTATAACATAAATCCGTCTTCAAGATGAATTGAGCATGAGTTGAAAGGCCCTCCTTATATAGATGGAAAGACTTAACCCCTAAGTAATTAACCGATCTAATCTTATCTTATAACTAATAGATACCATCTGTTGCTACAGTACCACATGGCACTTTTCACTGGCCCGTGCTGGTTGTGAGCCTCGGTCCCGTGGTCCAAAACCCACAACATACCAATCCTTGTATGGCTTTCAGACTAGAACCTCTATAATTTCTTTATCATTGTTGATTCGGAGTACGCGGATTTCTATACATAAAACGAACTGCGAATTCTCAAGTCAGATAATGACCCTTGTTTTTTTTGGGGTGAGTTTTGGATGATCGAACTTCCAACAGTTAATTAGATACAAATACATTTCCAGCAAACAAATACAAAATGGACGTAGTGGCCAAAAGAACAGTTGTGATTGATTGGATTTTCCATGGGTGAATTTGCTTTAACTGCCACAAGATTAATCTTATCTTACCTGGTACACTAATTGGAAAACTGTATTCTATGTCTATAAAGTGTTTGCCTTTTGCTTGTTCCTTCTCCAATCCGAACATGACCAATGCACACTATTCTCCACACCCAAAAAATTTAATTGAATCATATTAGGGTAGTGCATGCTTTCTAACATTAGTTGGTGTTACATCTGAACTGTTTGGAGTTATGAATCCGTAGAATCTGATGCAGTGATGCCTTGTATTGTTAATTCTCTTCCACCTCATGAAAGGGAAGTGGAACAACCTTCACAGCTCTAAACTTTCCTGCATTGTTTAGGTGCTCATTTTCCAACCTGACATATACATTTTTTTGGTGTCAATATAGATATAAGTTTCACAATGGAAAGTTCATGTTTTGTAACTTGATTAGCTACATTTTCTTTTACCTGTAGAAGTTCCAGTGGCCTCGTCGAATCACCTCAAGAGCTGCCAAGAAGAACAGAGTCACTCTAGAATCCAGGCTTCCGATGTTAGGGTGGATGACGGTCTGAAGCCATGCAAGCCTCAAGATAAGGTTCAGACCCTGCCAAAAAATGCATTCTGCAGTAAGTATGCTGAAACCTATCTTTGCTCTAAAAGTTTTGATGCAGGACCTTAGTTTTTTCAGAGAACATACCATGGATAGGAAATAGATGTACTTTTGTTTAAGTATCAGATCATTACGGAGCCAAGGGTTCTTGGAATTAAACTGCAGAAGTCCCCAATCCTTGACAAAGTCCCAATATAGTTGGTAGATAGTTGCAATACTCGACACAATAATAACAAGTGACAGCCATCCAGCACTGTTATCATTCTCGTATGCCACTTTTGTTCCAGCAGCAAGCATTGCTGACACATACTTCCCAAGGTTGACAATGTGGTTTATGTCACCCTCGTCAAACCATCTCCTTGCGCACTGCCCAATCATTATAAAAATAAAGGATATGAAACTTTCGTAATGTCTGAAGAAGAGACGTTGCAGTCTATGAGTTTTAATTATATACCTGCATGGCCCTCCAGTAGTAAGGCAGGAAGGATACTGCATAAGCCAAATCTCTAAAGTGCTTCACTCTTGTGCAGTAGCCAAAGTCTTGTGTCTTGTAGCTGCTAGTTATGTAATAGCATGCAAGATACTCCAGGCTCCTAAGCAGTGGTACCTATTTGCCAGGAGTCATTGTTTTATTAGTCTTTTTCCTGTAGAGAACCACCACATAAACAGACACTTATGGTGACAGCCACTTTCATCATGCTGATTAGTTCATGCTGAAAATGTGCTCTGATGAGCAAGTAAAGGCTTAGGTGTGTGTGGCTTCTGTTAAGTATTTACCTGACTGCAAAGCTGATCAGCCATGAAGAAATCAACCATGACAACCTACAGAAGCACAAAAATTTAGCTATTTGGTTTGGATGTGGAATTTGATAGAACATTATCGTAAGCTACTTCTCTTCAACCATAATAAAAATACCTTGTAGAAGGGGGTTAGAAAGATGTTTCTGATCACTCTTAGGAAGTGATAACGACATGATCGGTAGAGGATGTTGAAAGGGCAGACCAATATTAGCAAGAAAACCTGAATAGATGGCAGCATTAACATCATAAATGTTTATTATCTTTCAAATGCAAGCTTTGCAGAATGTATAGGACTGCATACTTACCAGAAGTAGAGCTCCTGGTATTGCTTGGACTGCACATGATGAATACCCTTTGACAATGAGTGTCAGGTGTGCAAACATAACACCAATGACAATTGTCATGGAAGTAGTGCAAATCAGGAACACATCACGATACTTGAGCTCTTTAGTAGGTGTAAATTCAAATATGAATGTGTAATTTATGCGTGTCTTTCTCCACATGAAGATGTTGCATCCATAGAGGAAGAGATGCAGAAAGAAGAGGCTGAACATGCTGCAGTTTGGGATCATTTAATGTCAGAACTAGAGCAATTTTTTTCCTTTTTCCAAGAGGCATGTAGTAATAGTTGAGTTGGTATTTTTGATCTGACCTCAGGACAGGATATGATGTTGCCATGTAGACCTTGTTTGACTGCTGAGTGTACATCCCAGCGATGTGTGCCATGATACAATAGCCAATGAACAATGCTACAAAGCCACCAGTGAATAGTCCTGAAAATTGACAAGTGTGCATAAGTAATCTTAAATTTATGCTGATGAATACAAAATAAGATTGTAGAAGAATTTTACCTATAAAAAATGTTGTGGTGTGTGATTCTTCCCTCTGGTTTGGCTTCAGATACTTCATTGCTTTCCGTTTGTCACCTTCGGCGAAATGCCTCACAAACAGTTCATCCACATCGTCCATTAACCTAATGACCTGTTAAGATGAAGATTTTTGAACCAAATCTTTTCTGTGTTGATAGAACTAAACTGATTCAGAGTTTCTATAGACTGCTGCATGATTGGAAAATACCTTGTCAGAGACATTGAAGTAGGAACTCTCCACTACTTTCAGGTATATTGACTGCGCTTCCTTTGCTGTAACCTGAAAAATGAAAAGATATTCATTATGTTCTTCCAGCAATTCTAATATGTGACAAATTTCAGGGAATGGAATCTGAAGTGGAATTAGCAGGAACCTTGTCAAATTTCTTCAAGATCTTCACAAACGCCATCATGTTTAAGGTCCTGCAGCAAGATTGTCTTGTCAGTACACTCACCAAAACCTAACGAGAGCTGTCACATAGTCAGCTACACATACCGGTATGTCTTCAGATACCCTAATCCCTTGTACAGCTCAATCAGTGCACCCCTGATCATCTTCTCTGCCTGGTGCACCTTCCTCTTGTTGATGCTCAATTTTTCACTACATTTGACACCATTGGTGCTTCCGCTCCTCCTCGACTGGCTCATCATGTCATCGAACAGAAGCTCCCGGATGGCGGTGACTGTTCTTGTTGGCGTGGTGACCGGGATGTTGATCCTGACGCTCCTGCCTTGGCAGGTGACTGCCTTTCCTCCCAGGGGCGTCGTCCTCAGCTTGGTGCTGACGGCTTCTTCTCTTGTCCTGCCAAGCCTTCCTGAATCGCCAAATTCTTGAGGGATGGAGAGTTGATCCTCATCAGGGATCCTTGCAGACATGTCTCTGGTGAGCTTTTCCTGGCCTTCCTGTTCTGGTTCAGAAGTGCCTCTGAGGGACTGATCTCCTGTGAATTTTAGATGATCATAATCAACCTGAATATTGGTATAGGTTTTCTATTTCTTTTTTTTTACAAAATTCAGAGAATTGGTTTAGATTATAGATGATCCAGCCTAAGGAATTGTGTATGACCTGTTTCATATTAAGATTTGGTCTTGAAACTTTTGTTGGGGAACTAAGTTCCTATCATAGTACCTACATTTATGCATACAAAAGCTTGTTTCTGTAGGAATTGTAAGCATGTTTTAATACGATTTTTATTATGTTCATTGATTATTTCTGATTGACGCTTATGCTTTTATTGTAATTGTAAAACAGGACAGTCCGTTATAGGATTTTACTATCTAATATGGCCAAAAATGATTTAGATGTATACATCTGTCATGTATCTGTATGGGTGTGTTGGGCACATGTATATATCAGCCTGCCTAATCAAAATCTACTCTGAGCTGTCTTAGTGGCAACGACCTACACTGTAACACCAGAAAGCATATCAACGTACCGATCGAAATACTACACCACCAAACTTCTACTACTACTACTACTATCTTATCAGTCCAAAAGATACTTTTTACATTTTTCATACCCCGAAAAACTAATGTGCACTTTGACTATTCTAATACTATCATGACGTAATTAATGAGTGTAGAAGAAGAGAGTATGGAGTACGACGTACCGTGCAGGATGGAGCAGGAGACGGAGGGATCCTCCATCTCCGGCGGCGACTCGCCGCGGCGGCGGCTGTCACGCTGCTGCTCGGCGATGACGGCGACCCTGAGCTCGGCGAGGATCTGCAACTGGCGGCGGAGCGACTCGCCGCGCTCCACGAACTCCGCCTCCTTCCTCTCGTAGAAGCGGTTCACCTTGTTGAGCTGCTCGTCCAGCCTCGAGAAGAAGGCCCTCGCCGCCTCGTCGTCCGTGCCGACGTCCATCACCTCCGTCTCGTACACCTCTCCGGCCACCGCGCAGCCGCCTCCTCCGCCGCTTGCCAGCTTCCTATGCACCTACATTGCACACCAAGAGCATCAATACCTTCACTTCTATTTTATTTTACAAATAATGCAATTCATCCTGACGTTTACTTCGAAAAAGCTACAACCAATAATAACAAAATTTTATTACAGTAGGGATTATATGACAAATGACTAGTAACTACAAAAGCAGAAACGAAATGGTTGCTTGCCTGGATGGCGGCATGGTCCTTGTGGTGGTGACCATGGGAGTGCAAGAAGGGCAGCCTCATCACCCAGTGAGCCGCCGCCACCGGCGCCGTCTGGCACGGCGACGGCAGAGAGGACTCCACCGCCGTCACCGCCGCCTCGACGGCCTGCAGCTTCTTGATGTCCTTCTTGAGCTGCCAATAGTCCACAAAGGCCTCCTTCCATTCGGGCACAAGCTGACCCTCAAATTGCTTGGAGAATTTCACCATTGGCCTCCTCTCACCTTCGTCTTCCTCCAATTTCTTCCTGCAGCTTGCTGCAACAGGCGCAGGAGAATGGAGGGAGTAGCAATGGTGCACTGCAAGTGCTGTGCCCTGGTAGTGTGTCTCAATGGTGGCCATGGGGAGAGGTGTACTTATACGTGCATGCGAGCAGCATATGGTTGCAGCAGCACTATCCATTGGAGATGGATGGAATCTTGGAACAAAATTAGCTAGGCTAGCTGGGAATAATCGTGATCTAGAGTGATCAGAGAGGCTAGCACATATTATTCCACAGGTTCTGTCAACAGGGATGTGGGAATGAATTGATCGAATTGTTTTCGCTCGTGGTAGCTATGAGGGTTTCTGAGGTTCTCTGGCTAGCTCCTGTCAAGTCTCACCTGGTCACCAAATTCACCACTTGGGCTTGGGAATGTAAGTTGGGTGCATGGATTCCTTGTTGCTACCTTCTCCCAGTGGAGAAGGGGGAGTGGGAAGAAGGCTGTCTCTTATAGGATGGTGGATGGTTGGATTTTGTAAAGCTATATTAATCAGATTACTTGGTACTGTCTGGGGGTAATATACAGATTATGTGTATAACATGTGAGCTAATTACTCTACTGTTCACATTACTTTACAGAATGTGATTAACATCAGCTTGTGATGATTATGGAAACCAGGAGTTATATGTACGCTAGCTGCTTCTTTAAATAGCATATGTATAGTTTCAGATGTACCTGCGAGTAGTACCCTCGAATATTCAGCTACAGAATCATCAATGGTACAGAAAATATAAAAAAGGTTGCAATGACTAGTACTATTTATTTTTCCTTTCCCAGAAGTTAAATATTTTAAATGCTGAATATGGTTTCTTGATCGGACTTGTGAGTGGAAATGTATCACTCACGACTGTAGTAAAGCAAATTGCTTTGGTAGAATATAATCGAAGTGTTTCCTACAAAATTCGTGCCTTTTGAACATACGCTTAATCTTGGGTCTTAAAATAAATGGTGTAAAAGTAACTTATGATAAACATTTTTATTGGAAATATTACAGAAAGGAATCCAACTAAACGCGTAGTCTCCCCCTGTTATAATAGGGCACGTTTCTTTTCCATTATATGCATCCTCTTGTTGCGGAATTTGGATGAATATACTCCCATTAGTGGAACTATTGAAGGAACTCTTTCTTAGCCCCAAATAACAGGTAGGAGTATATGAGAAAAAACAAGTGAATTCTATGCAGTTTAGTTCATGCAGTTGTATAGTTCACCAAGTAACAGATGTAAAACATGTTAGTGGAAATGCGCGCACTTGCTGTACAAACCCACACGTGTGCATTTTAGAAATTCGGTAAGATATACACGTAACTATGCATTCCTTTTTTTCCCCCTTGGGTAGTTCTAACCCTGCAAATAATACAAATATCTTCTAGAGCCGACTTAAAACAGGTCAAACGGTCAATGCATACATCAGCTGCCCTAGACAACAAGTGTAACCACCTAGTTTTAAAAGGCTAATTGAAAGCGTCTGCTAAGATGCACCTTAATTGAATTGATCATTTAATTGATCGCACAGCGTTAATTGCCTGCCTTTTATTGAAAATGATGCAATCAAAACCTTTAACCATTTTTTGGCTATGTAACTTAAAAAGTTTGCACTAAAAGAAGCTGATCACTTTGCTTTGCAGCTTTAAAAAATGATATCCTGCTAAGTTGAAAGGCAAAATGGATGGTCTTCAAAGAGTGGTCACCAAAGGGAAATTGCAAATCTTTTGAGCAACAACGGCTTCTATTTTCTCCAACAACGATTGTGCTTTTGCTCTCTGAATTTTTGGGTGTGATAATCTTGCTCTGTAATGCCTTTATCTCTTGCCCACGATCAATTTTCTTTCAAGCAAAAATTTGTAACAGGGACAAATTGGGTCAAGCAAAATGTTAGGTACAAATTGGGTTAAGTTTTTCACGCTGCCCCAATTTATCCATCATTATTAAAGGTAATAGTACAACTTGACATAGCCGCCAAAAAAAAAAAACTGTACAAGGTCATAGTACAACTTGATATAGCTGCCTTCCCCTTCAATTTTTTTTCTGAAAGGAGTGCAAAGCTTACCTTGGTTTAATTCAGAGAGAAAAAACTTTAACAAGTAGTAATCGATTAAACTCTCTTCAATGTTTGACTTAGCATAAAGACTAAAAAAGATAGATACTGAATTCCCTTTATATGACTTAGTATATAAAGACTAAGGACGAGGGGAAATAATTTTATCTCAGTCATCTCATTGGACATTTTTTTAATTTGAATTGCAAGGATTTCCCTCCAAATCATCTGATCGCTCATATATTAAAAGAATATATAGCTTTAGTTGTGCAAGTCAAACTTTGATAGAGCTACCAAGAAGCTTTCATCCTTTGTGGATAGCATTTTTAGCACATGCTATATAATATTTAATATGTTCTAACTATCATTTTACATCATTCAAGTAATTTCAGCAAATAACGATATCAATATATATGGACGTACATTAACCATCCATAGTAGGTACATGCACCCGTGTGGGTGGATAGGGTGTTATTGTTGGGGGAGCGAGATTCTCTATAGTAACTGTAGAGGAACTATGTTGCTGACGTGTGGTCTATCACCTTTTGGGTCACATGTAATTGACAAGTCACGGGTAGCAATACTGTATTCTGGTGTTGCAGAGAAGGGCGTCAAACAATATGTTTATAGAAAATATTGAACAAGCCAATAACGACGACATATATATACCGAGGGATCGGATAGCGCTAGTGTACTCAATACCGATAAACATTTTTACCCATAGATGTAAATTAAGACTGGCCGTTATTTCCCTTATCAAAGTTTTTTCACAATTGCTTTATGCATTTTCGGTGGATATGCATGCAGCTGGAACAACAAAATCATACTCTCTCCATGTTAAAAAAATAGACGGTTTGGACAAGGACTATATTTTTCTACTATAATTTATATAAAAATAACAACAAATATATGATTTTGTTGAAGTATTTTTCAAGACTAATCTATACAAATAATCTTTAATTATGTTGCTAAAATAAATATTTTTAAAGTTATTTGTATTTAAAGTTTAAAAATTTTGACTTTAGAACAGTCCAAAATGTCTAGTTTTATCATATGCAAGGTGTCGTGTGCGTGAACGGCCAATATGGAGAGAACGTGTTGTGGATTATTACCATGAATGCTGAACTAGCTAGCTATAAGATCGCATATGCACGTACGGCGATGTGACTAACTATTGTCACGTACGTGTGTGTAAACCAACAGATGAGCACGTACGTACGTAGGCAGGACTTAGGAGTATTACGCTTGTGGGCAATAGATCTATTCACTTACCTGTCCTACTATAAGATCCTAGCTAGCTATGTTATTGTTGTCGCCGTCACGCGATCGAGTAGTGTGGCTGTTGCTGCGGATGCACTCGTGTTGATTTTGCTTGTCGATATATATAGTCGATCGGCGCGTTGCTGTTTTTATGTGACAGCCTTAGCTTAATTAGTTAACTAATTGGTCAAATGTACAGTGGTGCTTATATATGCTGAGGGCCTGCAGTTAGTTTTGAATTTTTTAGCTTAATTTAATAATCAATTTAGGGATTATTTTTTCTTTTGACTCTAGATTTTGAAATGCTAAAGAGTCCAAATACCCTAAAATTGTTATTCATTGCTTCAACCAATTGTTTTTGGCCATAATTTTTCAGTATTAATTGGCATGTTCTGATCTATTTTAGTACAAAGGCAACTAATGAAACCATAAATTGATGATATAAGTATACAGTGGTTCCTCCAATTGAGACCGTAAAAAATGTCAACGCCAGAAGGGCTGATACTGAGCTTGTGGCTGACATGCTACCGTACGTGCTTGTGCAGTTTAGTACATCCATCTCTCTTATGAGGTATAGGGAGATTATTTGAAAAGGTCTTCAAAAAGTACTATGTATGTTACTTTGAATAGCGACAGTTTCAATGTGTAATTTTTTAAGTCTATATGCACGTTTCTAATGTATTCAATATACATATTTATGAATATATTTATATGCATACATTCAATGTAAGGCCCTCTTTTAAACATAGGATTGTGAAAATAGAGAAATAGAAAAAAACGTAAAAATAGAATGGCACACATATTGAATTCTTATTGGATTTTGAAATGCAAGAGAACCTCAAACTGTCGTTTCATTGGCACATAGGAAAAATGCAGAAATTCAAGACACACAAAGGCAAACATGAGGCTTATTTGCCTCGAAAATCCCTCTAGAATACCATATTCCATAGGTACTACAGAAAAATTGGTAGGAATCAATGCTTTGGATCAAATGGCTTTATAGGATTATTTCCTGTAGGAAACAAATTTGTCTATATATTGGCAAACCAAATACATGATTTGTATAAAAAGGGGTTCGTTAATAAAAAAGACCTATAAGAATAAACAACAAATACTTATATAGGTTTATATCCCCGAGAAGGGCAACAGCCCCATATCCTATTGACTGGAGGCTTCTTTCCTGGATAAACATATAAGGATTGTTACCGAGTTTAATGGGCTATAGTGGAGGCTAGTCTAACCTATCAACTAGATTGCACAGGGTATCTGAGATGTATATGTGGGGCTAGTCACTTCTGTAGGGATTCGACGTCTTCAGCGGATTGGTATCTACAGACTTTAGTTTTGTGTCCTTGAGCCCTATTGGAACCTGTATAATTATACCCCCGAGGGATGTCATGTCGTAGTCAGAATCAATGGTTTCCAATAATAAAACATTCCTAGATAAGAAAATAAATTGGTTCTATACTATCCGGATCCGGATAGTATCTTCTATGGGTAGCATAATTTATTTGCATAATATAGGTCATATCATAATCTGTAGGCACTCTCCGTATATGTGAAAGTATTCACAATACGCAGTTACCGTATACACGTTAATACGATTTACCATATACAGACTACTATGACACAAATTCTTTATAATTTCTATGTTTTCCTTTGAATCAGATGTGGCCTAAATCTAAATGTTTTGTGATATTTTACACAATCGGAAAAAAAGTTATTTGGCATGTGCGGCGATACTTGGCTCTCACATACGTCCATGTGATATTGGCCATTAGACCTTTTGTGATATTGTGCCATGTAGGGTGTCTAGTTTTTCATATTTGTTTTCCTATGTTTTTACCAATTAGATTGAAAGTTGAGTAAAAGAAACTTTTCCAAGGTTAATTTTTGGAAAACTCTACTCAACTTTAAAACTTCTCACTAATTTTTTTTTTTGGAAACCTCTACCCAAATTTTGAACCTTTCAACTCAAAGTAATTTCTGCTCATATTTCAAAACTTTTAACTCAACTATCTAGGAGAACCGAGCTGAGCGCATTTGCGGCATGCACGTATTAGCCCCATGCCACATGCTATTTTGTAAACTGTTTCATGATGTAAAACTTTAGATTCAACTATCTACTTATAAATTCTTGATCGATATGGCTTGTTTGTATATTTTGTATTTTTCATGCATGCCTCAATAAACGGGACCATTTATTTAGCACTAATAAAACAGGACCAGTCGGCAATGTATTTTTTGGGGGGTATAGGAGTGCCATAATATAGTTGTGAAATGATGTTTGGAGAAGGGCTCGGTAAAGGACTGTTTGGAGGGCTCTTTTGATGAGCGATTATTCACATATAGAGTTGTTCTCTACGTTGGATCCAAACGGCATACAAATAGATGATATAATATGTTTTCTGTAATATAATTAATGATGCAGTTTTATAGATAGTATATAAAATATATAGATAATATTAGGCAGTCTATTTGATCTTCTGTTATTACATAGACGTCAATATATATTCTCTCTTCGCTTCCCTGTCCCTCCCCCCACCCCACACACACCAAAAAACACCATGTCCTTACTATCAGAATTCTTCTTTTCTCTCACAACCATCAAATATACGTTGCAGTGATATTTCCTTGGTTATCATTTTAAACCTGAGTTATCTGTGATAATATGCGGATTAACCAGAAAATAATAATTTTGAACTCCTTCCAAATACTTCCATATTACATTATTGATTATTTTCCGGTGCATTGTGATACAAAAATAATAATAAAGTTTCATTAGATATCATAAAAACGAAAAAGGCCACGTGAATTTTAGACTGATGTTGCAATTAATAATTTTGACAGGTCAGCTTAAGTGCTCCTTAGGAGGACTTTAATTAGCCTTGTCATTGTCAAGATGTAGACCCCCGATCATCAGCTAGCTAGCTTCATGCATGCACTCCCACATTCCTGTACCACGCTACCAGCTGAGGAAGTGACAATGAAAGCAAAGCACTTATAGGGTCCGTAGATCATAGAGATATCTTTAAGCTTTTAAGCGTTGCGATCAGCTACCTTCAGGGAATATTAGATTGGATATTCTGATGTACCATAGAGGGATGCCCTTCCAAACTAAAGGGGTGTGTGTAGTGTGTACCGCGCTCTTGTGAACATGGTGACCATCAACCCTTCATAGATGACATCCTGCACATCAAAAATATATCTGTATATGTTAGAGATATATATGGTCCGAATTTATACATTCTATGTATTTGGATTATATTCCTAATAGTATGATTAGTTTCTTATTAGGACTTTTAGTCTTTCTCTACTATGATTATTTCCCATTAGAGCTAAGGGACACCAATATATGACGGGGCAGATTGTTGGGAATAGTCCCACATTAAAAGTTTAGAAGGAGTGGCACCAACATATAAGTATGGGGGAGTCCCTCACCTCATGAGTTAGCTTTTGGGATATAGCAAGATTTTCTTCCAATTGGGTTGGGCTCCCGCCTATAGGCCAACAAATGGTATCAGAGCTGGGTCCATAATCTTGGCCCGTGCACATTCGGGTGGTGTAGGCCCAAAACCCAGTGGACCGCGGGTGTGAGCTAAGGGGCACTAATGTGTGACGGAGGAGATTATTGGGAATAGTCCCACATTGGAAATTTAGGAGGAGTAGCACCAACATATAAGCAGGGGGAAGTCCCTCACCTCATGAGCTAGCTTTTGGGGTGTAGCAAGATTTCCTCTCGATTGGGTTGGGCTCCCGTCTATGGGCCAACAATTGGGCTCCCTCGTCACACATTTACTGTAGGGTTATTTATTATTGAAGATTGATACTTTTTATGCTAGAAGGGAATTCGTCTCAAGGTGGAGATTGTTAGAGATATGATCCGAATTTATACATCTTATGTATTTGGATTATATTTCTAGTAATAGGATTAGTTTCCTATTAGGACTTTTAGTCTTATCCTACTTAGAACTCCTCTATTATCCCCTTTATATATTTCTTGTATGCCGCACGGGAAAGGTGCAACAGCCCTTTCTATTTTGTGCGTTTATATCAACTCAACAATATTGATAGTTGTCCGTGGTTTTTTCCCGTAAGGGTTTTTCACGTTAAATCTTTGTCTTCGTTGTGCTGTGATTTTCCTAACAGTATAATTATATTTTCTTAATAGAGCCCTTTTATATAATGGAATGGAATAAATATCATGTTGTATATGAATCTGCACAAAGTCATAACAACTTATTATAAGTTTTCAACCTAAGGGAAACATAGAACTGGGGATTTACATTTCCTTTAGGGTGAATAGCCAATATATCCCTTAAGTTTAGCTCTGGAGTCAGTTTAGTTCCTGACGTTTAAAATTGTCCAAACAAGAACTTGAAATTTATTATTTGGTTCAACATAGTTCTTTTACCTACCAAAACCGCCACCAAGATGTGCCAGCTGCCCACCCCTCATCTTCATGCAAGGGCAACAATTTATCATCTACTAAATTAGATGTTTCAAGTATTCAATGGTTTAGCTCTCTACTGATTTCTACCAAGAAAGGTGGAGCTGAAAGCTCCAAAAATTTAAAATGTATTTCACGCCAGTTGCATAAGCACAATACGATGTGATAAATAAACATTCGACTGGCTCCATTTTTTTATTTTTATTATGGTTAAGGATAGTACGGCCATTTAATTATTGCCTTTGCATGTGTGGATGAGGTGACATGTCTATGTGATGACAGTTTTGGTGCGTACAAGAACTACATTAAACCAAATGATAAATTTGAAGGACTTTTTAAATAATTTGAAATGTCAAGGACTAAACTGATCCTAATGTCAAATTTAACGGACCGTATTGGCTATTCACACTTTCCTTTAAGAAGAACTTTTTCTACTGTGTGCGTGTGTGTTTTTGTTAAATGCAAACCTGTGCTTCTTGAATAATTGGGAGTTACATTTCAAGTTGTGCCCTTGTCAAAAAAAATTGTGCTGGATAGTTCCTAAACCAATTGGAACATCTTAAAGCATTAGATTGTTTATTTCTCTCTCCTTTTCTTTATAAAGGAGATTAATTATTTTCTCAAATGCAGTTTGTTATGAAAGGGAACCCGTATTGTAGAACCATGACAAACCTTCTCTGTTGGGATTATCAACATGATCAATAAAAAGGAAACTAGCTAGTGCTAGATTACTGCAATCAATTTTGGAGTTGTCACGTTCTCTTATCCAGTAGAGAAGCTCCATTACTGGTATATAGTATGGAGTATGGGTATATGTGACTATACGGATCAGGGCTCGGGTTAGGGTTTAAAGATGATTGTGTGCGTTTCTAGTTGGTGCAGTATGTGAAAATGTTGTCTTATCAAGTGGTAGTCATAATCATATTGACATCAATCATCTGATTGCGATGAGAGATATAATGCATTGATTGTTAGCGTGATGATGACTTATCAAATCATTAAAATAAACAGAAAGTATGGGCAGATAAATTCTATCGTATATGATGGAAATCGAGGAGAAGCCTTATCTCTCTTCAGACAGGTATGAGTGACATGAACCAATCAGTCCCTGGAGCTCTCTCTCTGTGTACAAGGCCAACCTAAATCATGTTATTGCTGATCTGAGTAATACGGCATTCCTTTTATTCTCCCCCACTAGTCCTTGCAAAAGAACATATCATAGATATGGTTGCTACTCATCTTTATACACCTACAAGATATTCTTGTCCAAGGCAATGGGCAGTTCTACTTTTGTTCAATGATTCTTGTTTCTACTGTGAAGATCCGAGTGAAAGCAAGTTTGTTAACTGCCCCTTTTAGCATTACTTCCTCTTTTGTTGAGTTCAAATATTACATCATGGTGATGATGGTGCAATCTTCTGCTTTAGTGAGAAAACGTTTTTATTTCTGAACTTCTAGTTGGTTCATTATCTCTTATGATTGTACAAGTCTAGTTTAGTTTGGTTGTGCTTCTGCTTCAATTCTAGTTCTTATGGTAATGTTGTCTGTTCCATCCAGTGATGAAACATTTGACCTTCTGAAATCCTTTTACTTCCTTGCTGTGTTTCAGATTAGCAAAAGCTGACATGTTTTGACTATAGTGTATTTCTCACCTTTGACAAGCAGCTGCCTGCCAACTACATCGTGTTCTTCAGACATTTTGGAGGCAAAGCTGCGACATCACTGACCTGCATATGTGCAGCTTCTTTTCCTTTACATAAAGTCATTGATTTTTCACAACTGATCTCAAGGGATAGATTGGTGAACGACGCGGCGCATCGTCGCCTTTGCACACTTTAGAAACAGATCTTCTTTGTCCTGATCAATGTCCATTCAAACATTATACAGAAATTCAGAGTTCATCTAGTTTTAGTGCCTTGACAGGATTACATCTGATACTCTGGAAACTAATTAAGGGTGCATATATGTTTTAAAAGACAATCACCCTTTACCTGATTTTCTACGAGAAAAAGAAAATAATCCGTCCAAAATTCAGATGAAAAATCTGAAAACAAATCAGCTAGCCTTCTTTGGCTAGCTAGTGTTGTCCAAATAGGCAGCATATCTGATTCCGTTCTTCCAAAATGCCACTTTAACCGATGCAAATCGACATGCTTGCTTGTGGGTATCAAACTCAGTACGCAACATGTTCCTCGGTCATTCGATACCAATTAATTTATTGAATTATCAATAAATACAATATACATGGTCAGCATGAATTCTTCATCCAGTATAGGATTCCCCAAACCATTTTAGTTTCCTACTGACAAAAGGTATCAATACTACTTGAAGGCAGCCAAGAAAGTAACTGTCCCTGTCCTTTGTTTATTTCGTCCTAATCTCCAACCAATTAAACTTCCAACACACGAAAACATGGACACACAATACTGAGAAAGCAAATTAGCAAGGCAACACATGCAAGAATCTGTTCCTTTTTCTGCAGCAACATAATCGTGCCTACCCTTTTCAAGATTATACCTTACCCTTGCTCGTAGTTGGGTACACATCAACTGCATTTCTCGGATGCTATTAGATGAGACAGTATTAAGAACCTTCAAATACCACTACAATTATCTAAAAGGAAAGAACCTTCAAAATTGAGATGAATATCAAGTGCTACATCTGTTCTTCTGGATCATCCATGAGAGGTTCTTGCCAAGAATACCATCAGTTAATGGTAGGCACTGTGATGATCCACGTGATCTGTTGGTGGTTCTCCGTGTTGCATTGGTTCCCTTCTGAAAAAGATGCTAATGGGATTACAAGATCAGATGTAATATACCGAGTATAAACGAACTTTTCATTGTCTGAATTTCTGAGTATTTGAAGATAATGATGGGAACCGATTCTATTTAAGTGCCTGAAACAAGATATACAGTACGGTATGGCATGTTCTGTTCTATGTGAACTCTGATCAATTTATACGGCGATTTGTGTTCTTCCTTAACATGATAATTTGAGTACAAAATAGTGATAATATTCCAAGGAATACACCATTTTTTCAGGTTGACAACTTGACCGAAGACCCTGTCGTGCACGTTTTGTTTGACACTGCTGATCAGTACTCTTCTACTTATATTTTTACTTTTCTTTTGCATACATTCCTCCTAATTTACAGATACTGAACATGAATGTTTAGATAGAGGACGTAAAGGATATTTACTTTTGAAATTTTTTGCAGATCTTACTGCACGAGCAGATGCAATATACCAAGAATAAACTCCAAATTGTTCTGATTATCAAATTAATAATTGAGGGATTTGTTATCGTCACATTGTACATATAGGTTTTCTCTCAATGCTCAAGTCATTTCCATCGCGCAAATCAATGACGTCTTTAGTACTACAGTAATTCTGAAAGGCATAATCGATCAGAATTTGGATGCCTAGTTCTCTAGTACTGCAGTAGAATTTGTTCTAACTAATTTGGTATGATCCTTGATTACTGAACTTTGTAATCTGATCAACAAACTGCTACCGGAGATATGCCAGGAATAAACCTAACATATCTATCCTTTCTGCACATGCGCGCAATTCAGCAATCCTGTTGATTCCTCGACATTTATTTTTTTTTCCATCAAGTAAATCAGGATAGATTTCACATAGCTTGATACTACCAAGTCAAGCAGCACCAAATAAGGTTTGTCAGGCAGTCACCACTTAAATTTACATTTTCAAAATAAGTTCCTTGATTTAAGTAAAAAACAATTTTGGATCTATAAAGTTAAGTATGAAATTCTTCATATGCCAAACAGATGATATCTATGGTTGGACATAATTTCAAGATTAGTTAAAAAATTTATGATGCAGAAGAGTGTTTAAAAAAGAACATGCTAAAGCACCATGTGATACAATCGCACGAGACATGGCAATTCTAGTTGTACAGTGATTGTAATGATGTACCATGATGTTATATTCGATTTCCTTCTCCATGTCAAAAAAGAAGAAATTTCATCATGCCGCAGTAGTAATATACTGGAGAATAAACCGGTATTTATTCTATTCTCAATACAGTAGATCGCAATTTAATTTTGCAAAAGTAAAGATTTTAAATGAAAAGAACATCTGGGAAATTATGGCTTTGCCACGAAGGTGGAAGGTAAGGTAGCAACAAACAAGTAAAAGGAAGCATATAACGCTGTTCTGATTCCACCATTATCAAAGCGATAAGTTGTCCTGCAATAATGAACACCAACTTGAAGTATCTAATACTAGTTTTTCCAATGGGCTCCCTTAGTTTAATCCGTTGTATTCAGTATTCTCGGGAGAATCTTGAAAAATAGTTAAGAGTATCAGATATACTAGTAATTCGACATGTCTAATTTTTCGTGTACTTTTTTTTAGAAGCAATTTTCCGTGTACTATTAAACCCAACCAAGACAAGCTGGCACAAAATATTTATCTGAAATTTCACAATTTGGTCATTTTTCCAAAACTTGTTTGAAATAAGTCCCTACCAAAAACTATCGCAAGAAATGGACCACGGACTCCATGCCAATGCCGATTGAGATTTGCCATAACACCTTGGCGTTGAGACCTTGACTGCCTTCAACCCCTGTCAAGGGGATGACAGACCCCAGGCCCACGTGGCATGTGTCAGCGCCAACCGCCTCGGTGCTGACCCTCCCGACCTCAACGCCAAGACCGAATGACTTAGCACCGAATGACTGAGCTGCCCCTAGCCCCCTTCTTTCTTTCTTATTTCTTGCATTCTCTCGGCTAGGAGCACGGGAGGCGCCACCGGCCACCCCTCTCTCTCTCTATCTCTCTCCTCCCCGCCTAAAACCATCCAAAAATCCATGACATCAATGCATTTTGGAGGGGAATTCGTTGGGGGATCAAAGTGGCAAGGTAATCTCCTCTGATTTCTCTCTCATTCTTTGATTTGACCATGGATTTGGGGATTTAAGGATGAACACTAGAAACAGGATTGGGACAAAATATGGCCATTTTGATTGGATTAGTTTGTGTTGATGCAATGCTTAGATGTTGTGTATATCCCTAGAGTCATTCTCCATTGATTGGAAATTTAAAATGTGGCATTTGGAAAAAAAAGAGTTGAATCTTGTGAGATGGATTATTAAAAAAATTTGTAATGGAATTGTGAGATGATTTGTGTATGTTCAAAATTAGTTTTAATAGAATGTTGAGATGATTTGGAAATTAGGAACATTTTGAGACCGTGTTGTATGAAGCCCTAAAAAAATATAGGAATATCTATATGATGGATGAAAACCCAAAATAATTTTTTGTGAGTAAATATAGCAACATATGTTTCAATGAACAATTTGCACATGCAGGATGACGCAAGCCGGAGCTCTAGATCCACACTACGAGGAGAAATACTGAGTTCACAGGATTGTGGAGGGAGAGGGAACACACAATTTTGCTGATTTTTGGGTGAATTCATTGTATACTTTTAAATATATCTAACTTTTTAAAAGTTGTTTTGTGAACAGGTTCTCAGATCGTTGCGGATTTGTGAGCACACGGGTGGAGTGATGTACTTCAACAAACGGTAGATCAGCTGACTACGGGATGCCAAGCTCCTCCCGTTCATCACCAGGCCCAGAGCCCAATGCCTATGTACGACGGCATAGCACTGACAACACTGACGACCAGTGGTGACCAGAGACACACACTTTTCACCTCCCTTGCGGGGAGATGACGGTGACACTCGAGGACGTTTCCATGATTTTAGCACTTATTGAGGGGCGGACAGTCACTGGTGACACAAGCTCAGCTCACTAGCGCCAGGCACTGGCCAACTATCTTGGATTGAGCCTCTCGAAGCCTCTCAGGGTCAGAGGCTTAAGAGGCCTTCTCAAGTTCCTCTTCAATGGTTGTGCACCACCGTTAGTGAGTGTCCACTGGATGCGAATGACGCAATGATCAACTGGTACTGCATGGTGTATGTGTTGTGCTACTTTATCTGTACTGCCATGGGGCTTATTTTAAACAGGTTTTGTATGTTCAGGGTACACTATTTCTAGTACTGTGGTTGATATACTATTGAAACTCGACGTAAACATGAGGGTGAACTTCCTGTCTATAATATTTTCTGCAGTAGCTTATTCTACATTGACAATAGTATACAGCCCCAAAATTGTGCACATGTGGCCTGTTGCTCCCATAAATTGCAACCCAACATGATGTAAGGCTAGCTTGTAGTGGAATTGGCACAAATCACCCTCTCTTTTATTTGAAAAAAATGGGTTCAAATTTGCTTTTCTCCCAATTCTTCTGATATCCGTGAAGCACAATAAAGGACAAAATTGGGAGGTAGATGTTCATTCCTGTTTGGTGGGACACACCTTTGGTGCAGAGGCTATATTCAATTTGATTTGATCATCTCTGATGATTGTTTGTCAAATTATGTGCTAAAATTTTATTCATAATCTGTAGGTAATACTGAACACATACGGAGTCCCTATTAGTTAACCGACAGTCCACAAGAACCTACACACTCTCGTGCCCAGGAGATGTTGTTGCTGTGTGCTTCCCAATCTACAACCAACCGTCTCTTTTGGCCAGTACTGTCTACGGATGTGATTTGCCCCTGTTGAGATGGTGCACTTCATCTGTAATCCAGTGTCGGTAGAGCGGTTGTCAACGAGACAACGAGCTATTCTAAGATCGAGCGAGCACGACTACCTAGGCTCTAGCTCGACGTAGGCTCGAGGCAGGGCCGGGGCCCTCGGATTTTGAGTTGAGGTTTGGTATTCAAAATGGAAAAAGGGATAATTTTTTTAAACCAAAAGCCTGATGAGGACAATAGAATGGGGATTGGGTAGGGGAAGGCTTACCTTAGGCTCTGGCACCGGCAATCGGCAGTTCGACAACGACGGCAAGGCTGCGAGGCGCGAGCTGGCAAGGTGCAGGACCGGGGTCGGATCGTAGCAACAGCTGGCTACACAGCCATGCGTGCTAGGCGAGGCCATGGGCCGGGCGGGCGGGTGATCGAGAGAGAGGAAGCCGCGTCCGGGCCGGCAAAGACCGAGTATCCCACGGCGCGCGACAGGCATCAGAGGATGGTGGCGTAGAGGTGGAGCAGTGCGATGCTTCCTATCGTGTTGTGTGGTGGCTGGTGCGACCGGCACCAACTTCACTTTGGGCTTTTTTTTTTCAACTATCGAGCTTACATGCAAATGAGGAAAGCGGGGGTAGGAGGAGGGAAGTGGCCTGCTATGCCTTTTCATTGGGCTTGTTTTGATCAATGTGGTTCTTTTCGATATTTTTTTTCATATATATACGAAATATATACTTCATATATGTATTTTTTTTCCTTCAAGAATCTTGGGTATTCATCTTAAATACTGATGACTTTATGTGGGCCCACCCTTGGCTCGAGCTCGGAGAACATGTATTTTCAGAATATTCTTTCATAAACAATTAATCGCTAGTTAATCACATTAATAAATGAGGGAAAAAGAGGAATAAGATAAATTTAGGAAGCCATCACATGATAATTCATCGCGTGGATACATACAAATGCCATATCTATTACCCACTAAAATTCCATTAAACATCCTATAAATCCATTATTAGCATAAATTTCAAAATTTTTCAGTTCCATATTGCCAAGGATCATACCAAAGTATATTTTATTATTTAAACTCTATTTTGAAGGATCACACCAAAGTATAATTTTGTTCTGGACTGATGGAAATAAAACATCTCTTTTTGAAATTATGTGATAAGAGAAATTGGGAATGGGAAAAATATTCTTTTCTGGGAAGATAGTTGGATGGAAGGGAGACCTCTTTGTGAACAATATCCATCTTTATACAACATAACCCATTCAAAATATATCACTGTGGCAAAAGTGATAACAGAAGGTTGTCGGTTGCTCAAGTTTAGGAGAGATCTGAGGGAGGACATACTTAGGAGATAGAAAAAAAAAGATAAAAGAACATTGTAATAATGTGAAGTTGACTGAGGAAATGAACAGATTCATCTGGAAACTAACTAAAAATGGAATTTTCATAGCGAAATCCTTTTATAAAGCTCTCAAGATGCAAGAGACTGGTTACCTTTTCAAATATCTTTGGAAATTGAAAATTCCACTTAAAGTCAAAATCTTTTATTTAGCTGATGCTTAGGAACTCGATTCTACAAAAGATAATCTAACAAGGAGAGGTTGGAAAGGCACAGACAAAAATTGTCAGTTCTAGGATAAAGATGAAACTATTGAGCATCTTTTCTTGGAATGAAGTCTAGCTAGATTTGCTCGGAACATAGTCAGATATGCATTTAAGCTTGACCCCATATCTAATATTAATCATTTATTCGAAGCATGGTTAAATAATTTTGATAAAGAAGCTAAACATGTAGCAACAATTGGAGTGGTAGCCCTTTTGTGGGTGTTATGAAATCTAGAAATGATGCTTGTTTCAGAAAGACTCAACTGAAAGACCCATCTGAAATTATATATAGAACTTGTAATGAGCTTCAAAATTGGTCCGTGTTGCAGAAATTGCAGGGAAGAACAAGAAAGCTATAGGAGGTGGCCACACTCTTAAGGCACATGGCAAGTGAAGTCTACAGCTTGTGCTTCGGATGGAGAATTGGCGTACCCAGCCTGGAAAGAAGATGAAGACTAAAATAGCAAATAAAGCTTTCGCCTGTTCAGGTTCTACAAGTCTGGAGGGTTGCATCTACCGCAGTTCATCGGGGGAGCTGTCTTGTGTTTTGAGCTGAGAGGGTTGCTTCCTCGTTTGAGCTGAGCAGTGTAGCGTCTCTATGTCTGTGTTGTTTCTGTCAGGTCACAAACGGTGCGGCTGGGCAGTGGATGTGGCAAATCCCTGACCAGTTAGCTATCAGGTCACAAACTCTTTTCGTTTTTTTCGTTCTTTTCTCCAGGGATGCTGTCACTTTCGTGTAACATACAAAAAAACGACCGACGTGAAATTACAGTTTAACCATTGTATGAAAATCAGTAAAATTTTGAACCGATATGTTAACTCAACCATCATAGAGCTAAACTAGTAACTAGCCCGAGACGGAGATACGTAAACGATTATTTTCGCCCAACCTAACTCGACTAGGGCCGAGAACAAATTACACCAACCGAACAATTTGAACTCACCTAGGTTAAATTTAACCTAGGTAAAAATCCTATAGGAGACCAACGAGGGTATCAAGAGATGAGGGGAATTATTAGAACCCTAGTAGACTTAGCTCTATATATAATGTTAAGACATAATCCTAGTTAATTTAGTATTTGACAAATGCAAAATAGACTATCTAAACCCAAGGTGACAAATTATAAAAGCTAGGGCTTGGTATAAATGAAACCACCAAATTGTATTCAAATTTCAAACACACACACAAATACATGTGCTTGCTTTATTTTCATTGTTTTTGGATTTCTAGAATCTCATTCTAAGCATTTTGCATATAGACTAAATGATAACCAACAATTATTGAGTGCTAAATCAGGTATCCAAAAATTCTGAAAAATTCCCTAAAAATACTTTACACCATGTGTAGTCAACCTGCAAATTTTGAGGATTTTATCACTTCCTTTAGTGCCTTGATGATCTACCCAAAGTATGCTAGTAATCTGGAATTTATCAGTGCTCTGATAGGAATTTAGGCCTTTGCCAAAATTTAACCAAACCTGTTAAGTGAAAACCATTTCAGCCAAATTGTACACCAACATGTGTAGTGTCAACCCCAGGCTTTGCTTGGGCTAGTTCCATCTCTAGCTACTCCAAATCTTCTCTCCAAAACCGAATCAGCAAACAGCCTAGGAATTAGGAATTAGGAAATTGGAAACCTGAGAATCATTGCCTGATCACATGGTTAGGGCATCATTTAGGTTAGCTGCTAACCCCTATGCGAAATATTGCTTCAGCAAAGTAGTAGTACAATTAGCAGAGAGAGATGAGGACCCAACTTCTCACTGTGAACAGTAATGGAATTCAGCTAAAGAGGGGACAAAACTGATGGCTGCACAGTGCTCCTTATCTTCTAGGCTCTCCTTGCAAAATAACCTGACCAGTGGGCCCCACAGGCCATGGAACCCACATGTAAGCCTCACACACCGCTCAGGCCATCCAGGAACGCGAGATGGCGCAGCCACGTCGCTCCCACACACGTTCTCCTCTCCTTCCGCCGCTTTAGAACGCCCTCGTCGCCGTCGACATGTCGACCTCCACGAAATAGCACAATCCTCCTTCCACACTCGTCCCACACCTCACTGATCACGTTCCCGCAGCTCTCACCCTCTGAAACCTCAGGAAACGAGATATACGCCGTCTTCTTCCTCGGCTCCGGCGAGTTCGCCGCTGTCGCGTTCGCGCTCGGGTGAGCTTTGTCGCAGTCGATCCATATGCTTGTGATCGAATCTCCACGCCTGACCAAAACCTTCCTCTATTGATCTTCTTTACCTAGGTCGAATACCTGACGTGCCGTTGATCCCGTCGCCGGAGTTCTGGACGACCGCCGTCGGGGTGGATCTGTTTTTCCGCCACCGTGCACCGTTGGCCACAAGATTTCGTCAGCACCAACAAGTGGACTTAGGAGACCTCCCCACCAAGCCCAAGCCGTCTCGTTGCTCGCGCACACGGATCCGCGTGTTCCCCTTCCACTACGGCCGCTGCTCGTCGTCGTGATCATCCTCTGCATCCGGTGAGCCTCAGACCAATTACTTTCAGCCGAACCAGCCTCGGAGAGTAATTAACTTCGTGCACGCTTCAATTTGAGACCCCGTGGCCCACATCGCCGTGTCGCCGTGACACCGATGCCGATCCGCCGCCCATCAACGTTGATCTCCCTCTCTCCGGTGAGCTTGGGTTGAATTTATTGGATTTTTAGCATCCTATGGACCCTAGTAACGATCTCCGATCGATCTTGTAGCAGGACCGAGCCCCAATCGTGCTGTCGCCGTGATCCCGAGCCAAATCACCGCCGCCGGCCATCATTCACCGTCGCCGTCGTCGCCGGAGCTTCGCCGATCCCATCCAGCCGTGGGGTGAGCATCACTAAGTCCCCAGGAGCATTTCTTTCACGCAAACCGGTCGCAACCGAGCCCGTAGCCCCGTTTCCCTCGCACACCCGAAAGGCGCCGCCGCTCTTGCCATCGCCGGTGATGACCCCCGGCCGTCTTGCACCCGTGCATCTTTTCTTTTTTGACCTCGACCTCTGGATCGCCGTCGTTCGCCGCCGGTGCTCCGGCGAAGCTCACTGCCTCGCCGGCACAGCCGCGCGCGTCGTCGCCGTCCTCCTGACGTGTGGGCCCGATGTGATTAGAGCGCGGGAGCCGATTAGGAGAGGTTTAAACATGCGAGGTCTAATATGTAAAGTGCCTCTCACTGACACGTGGGACCAAGGACCTAAATGAAAATAGCTCAAACCTTGAGTACTCTTAATGAAGACGCCACCCACGTGGCAGGGACCGTGGGTTTAACCCTAGGTTTTCCCAGGGGCCTTTTCGCAAAATGTCCACCGGAGTGTGATATTCAAATTCAAATGAAATGAATTCAAAAGGGAGAAATGGGCTGAAGATATTCCAAACTTGTAAAATTCGTAGAAAATTCCTATTAGCTCCAAATAATCTCAAAAATTTTTTGTTTGATTCATAAAAACTTGATATATCTTACTGGATAAAACATGACCACTTCTATACTGGAAACATCTATAAAAATTGTATGGGCAAATGGTAGGATAAAACATGATTGAAACCTGTAAAATTCATATGAAATTCATCCAGTCTTCAAAAATCATGAAACCACTTTTGTTCAACTCCTAGAGCCACCCTCTACATTCTGGAAGCATAAAACTTAATACTTTTCTGTATAGAACATTACTTGTGATTTAAATACTCAACTTGAACCTACAACCTTATAAAATTTATATAAAATCCAAATTGAGTCCAAAAATCGTCAAACCAATTTTGTGAGTCTTGTACAATAGTACTCTATCTTCATGTAACCTGGGAAATAGCTGTCACACTTCACTTATGTACACTAAAATTTGGTACATAGCAACTAGGTTTGATATGCAAACCTTAAAACACTTAAATACAAATAAATACAAATAAATTTCATTTGACCAGGACCTGATCAAACCCTTGGAGCCCTTTGCATCCATCAAATTCACTTCCATACATGTTGAATCTTATGCTTGTTCATTTTATTTATGGTGCACGCGGATGAATTGCATTAGGCATCGATATCGACGAGGTAAAGCAACTGGTTTTCTTTTGATCTTGCCGTGCTGAGTAAGAAGTTGCTGAGCCAGGCAAGTGCCCCTCCTTTGAACACTTTGGTCCTATTTTTTACTGGGCAAAAGTATTTTGATTGTAAATCTTGCATGCACTAAATAGTTATGTGTCTAAACTTATGTAAAATGTGGTAAATGGTAATTACACCTTAATTGTTGCATGTATCCCACCTTGATGATCCACTTCCATGCTAAAGCTAAACCTGAACCTAACTAGGTTGGATTTCCAGTACTTAATGGATAATTGATTACATTATGTGCCGCTTTATGCTATGCTATGGATTTGAAAAGCTCTATTACTTATTTTAAATATGGAATCTGGGATTTTAAACACCGATGAACAAAGGAGTGTTCATTTGGAATTACTTGTGAACTAAACTGATGGAAAACTAAAATTTATAGACTTGGGCACCGAGTGGCATGCATATGGTAGTAGTTATACGCCGATAGGGAGAGCGTTCGCCTAAGTCGATTAAGGACTGAACTCTATGTCACCAACTAGGTATACAGTACTGCCACATGTGTTTTTACGGGGAGACCTTAGCCTATTAAGTTGTTTAGTGTCTAGCCTCGCACTTTGGTAGGCTGTAGAAGTATAGGCATTTTGCCCGTTTGCCATGATGGCGGTAGGGGTGCCTAGAGGAGTTACCCGGCTACCTCGAGGGGTAGTACGGGAATGATAGTTTGTCCAATACAACGATGTTATGCCTCGTAGGGAACCCGAGGGTTGCGCCTACGGTGCTAGGGTACGGCGTGGGCCCGCCTCCTAGTGGCGCTACATCCTAGGTGTAGCGCGGCGTTACACGCATCGTGCTAGTGCAAGGTTAGGCATTAGGCAATGTAACGGCTACGTTGTGACCTCTAGGCCGCACTCACTGTGAGTGTGTGGGTGATGCTTTGGCCGGCATCGAACCACCTAGGGTGTAGCCTTCGGGCTTCTATCACATCATGTGGACGTGTACGGACTCTGCAGAGTTAAAACTAGCCGGTTAGCCGTGCTCACGGTCATGAGCGACTTGGGGAAGTGTCATGAGTATAGCTTTGTGATTTCAAATTGATCTTGTGAAATGGATGGTGATGGGTATGAATATGGTGATGATATATGTCACATGCTTTACTATACTATACATGTTTCTAAATTCTATTATAAATTTTCTGTTGCAAACTACTTACATGTATTGTGAAATAAATTCAGCTTTACGCAATAAACTGATACACTGCCATGATTCATTGAAGTAGAGCTAGCATGTAGTTTAGTAGGTTTGCTTTACCTTGCCAGTACATTAATTCGTTAATGTACTGAGTCTTGCTTGTATATGTTTTTGTTTCTGACCTGCTGCAGGTATTAGATGCTGAGTGCAAAGTTTTTGCAGCTTGTGTGCTGGACTTCTAGGAAGTCGGCTCACTAGGGCTTACCCTAGTCGGTATGCCTGTGGGAGGGTAGCCTCGCCTACCACTGAGCCTCTGTATTATATTTGGCGTGAAGCCATTGTATGAGCGTAGTTGTAATAAGATCTAAATTATGCATATGCTTTAGTTTCCCTTCTATTTTGATGTCATGCTTGGAGATGAATTGTGTGGGCTAGTTGCATTCCTGGGCAGCTAGCGCATACAAGGATGGGCTTAGGGTTTGCGAGACCGTTGCGGGGTAACGCTAGAGATCGAGTCCTGTGAGACGTGTATCGTTTCTGGTCTCCACCATCGAGCGGGTGACGGGCGCGTCTTGTAGTGGACTGGCAAGTTACCCATGTCGATTGTCTCGTCGATCCTCTGTCCAAGCATTACAATTGGGTTGTTGAAAAGGTACTTGGCCATCACCGCGGTTGCGTGAGGTCGAGCGGCTATTTTGCGTGTATCGATCCCGCTCGACAAATATCGCAAAGGTCCCTGACCGAGCCCCTCACAAATCCTCAGTTGTGCTGTTCTACATTTCGGTAGCTGCTTCATTTTGTTAATGAAATGAGAGGGTCCCCTCTTTTATAAAAAAAGAATTGTTTCGTCCAAAGAAGCGGATGTAGCCTTATGAGCTATTTTATGCTGAATTGCTAATTTTAGCTAGTTTAAAAATGTGATTGATAGATAAGAAAAAATGGGCCACTTCACAAATGAATGGTCCCCATGTTTCCGTAATGTTCTGTTATTTTTGGAATGTTGGTGATTATCTTATTTTTCTTCACTACCAATTTTAATAACATTTTTTTATAATGGATTTATTAATCCGGCCTCTATATCCACGAGGGATATACACAACCAAGAGAAACATGAGTACATAGACTCTAAAACCTTACATGAAGGATAGTAAAACAAAAAGTAGAAGAATTAGCTTTAGCTAACAATAACTACTATCATCTAAAACCCTAGAGCTATCTACCTCAAACCGAACGTCTCTAGTGCATCGAAAAGCCGCAAAGTAACGCCACCACCATCTTTTATCTTCCTTGTTTGGCCATCATTCGATGAACTGGTTTCCACGGCTGCCAATCGGCTGATGCCCCTAGTACACTAGCACCAAGAACCTCCGTCAATGTTGTCTTCAACTATCTTCGCCAAACACGCCACATGTGAGATACTAGTCAACACGTGTGCGACGTCTCCATGCATACCACCCCAATACCAACAAAAACATAGCCTCTGTCGTCGTCCCACTACCAAACCAATTGCTAGAGCAGATCAGGTATGCAAACAACGAGCCGTCGAGTGTCTTCGTGGTCCACCAAAAGATCCGAAATGTCCCGGCAACACATCTATCCACGCAGCATCTAGACTACGGAACCGCCCCATCGAACCGAGAACTGACCTCCGGCTGTCAACTTTCCATCAACTCCGATCGAACGCTATACCCAGACGGTCGCCGTCTCGTAGGCCGCCGGGCGACGCTCCCGGTCGCGCCACACGCAGTCGGCCGCCATCCGTGCAACCCCCACAATGCCGCCCACCATGCCTCCACCATGGGCGCCGCACGAGCCAAATCCAAGAGCTGTTGGCTGCGTCATTACCCAAGCCACCTCCACGCGCAGCAGCATGCCCACCAGCCGCACCGCCGGCCTTCCCCACTGCCCAAGCAGCCGCCCGGACGGTAGCCACACGCCACCACCACGAGCCCTCATGGCCGGGGGCTGGTAGGTTAGACTAGGCTAGAGAGGACTTTCTATATGTTTTAATTACCCAAGCTAAGTTAAAAGGTAATTTTCTATCTGTTGCTTCAGGCACCGACCCTGCTGGTCTACCAGCGTGGCTCCGGCTATAGCTCTATGATATATCCGAACGTGGAGGATTACTAGGACAGGATTCAGGGCTATCATCACCTGCCGTCTACCTTTGACAAATCCATGGGATACACAACAAACAAAGGTAATCTCTAACCTAGACACTTGTGGAGCACCACAATTGAGGAGTTGTGAGGGACTCGGTCTGGGACCTTTGCGATATTCGTCGAGCGGGATCCATACACGCAAAGTAGCCGCTCGACCTCACGCAACCGCGGTAATGGCCGAGTACCTTTTGAACAACCCAATTGTAATGCCCAGATAGAGGATCGACGAGACAATCGGCACCCGCTCGATAGCGGAGACCAGAAACGATACGCATCTTAGGGGACTCGATCTCCAGCGTTACCCCGCAACGGTCTCGCAAACCCTAAGCCCATCCGCACATGCACCAACTGCCCAGAGGATGCAATTAGTCCGCAAGCTTCATCTCAAGGCTTGATATCGAAAGTAAAATGGATCTAAGAAAAAGCATAAATTTAAGGCCTAAATAAGCTAGATTATTACATTGGCCTTACGCCATATTATGTGACGGCTCAGCGGCAAGCGAGGTTACCCATCCACAGGCAATGCCAACTAGGGTAAGGCCCTAGTGAACCATCATTCTAGAAATCCGGCAATCAAGCTGCAAGAATCCTCCAAGTATCAAACATTACCTGCAGCGGTGTTAGAACAAAAACAACAACAAGCAAGAGTCGGTACATTATTCAAAAATAATGTACTGGCAAGATATCAAATCTATAGCACTACATGCTAGCTCAATTGCAAAGGTTGTGGCTGTATATGGATCGAATTTGCATAAAGCTAGGTTGGTTCGCAATATACGTTCATATAGTTCACAATTCACATAATTGATGAGAGCACAGTTTAAAACAGGTATTGCAACATAATTTAAAGTGTAGGGACAATATCATTTCTAAGCAAACACATATACATAAGCATAAGTACCCATTTTTCACAAAACCTCAGTTAAAACTCAAATGTATACTCATGACATGTCACTAGGTCGCTCATGACCGTGAGCACGGCTATATCCCGGGTAGATTTAGACTCTGCAGAGTTTGTACAAGTCCACGTGATGTGATAGAAGCAAAAGTTACACCCCAGGGGTCTCAATACCCATCGGTACCACCCACACACTCACGTTGTGTGCGGCCTGGGGGACACAACGAAGCCGTTACATTATTTAACTACTAACCTTGCACCAACGACGATGTGTGTGACTCCGCGTTGCAACTACCATCAACGCCGCTAGGAGGCAGGCCCACGCCGAGCCTAGCGCCGTAAGCGCAAACTTTCTCGGGTTCCCTACGAGGCACGACACCGTTGTATTAGACAAACTTAGTCACCGGTTAAGTATCCATGCAGGAAGTCGGCCGCCACGATAAATAAAGATTTCATGTCACACATATATATGGGAAGTTCCTCTGAGTAGTCCTATTTACCGTTACGGGTACAATAGACCCTACCCATACTACTCATACCTATCAAAATGCAAGGCTAGTGATTAAATAACTTAATAGGCTAAGGTCATCCCAACAGAACACACGTGGCAGTACGGTAATCCTAGTTAATGACATCAAGTTTAGTCCTTAATCGACTTAGGCGAACGCTCCCCCTATCGGTGTACCACTACTACCATAGGTACACCACTCGCCGCCCAAGTCTGAAAATCAAGCTTTTCCATCTCATTTAGTTCACAAGTAATCAAATGGACACTCCTCTATCCATTCATTTCAAATTCACATTTCATAAATCAATATAGGGCAGCTGTATATTTTTAGTCCCGAAGTATAGCATAAAGCGGCATTCAATAGCAGTTTAATCCCAAGTGAGTACCAAAGCACTCCATACCATCTAAGGGTATGTCAAGTAGAGGTATAACAATTCTCAAGGTAGGTTATGCAACAATTAGGTCTTTAACTACCATTTCCCATTTAACATAAGTGTAATTAATTAACTAACTATCACATGCAACATTTCCAATCAAAATAGTTTTGCCCATCTAACATGATTCAATGTGTTCAAAGAGGAGGGCACTTGCCTGACTCAGCAAAACAATAAAGCATCCACAAGATTTGACGAAAGAACCACTCGCTTCACCCGTCAGTATCGACACCTATATAATACAATTGTGCGCGTGCACGATAAATATTCCAAATGCACAAGAGCGAAATAAATATGGATGTACAACATGTATGCAGTGGGTTGCTAGGGCTTGGTGAGGTTTTGGATGTGCCAAATTTTTAGTCCAATTATTTGTATGTATGTACTTTGAATTTGCATGTTAAACATGGTAATCGGTATATAGATTTTTAGCAAACATGAGGTGAGTGTTCCAGCTATGTCCTAAGTTACAGGAGGGTAAAGTACTACTGTAGAAGGCCTACAAAATTGAGTTTACAACTTTTGAAGTTACTATGAATTTTCTACAGATTTTATAAGTTGCATAACTAAATTAAGCTACAAATTCTAAACTGGTATTATACACTGTTGAGTGACAAGTTTTAAACCACAGAAGTACAGAGTTTGAATTTAGAAACTGAACAAAAGTGGTTTCATAATTTTTGGAGCTAGGATGAATTACTTAGGAATTTTCAAAGTCTTAGGTGCACTTTATATCATCTATTTGCCATACCAATTTTAGAAGTAGTTATTGTACAGAAAGTGTGACGTTTGACCCTACAGAAAATTAGGGCACAATTTTAGAAGTCTAACAAAATTGGTTTGACAGAATTTGGAGTTAATATGAATTTCCTATGAATATTTCAAATTCTAGTTGTATTTTTGCAACCTATTCATTACACAAATTTTAGAGTTATCCTTGGTACAGAAAATGCTACATCAAATCCTACAGTGAAATAGTGTGCTACTTTATGAACCTAAAAAAATTGGTTTGGTCCCATTTGGACTTAAGATGAAATTGATATGAATTTTACAAGTCCTAGGTATAGAGTAGGTATTTTCTTAATATGTATTACTTGGTGTACATGTGAATAGTAGGTGTATACAACTTGATCACATGATAATCAAGAGTGCATATTTATAAGAACTCTAAAATCAGTTTCATATCTTTATCAAGTTCAAACTAGTGAAATACACATAAGAGCTAAATCAAATTTTACTGCACAATTATATACAAAAGTTGGTTCTTTTTATTTTATAACATCAAAGAGAATGCTTTTATAAGTGTACAGAAATTTGAATCATTCAAAAATGAGTTAAGATGAATTAGTTATGGGTTTTTAAAGGTTAGAGCTTTTGTAGCAAATTCCAGCACGTGTTGATTATGTTTTTCATTAAGAGTCCTCGACGTTCTTCATGTTTACAAGTAAGTCCAGCGCAGAGGGAAATGAGTTTTGGTCGTTTTTGCAAAGTGATCCCTGGAATTAATTGAATTCACGCACGAAGTCCCTCCCAGCGAGCAGCCATGGCCGAGCTCGATCTCGAGCTCGCCGGCGGCAATCGGCGGCGACTCAAGGGTCGCGTTCAAAACGAAAAACCTTCCTAAGGCCGCTGCGAACCTAACTGTTGCGATCTCACCGGCAATGGTAGTCTGTAGCTCGCCGGCGACGAGCGCGAGTGGCGGCCGATTCAGGGTGACGGTGACGTATGGTTTAGGGGCTCGGCTTGGTTCGATTGATGCACGTATGAGCTTGCTGGAGGTTCAACTATGCTGACCGAGCGGTTTCTGTGCACCGGCGGGGATCGTGGAGAAGCGGCAACGGTTGACGACGACCGACGGCGGCGAAATCCTTCGGGTCGACCGCGACAGCGCGATCCAGGTGTGGAGAATATGGTTACCGGGTATCCACTCGGACCATTGTTAGCCCACGAAAAAGGGATGTTCGAGAAGATCGATAGAAGGAAGGCAAAGAGGCCCTGCCCATCAATGCCTTGATTCCCACGGCGCAATCCAAGAGATAAGGCATATCCCGAGTCATATGTAACTCGGAGTTCATATATGTAAAGAGATAAATCACCCGGTTGGGCTTTGCCTTGTGTTGCACGGCAATCAGCCGGGCAGATATTGTAATAGATAGGGAAATCCTAAGTCGTTTACGGTTAGGATTCCTAGATGACTCGGTCCCCTCTCCCTATATAAGAAGGGGTGAGAGAGCCCCTAGGGGTACGAAAATAATCACCAACATACTACACCATACATCATACAAACTCGGCGGAATACTTCCTTCAGACTGGATTACGATTATTACTCCATCGGAGGGCCTACACCAGTATAAATTCTTGTGTTCCGTCACCATCTAGCTTTCGAGTTCGTGCGTAGCCCCATATAGTTTATTGCCGGTCCAAAACACCGACAGTTGGCGCGCCAGGTAGGGGTGGCGTCGGATTCCTCGACGAAAAGCTAGATGGCATCTTTGTCAACACCCGCACTTGCTGGATCGATCGTCCCACCAGGGACGGAACTTTGATTTGGCTCCTTCAGCTTCATCACCGATTCCAATGATGAACTCAGGACTCGGACGGAGGAGATCAACTCATCTGATACCTCCGCCCTCCCAATGGGTCTTCCCAACATCGCTGAGAAAATGACTCACCTATTGAGTCGCGTGATTTCTCAAGTCGACGATGGCACCATCAAGATCACGGCATGCTACCAGCCCATGCCGAAGAAGCAGAGCCGATCTGCTAGGAGTCGTGCGTCGCGCGGATCGAGAAGCAAGACGACGGTGATTGAGACGTTGGAACCAGAATCGACTCCGACTCAACCTCAGGATCCGACATCCAAGGCAACTCCGACTCCGTCCGCTCGTTTAGAGTCGACTCCGACTCGGCTTCAGCAACATGGATCCACATCAACCCGGAATCAATCTCTCAGTATTACTCCAACCCAGACGCCTTGGAGTCCGGTCTTCAGCACTGACAACAACCCTGAGGCGTATCGCCTCTCTGGCGAGTTATCTTAGGAACCGGGCGAATTTTTCGGCAGATTTACTCGGCGTTTTCTACAAGCACTTGATCTAGTCGAGCCTGTCTCAAAGAAGTTGGCCCTATGCATCTTCTATCATGGCCTCAGAAACCAGGATATGATTTGACTATGGTACCGTCACGCACCCAAGAGCATCAAAAACCTGATGCAGCTGGCCAACATCCACGGAGCACCCATAATTCAGTACTCGGAGCCAAGAAAGGAGGACAGTCTCATTGCTTCCATGCAAAGAAGTCTACGGGACGATGCTGAACTCGAAAACCGCGAACGCAAGGAAGCATACAAGCAACGCAGGGAACAAGCTAAACGCCAACAACCCTTAACGCTGAGTAAAGGACATCAGTCGCCACTCCGCAAGAAGGTTTGGGTGCAGAAGCGGAGAACTCCTTGACCAATACTAACACCCAACCAAGAGTTGGCCCAACTGCTTCAAGGAATTGAAGAGCCTTTTCACCTTTATCTTCGACGTTTCAACGCAATCATGGAGGACAAGCCAGCCGTAACCAACAACCAGGCCATGGACGCGTTCTTCAGGGGATGCA
>CM002484.1:9633648-9650991 GCA_000325765.3 Leersia perrieri
TCATCTTCATGAACTCATCATTGTGCTTGGTCTTCATAGCACTAAGTTCATTAGCAGGCTTTTTCTTTAAATCTACATGATGAATTGGAAGAGAAGATTAGTAAGGAGAACAGGACTCGGGTCAAGCTCACAAGATAGGAAGACTTACCTTCGTGTTTTTTCGAGAAGGTCTCAAGCTTGACCTTGTAGTAGTTGGCCTGCTTGTGTGATTTCACGTTCAGAGTTATAGCATGAGCCAACTTCTTCTCGGCTGAGTCCTTTGCCTTGATAAGTTCTGATGAACATAAAGATGTTTACAAGACTTGAAGATACATAAAGCATTCTGCTTGCAAGAACAGTAAGTTACCTTCGTTTTCGCCTTGGAGCCAAGTCAATTTAGCTTGGAGTTTCAACACTTGCTCTTTGGCTTGTTTCTTGGCTTCTACAAGAGCAAGATCAGAATATGAAGACTAGTACTCATGGGCAAGATAAAATTGGAGAATGAATAAAAAATTTACCTCTGAGCGAATCTTTGAAGTTCTGCTCGGAATTTTTGCTTTTGGTCATCTCAGCTTTCAATATGACCAGCTCATCCCTGACGTTTTTGCCTTCCTCAACTAAGGGGGCCAAAACTGACAGGACGACATCTTTGGCGTTGGAGTTCTTAACTACTTTCTGGAAAAGAAAGTGTATGTGAAAACAACAGACAGATTATGGATGGAAAGACTTTTACGAGATATCACTTACCAGGACAAGGTCTGAGGACTCGGACATCAGTTGGATTAGTCGCATCATGTTCATCTGATCTTCAATTCGATCCATGAGCGTGGCCTGATCAGGATTGGGGCCATATCGCCGCCCGATGATCTAAGGCATTAAGATTCAGAAGATAAAACCGGAGCCATATATAGAGAAGTTGGAATTAAAGGAAAAGAGCTTAAGTTTACCTCATCACTGACAGTTTTTTCACTATCAGATCCTGCACTCGGCTCAATGGCTGCAGGGGAGCCTTGAACCTACTTCCCTTTATCAGCACTCGGCACATCGATGGTCGTCGTGATTGCCAAGGCTAGGGAAGGAGTGGCTTGAGAGGTAGCAGCTGGGGCGATGGAGGCAGTGGTAGATGTGGTGATATTAACTGAAGATAAGAATTTTGGGATCAATCAAGAATCGAGAGAGAAAATTACTCGGCTGGAGTTAAACAAATGATAGAAAACATACCAGTTGGAATAATGGCGGAGGAAGTGGCGATTTGGGCCGTGGCAAGACAGATGTTCATGACGGTGGCTTGAGGAGATGGAGGCAGAGTAGTCGATGGAGCTTCTTCTTCCACCAACTCCGACTGAGAATTAGTCGGCACAGCCACGGGCTTCTCAACTACTGAAATAGTCAGGGGCTGTGGTGGAGTGTCGTCGTCTTTACCAGTAAAACTGGTGTTGGGTTTACTGCGTTGAGTAATCAAGGTTATAAAGAATCTGAGGATTCAAGTATGCGAACCAAAGATATGACGAAGGGAAGAAGACTTACACAGTGGAGACCTTCAAACGCCCGTGTTTAGCCAAGCGAGGCGAAAATGGCCTTGCCTTGGGCGCTGGGAGTGGTGGAGGAGAAGATATGCGAGGGGCTGGAGCTGACTGATCAGCCGCCTCGTTGTCCGAGTCGCTGACGACGATTAACTTGCGCTTCCTCGCTGGGAGGGTGTCGGCGTGGGCAGTGGTGGCGGCAGTGGCAGCCTCGGTGGCTTCCTCCTCCTCGTCATTATCCAGCTCGTTGAAGAAATCAACGGCTATGCCTTCAGGCATCGGGGCTTGATCTGGCCTGGCGATGTTGGCGACACTCGGAGGCCTGGAGTCAAGCTGATAATTTTCCTGAAGATCAATACAACAATTAATACTTAACAATTGAAGAGATTATAAACAACATTGATGGAGATATGAATCTGAGGAGGCGGCCTATAGATGTGGAAGGACCTACATCGAGGTTTGTTCTTCTCGATGGGAATGTCGACGCCAACGGCGAACAGCGCCTGAAGATTGTTGCCGACGACTTCTTCCAAGTCGACCTCCTATTCCCTGGTGGGGTCGTGGTGACCCATATACTCGAAGGTTGGATGGACTCGATCCTTGAGAGGATTCAGTCGGTACTTCAAGAAATGGCGAGCCACTCAGATATCAACCCACTCTGTTTCAGTTCGACAACTTTCTTTATTAGAGGGGCGACTTCTAGCATCTCCTCCTTAGTAAGCTTGGCCTTCCAGGAGTCGCAGGGAGTGGGGTACTTGGAGGAGTACTTGCCGAGTGATTTCTCAGTATCCGGATGGTAGAACCACTCGTCGATTCATCCTTTGTTGGAGGTGTTGAAAGACATATCAAAGTACTTGCTGGTGGAACGGCATTGGAATCCGATTCCACCAACGTTGGAGATATTGGCATGGCTGGGGTGTGGTTTCAAGAAGAATAGAGCACGAAAGAGGTTAAAATGGGGAAAGATGCCCATGAAGGTCTCGCACAGATGGATGAAGATAGAGATGTGCAGAATGGAGTTGGGATTAAGATGATGAATCTTAATCCCATAAAAATCAAGTAACCCCCTAAGGAAGGAGTGAGCAGGAAGAGAAAAACCCCGGAAGAAAAAGGGGGTGAAGACGACTGCCTCGCCGGCGTTGGGCGAGGGAAAAATGTCAAAACGAGCAGGGCGCCAGAGGACTACCTCTCGACGATGAAGAACGCCTTACTTCACCAACGAGTTTAGCTTTCCCTCGTCGATCGAGCTTGGAGGCCACCCGGAGGCATCACTGACGGATATGGCGGCAGCAGCCTTGGAGCTCCCTACGCTAGCCATAGCGACAGTTATGGTTTGGTGGTGAACTGAGAAGCAATGCAAATCGCGGGAGCGAAAATGGATTGGGAGCATGGAGGAAATGGCGCACAGTGTTGAATCTGGATGGAGAAGACGAAGAGATAATGGGGAAAACTGACGTCGTAGGACACGCGTTAGATCCACAATTTTCGTAGTTTGATTAAACGGATTCCGGGTTTAACGACGTTAGTTTAGAGCCGTTATAAGGAAGCTCCAGGGTTTATCAGAGTACTCAATCGACAGAAGAAAGATTCAGATTGATCACTCAAATCGATGTAGAAAATTGGGTTTTGTCATTTGGATCGCGGATTAAAAGTGGCGTTCAGAAGATTTGAAAATTTATTTAATAAGAGAGCAGTCGACTGCTATAAAAACTAGATGATTAGATTATTCTGGATTGATAAACCTCTGGCCTATCACTCGGGGATGCTAATTCCTGTGGTCGATGCTAAGTTGAACCTTGATATAGCCCGGTAAATCTCAAGCATGTCCTTTGTGCCACTAGGTGATGAAAAATCACATGCGATTTACTCGGGACTACTCACAATGTGGGATTAGAGAGAGTAATGGCCTAATTAAGGGTTTGTTTATCCTTATTAAAATTAAGGTGCAAATTATTACTACTCTAATCACTCGGCTGAAATCCTAATAGTGAGATTAAAGCCTCTGGCCTATTGTCCAGATTAACTGGGTGATTGATGGTAAGCTATGGGCCTTGATAAATGTCAAGATGAGGATACATGCATATCCAACTGAAAAAATCGCATTTGGCAACAGCTATGCGTGTCGCAGCCTCTGGCCTATCATTTAAAATGATCGATGCTAAGCTCCGAGGGTTCTAATTGCCTCAAATAGACTCTAGTTTAGTTGTTTTCCCAACTAATTCTAGAGTGGGGGGCTACACCTATTAGGTGCGCCACTCGGCGCACCATTCAATTCCTTTATAAGGGTGTTTTTCCTTAAAAGTCTCATATAGACTCTAAGTTTAGTAGTTTTCCCAACTAATCATAGAGTCGGGGGCTACACCTAATAGGTGCGCCACTCGGCGCCCCAATTTTTTCTCTGGATTTTATGGTGGAGCCCTTCACAGCCTCTTTGCGAGATGATTGGAAAGGATGAAGGAAGATAGGAGACTTGAAGATTACAAAAGAAGAAGAAGCAACTCGACTATGAATGACTCGGGGGCTATTGTGGAGAATATGGGTACCGGTATCCACTCGGACCATTGTTAGCACACGAAGAAGGGATGTTCTAGAAGATCGATAGAAGGAAGGCAAAGAGGCCCGGCCCATCAATGCCTTGATTCCCACGGCGCAATCCAAGAGATAAGGCATATCCCGAGTCGTATGTAACTCGGAGTTCATATATGTAAAGAGATAAATCACCCGGTTGGGCCTTGCCTTGTGTTCCACGGCAATCGCCCAGGTAGATATTGTAACAGATAGGGAAACCCTAAGCCGTTTAAGGTTAGGATTCCTAGATGACTCGGTCCCTCTCCCTATGTAAGGAGGGGTCGAGGGAGCCCCTAGGGGTACGAAAACAATCACCAACATACTACACCATACATCATACAAACTCGGCGGAATACTTCCTCCGGACTGGATTACGGTTATTACTCCATCGGAGAGCCAAAACCAATATAAATCCTTGTGTTCCGTCACCATCTAGCTTTCGAGTTCGTGCGTAGCCCCATATAGTTTATTGCCGGTCCAAAACACCGACACCATGCTTCTTCTTGCATGGAGATCGATCGGGGTGTGATTCTTAGGTCCCTAGGATGCTACCAAACAACTCAGTTCATCTGGAGCTCATCGGAGATGGGAGATTGGCGACGGCGACGTTGCATCGTCACCGGCGTCGCGGCGGCAGCGTGTCTCGTCACTCAAATCAAACACGCACAAGGTATTAGGTATGTGTTAAGGAAGGTTCGGCTGCAAGGAATTGAACTCGAACTCACCGGAGCAGAGGGAAGCCACGGTGGCGCCGATGACCGGAGAGGAATGGGATAAGGTCGATCTACGCGTGTGGGCATCGGTAGGGGCTCATGCTTGCTGTGGATATCCTCACGGCCTACGCGAAGATCCCGACGAAGCCGATTGGTATATGGTGGACGATGGAGGAAGAACAGAGGTGGTCACATGGCGGTCTTCCCGGACTCCGCGACGGAACGACGACGTCGCCACCTGCTCGACCTACACCAAACCGAACAAGAAGGGCAGGGTTCGATTAGGCATCTAGAGGCGTTCACAATGGGGTAGATCGTCGGCGGCGGAACTCACTGGAGCGGCGGTGCGACGGTGAAGAGCTCGCCGGCGACAAAGAAGAAAAGTGTTTTCTCACTGCTTTCTGAGTTTTCTCGGGCTAGAAACTGCGAGAACGTGATGTACATGCTCAGGGACGCGTGTGGGTGAGGTGGCCGAGCTCTCCCGCGTCTTGGGTGGCCAGGGGCAGTGTGTGGGTCTGCCAAGTGGGTCCCAGGGGTCGTGGGGCCCACTGGACAGGCTTCTCATGCAAGGAAACAACCCAAAATTTCTAACGAGAGTTTGTTGTCATCAGTTTTGCCTCTGAGTTTTCACTAATTTACAATCATGTTTAAAATGTGCTATTGTCTCCTGGTGGTTGTATGAGACGTGCACTAGTGTGCCCTCACTAGTAGGGTACCCCTCATCGGTAACGGTCCCCAACAGCCATCAGTCACGGGTATGGGGACCGTTACCTACAATGGGTGACTGATGTCGAACGACATCTGTCATGGTCGGAATAACCGTTACCGATGTAAGATATCGGTAACGGCCCTTGATAAAGAACCGTGATCGATAAGTTTTTCCCAGGACACAATATGCCATTGCGAACCGTGACCGATGTCTGTCAGTATCGGTGTTTGTTTACGAGTCGTGACCGATAATAGAATATCGGTCACACCTCGTATATCTTGGACCGTGACCGATGTGGTCTATCACGGTTTGTTTAATCGAAACCATGACCGATGGGATGACTTCGGTATTGGTTTCTAGTATAGAACCGTTACCGATGATCAATTTAGGTAAAAAAAATAAAATGCAAAAATCAGCTGGCCTTAGGTAATTGCCAGCCACGCCCTCTGAAAAATAGCAGAATACCCACCCAAACCCCAGCACTCAGCAGCATATATATCATAGTTTTGCAACATCTCAAACCATATATAACACAGTTTTGCAACATCACAAAGTTCATGTACATCTCAAAGCACATATGTCACAAAATTCATTCATTGACATCTCAAAATATGAAAAATATATCGTCATAATCACATTTCATATCTCACAATCACATTTCACATCTCGCAACAACTTCCATTCACATTTCATCCATTTCTTACCTTATTGAGAGGTGACCCTTACGTAAATTGCCGAAGCGTCGTGTAATCATCAATAATATGCAACGAAAAAAATATTTGTTAGATTGTAGGATGTATATAGATCATTGCAATGCACATAAAAGAGATAAGTGGAAAAGCATAAATCGACAATATATATATATAATTTGAAAAAAGCATAAATTCACGTCATCTCAAATTACAAGCAAAGTATATATTACAAATTTTGCCCATCGAAATAAGCAAGAGAGTGTAAACTAGGACTCTAGACCCTATGTAGTTTCTTGTTAAATTCGCCTTTAGTGTCTATCACATCTACCATCAAGAAAGCGGCAATGTCTCCACGGATTATTGCTAGATTTATGGGCGGAGCTTTCCACTTGGCTTCCTGAGCCGTTACCGATATGCTAGTATCGGTTTTTTATGCCGAACCATGACAGTTCTCTTCCGATCCGTCACGGCCCTAGCCGATTCACGCTACCAGTCACGGTTTTAGATCTTGGACCGTGACAGGGCCTACGTTCCGTCACGTTCTGCATATCCCCGTAACTAATGGGCCGTGCTGGATGGTCGGATCTGTAGTAGTGCCTGTATAATTCTCTTGGTCCAAATGCCATTGATTAAACCCTAATAACCTTCTAAATATGTGATCAGGCAGTGAGTTTCAGATTTCTCAGACTGAATTCGATTTTGTGAAGAGGAGTTGAGCTAGCAAGAGAGTGAATGACCCCAGGAAAATGCAAGGGTTTGAACTACATATGTTTAAGTACACTTTGGCTGAAAATGTTTCTATATAATAGGTTTGGTTAGAATTTGGCAAAAGCCCAAAGTTGGTTCAGAGTTCTGAAATTTTAGATTCTAGTAGGTTTTAGAGTAGATCATCAAAACCCTAAATGAAGTAATAAAATCACCAAATTTTGTGGGTGGTCTTCCTACCATGTAAAGTGTTCATGAGAATCTTCCTAAGATTTTTGGGCCTTTAGTTTTGCCCCTACTAAATATTTACCCATTTAGGTCCTATATGAATATGCTCCTACAAGTGATGCAAAAGATCCAAAAACAAATAAAAGTAAACAATCATACACTTATGATGGATGCTTTGGAGTTTAAATTCAAATTTAGTTAGCTTGATATACTCATGCATATTTTCCCTATAGGTTACTTCATTAAGGTCCATGTAGCTTTTCTACCTTTTAGTTTACACCTAGTTGATTTAATTCCCCCTACCATTTTAGGTTTTGTAAAAGTCAACCCTAAACCTAGCAATTCCATCACCTAGCAATTGACTACAAACTTTAATATTGGTTTACCTTAATAAAACTTTAGTTAATCGACTCGCAGGCTTTATTTCTCTAGTTCAAACGAAGCTAGGTTAGACAATATATCTTGTGCTATTCAAACCGTGCGAATAAAATCCCCCGTTATCCTTTGAGCAATCGACTTAGCACCTCAGTTCAAAATTTCACGTAAAATTATTTCCCGGTCATACTAATTGTTCGAGCTAGGTTTTTCCCGGTATGTTACAACACTACGTCTAAGTTATTAATTACTACTCTTGTACTCCCAGAGAAACTTCCTTCTTTATCCAGAGTCCTAATACTAGAGCACTTAGTACGAATGCTAAAAACTGAACCCGCAAAGATAGAAATATATCTTACTTAGACTAAGAAATTAAATAACATAAGAAAAGATCTCGAATGCTTACTTTATAGAAGAAGTTTTCTCCGAACCTAGAGTAGAGTACCGACAGCTCCGGTACTCCTCCAAAACTACTCCTAGAGACCTACATCGCCGAGGTAGAAGTCGAAGGGAGCACTAAACTTTCGGACACTCCTCCAGAGCTTCCCCTCACTCCCTACCTATTCTAAGCCACATGAGAGCCTCTTGTAATTCAGCTCAAGTGTGTTGTGGTGTGTGAATTAAAGAATGAGGAGGCTATTTATAGGCCAAGAGAGGTGCCTTGGGAAGGTGGAGATCCTCAAAGCATCCTATGAGCATCTTTCCTCTCCTCATGCCAAGTGTCCATGTTTTCTTCTGGTGGAAGCAGGCAGAACCGTCATTGAGATGTGATGAGGAAGTGACACGTGGAAGGCCAGGATCAGTGGAGCCTGTGGTGGTTCGGCCGAACCCTGGGCCCCATTTCCTGGCCTCTCTTTTGGCAGGTTGACTGACAGGTGGGACCTCATGGCAGTTGTGGTTGCAATGGCGGTTTCCATGATGGTTTCACCTGACTTGTGTGCCCTTCAATCCATGTGCTTTCGCCTGATTGGCCGGAGGCGTGTTTCCTCGTACAACGGGTATGTTTTCTCTTTAAATACCTACATACACATACTTCACCAATACTAGTGCAAATGATTAGTAATAAACCCCACCACTATGTTGGATGGTTTATTATTTCTATTTTATGCAGACATTGACGGTCAGATATTATAATTTAAGGACTGTCAACAGTTACATGCTCGTTCATGCCGGCGGCAGAAGGAGCCCTGCCGCCGCTGTCGTCAGGACCGACTGGCTTCACTGACGGCCGCTTAGGCGTCGGCACAGCGGGAGAAGGCAAAGAGTTGGGAGTCAAGAGGCGGAGAGAGGAGGAGTCGGGGGAATACATAGTCGGGGCAATTCAGAAGCTCACCAATTTTAATAACATGCCACTATGTTTGTGCACGTATGTTTCAATCCCAAAAGTGAAGGGCACTAGTGATAGACAAAGATATGCATGGGCATAGACTTTGGAAATTCTGCTAGTGCTTGACTGCTTTGGACGACCAGGCAGGGTCCCGCAAGCTTGATTGAGAAAATGTGCCATTTTCCAAACTTTAATGGGTGTGTTGTATAATATTTATTTAATTTTGGGAAAATTCTATACCCCTAAAATATTTCACTTGATCACTTACCCCTAAGCTATTTTTTTGACTAATTTTACACCCCAAGTCATTAAAGATGGTTCAGTTACACGCTCGTCCGTGCCGGTGGCAGAAGGAGCCCTGCCACCGCCATTATCGCGGCTGTCTGGCTTCGCCGACGGCCGCTCAGGCGGCGGCGCAGCGGGAGAAGGCGAAGAGTTGGGAGTCAAGAGGCAGGGAGACCAGGAGTCGGGGGAATACAGAGTCGGGGCAATTCAGAAGCTCACCAATTTTAATAACATGCCACTATGTTTGTGCACGTATGTTTCAATCCCAAAAGTGAAGGGCACTAGTGATAGACAAAGATATGCATGGGCATAGACTTTGGAAATTCTGCTAGTGCTTGACTGCTTTGGACTACCAGGCAGGGTCCCGCAAGCTTGATTGAGAAAATGTGCCATTTTCCATACTTTAATGGGTGTGTTGTATAATATTTATTTAATTTTGGAAAAATTCTATACCCCTAAACTATTTCACTTGATCACTTACCCCTAAGCTATTTTTTGACTTATTTTACACCCCAAGTCATTAAAGATGGTTCACTTTATACCTTAACAATGATTTTTTCGTTTCTCATTATACAAACCGTATTTTGAGATGATTGTGGTAATAAAATCGGAAGTGCAAGTTTAACTACATAAACACATGATTGTAAACATTCATCCTTTCAGTTTGATAATAAACTAGGTATAAGGTTACCCTATATATAATAATGGAATTCCTATATTATTAATTGTGTTCTCAATAATGTCTAGCAAGTTCCCTAGTTAGTTTTAGAAGTAATAATGCAACCTCTGTAGTACATAATATTATTTTGGCCGGTATATGTACATTTTCTCTCCATGGCTAATGTCTTTTATTACACTATTATTTGACAGGTGATATTTTTCTGGCACTACAAAATCACAAGAGAGATACAAAGGTACTTCTATTACCAGATGTATAATAAAATATGCATGTTATTCAAGGTAAATTTTCTATTATAATTTGTACCCACACCATGATCAATCTTGTGTATTCCCATTTTTCTTTAACTCTATTAAGATAGAAATTGGCATAGTAGTCGGTATATGGTATCATATACTACTGTGTATACGACAACCGTATATTGTGGAGTCCTTTACATATAGGAGAAAGGCCCACCAATTATAGCACTATACGGATTTAACTAGGAAACTATACTATACATGGAAGGGAAGGCATAATCCGGGTATAGTATCAGCCTAATTCCTTTCTACAACAACCCCTTGAGGGTATAAATCTACAGCCCCTGCAGGGCTCAAGGACACGAAACGGCAAGCCTACAAGCTCCTAATCCACTGAAGACATCGAAACCCTACGGAAGAGACCTATCAATTTGCATGCACAACATCGACTAGCCCCATATATACAAACAACCAATACCCCTATAATCTAGTCGAGTATTAGACTAGCCCTCTACTGTGGATCATTGTACACGGCGACAGCTATATATGGTGATTAAGGAAGCAGCCTCCATGCAAAATAGGCGTAAGGTTATTACCCATATCAGGCTGAACCTGTATACTCTACAAGTTAATGCAGGTCTTGGTACCGATGATCCCCATGGGATATGAATCACGTATTCGATTTGTAAATACATGACAACAATAGAATTTATATGCATGGGTGGGTTGAGACTTGAAAACAAATATGGTCACTTTGTTTTCGCATTGTTCTAATTAATAGTATGTATGGATAAATTATACTACTAAATGCAGTCAAATTGCTAATTGGCTTTCCATTGTGTTTCCCATTGTTTTATATGGCGCCAATAGTAGAACAAGTTGATTTCTTTTAAACGAAAAAATGGAAAATCATGTGGGGTTCGAGTGGATGGCTTGCTTTTGCTATAAATATCTACTCCCATCTCAAGTAACTATAAGATACAAGGAAGGATTGAAGCTTGAAAGGCTAGCTATGGCGTCTCTTAAAGCCACCATACTCGTTGTATTCATTCAAACTATTATGGTGCTTTACACCGTGATTTTAAGCAGCTCGTTTTATGGTGCTCATGCTGTCACAAGTGAGTGTTTTTTTAAGCAACCTTTTCCTTTGCCAGTATTTTAGTTCAGAGAGCTCGTTTTCTTCTAGAGGGAATAATGAAATTTTATTAGAGATCTAGCTATCGACTTATTGATTTTGAGGTACTGGCTCCGGTTCTCATCAACTAAATAGTTTTTTTTTTCCTTTTTCTAAAACTATGAGAGGTGTATTTCTCTGTATTTTCTTTTGGATCACAACACATGAGGGACGATGCATGGCGTTAACATACTGTACAACCCTTGTCCCTTAGGTTTTCATTTGGATGGGTTAATGTCGAGTTAAGAGATGCATCTTATTCATATATATTAAAATCTCCCACGTTACATGCATAAAAATGTGAGGGGGCTAAAGTGAGATTAGCAAATGGAGAAGATGACATTTTTGTATAAGATTGGACTTTATATATTCTGGTTCATTCGGTTGTTTCTGAGGAATATGTTTGAAACATGCCTGATTTTCCTGTGTGGAGGGTCGTCAGATGCATTTTATTCAAAAGGAAAAAATCGAATTGATGATTTATTCCAAAGATAGAGGAAATTTATGTCTATTTTTAAAATGAAATAATTTGTGTGGTTTGAAAATGGCCCATGATTTGAATTATGTTTGGAAAAAGTCGAGATGGTGGGATTTATCATATATTTACAGTGGAATATATCCTATTATTTCTTAACCTTTTAAATATATATAATTTAAAAACTAAACCCATGTGGTTAACATTTATCTATATATGAACCTTATGTTTAGAAAATCTATCTATTGAAATGACCAAATAACGTACTGATGAATGGGTCAAAACTGTGAAGCCGGTGGCAGGACATGGAATTAACCATGCTGTACACCGTGGTGTGGAAATCACTGTGCCATGCCAAGAATAGCTATCTACCATAATATCTCACCATATATGTCATGAATAGTTTTTTTAGAGGTTTACTTTTAGAACTATATTAATATAGGTTAAGAAAAATGAATGAAAATCCGCTTACGATGCAGGTACTCGTGGAATATGTATGTTCAGCGGATGTGTAGAATATGTCACATATACTAACTGTTTGGAGTATTTTCTGAAGTAGGCTTGTTCTTTGATTTGACAAGGACCGGTCTATTTTTATTCTAATATAATGGCAATTTACAGGTGGTGTCTACCGTGCATTAGAACCAAACCCTCCAGTATGCTTAGACAAACCGTGTCCAGAACGAGGTCAACCATACAGACCTCCTTGCAGATATGAAAACGACTGCAATCGTCCATAAGTAGTTTTCACCGTGAATTACATATGATCCGGTACATGTGTTTATGTGTGTTATATGCATGGTCTGCTAATTCCCTGCAAGCACATGGCACTACAAGATCTGTGTGTGTTTTATGAATGGGACCAGTAGTTTGTGTTCACTGCATTTCACTAGCTACTTATACGGAGAGCTAGTTCAGAGAATGCATATGTATCATAAATAATTTATCCCTGTCCCAGAAATATCTGAATAAGCTAGACGTGTACTCTAGATCTCATTGGATATAGAAGATATGTGCAGCGTGCACGATATATGTACTCCGTGCGACCGTGCCTCCGGTTGGTAGCTGGAATTGTTTATGCGACATACATGTGACATGATGCAATAAATTAATTGTATAACATTCGATTGTTTTTTGAAAAAAAAAACAAAATGTGACTACAGTGTAGTTCAAGCGTAACTATGTTGTATGTTGTATTAAGTATGACTATATCGTAACATTCTAACTTGAATGCAACCATGGGAGGATCCAGCCGGTAGGCCTAATGGGCTCTTTGGCTAGCCTGGCCTTCGATTTTTTTAGAAAACAATTTGATATATACAATTTGTAAGACGAACCAAGGTTGGAGAGGCAAGAATTGGCACCAAAAGGTTGGAAAGATAAAAAGTAGCGCTTGGGGCAGTCGTGATTGACGGTGAACCAATATACGTTATGGGTCCAAATTATCACTTCTTGCTATTCACCAACAATCCATTTGGCTCGTTAAGCATGTGTTTGCTTGGATGGATTTGGTGGGCTGGGTTGGGTTGGACTAAATAGGAATATTCCTCGGATATTCGGGTTCAATTCATTCGCCCGCGCACGTGGGTGTTGGAGGTGACTCTATCCCTCTCTCTTCCTCCCCGATTCACCTCCTCAGTCCACGATTCTACATGTAGTAAGTGTGATGCACACGGGCAATCGTGGTGGTGCACCAGTTTAGCTCGAGGCATACGTGTTAACATTAGGGTGTGGTGCTCTCAATCTTAAGACCTGTGCTGCATGAGCCAACTTGCACTCCGTGATCATGCACTTCACTTGCACATATAGAGTCAGGGCAAAAATGACGCATGTGAATATAACAGGCACCATGGCCATTTCCATGTCAGCTTGGATTTATATATAAGAGTAAACGAAAATAGGATAACTGTATAAGCTTTATAACTGTCAAATGCCAATATTTACTTAATATAAGATACAGCTGTGGCCAAATATCTGTAGGGCAGAGGGCGGCTGGTTGGACCGGCCTACGTCGTATCGCCGCCTTAACGCCAGGATTCGACTTCCCCTCAACGCTCTCTTTACCGTCCCCGGCGGTAGCGCGGTAACCGTGGCTTGCCATAACGAATTTAATTTTTAAAATTTAAATTCAAACCGCGGTATGAATGAGGGAACCGCGCAGTAAGCCGCGGTTATCGCAGTAACCACATGGTAACCACGGTAAGATGATTTATCGATGAAAAAAGAAGGAATTTTTTTTTCAAAAAAATTAAAAACATGGTGTAAGAAGTGATATTCGTGTTTGCAATGTAAAAGATCACTGGAAAATAGCGTAAAAAATTTGACATGAGCTTTGCTATTATATTTGACCCTCAAGCAATATAAGCAATGGCATACACATATGTAATGCATAACGAAAAATTAACAATTGGAAGTCCACAAATATCAATATGAAGTCCACATACATAGTCTCAACTCTCAAATAATAATATAAAGTCCACCATTTACATTTACACATATGTTTTTCTTTTTTACCTGAATTTATAATATTTACATGCTTAAATTAGTAGCAAACTTCTTCAATTTGTAAAAAAAATCAACATTATTGTCTATAAATCATGTACTATTTATGAGAATTTTTTGGAATTTTTTCATTATTTTTTTAAAATTTTGAATTCGGCGAAATTCTTCCAAACGATACCGCTACTTTCCCTTACCACTACTCAGCGGTAAGGTGTGGTAACCGCGAGGTTACCGCTGGTAAGTGAACCCCGCTCGACGCTCGTGTGTAGTCGTGCGCGGTGTGCTATGGCCAGCAGGGGTACCTCCGTTGATTCCTTCCTTGGTTTGGAGTTTTGGGCTTTTCTGCGTTACTACTTCTGAAGCTTTCGCACGACTAGTATGAAGTTGAAAATCTGAATTTTATCAGATATGTATGATGTGACGATTACAGGCCAAAGCTTGCGGTAATCTTGTACAATTCACCGATGGACAGATTAAATATGATACTGGAAACCACCCGAATAATGATGCAGAACGCTCCGTAGAAATATAGGAGTAATACTGTTATGTTTATTTAAAATTTACTGCGTTGGAACTGAACATCTAACAAAATCCATGAAAAGAAAAAAAGAGTAAATATCACAAAACACCGGGTTTTGGGACACTTGTAACACAAAACTACATGTTTTGCAATATGTTTCACAAAACCCCGTGTTTTGGGGCTAAATGTTTCAAAAAACCCTAGGTATAAGTTGATATCATTCATTTGGCTACTATTTAGAAAATAGTTTTGCAATATGTTTCACAAAACCCCATGTTTTGGGGCTAAATATTTCAAAAAAACCCTTGGGTATAAGTTTATATCATTAATTTGGCTACTATTTATATCTATAATATCCGTAAAAAACGCATATGATACATGCCAGGTAGTTTTTAAAGTGTTTTATCGATTTTCTAAGTGTTTGTCTACATATTTAATATGATATCACGTGATTCATGTCACTTTTAGTTGGGTTATGTTAGGTTTTTTTTAATAATGCATTAGAAAAAATAAAGTAGACAAGAGATGTGTATTTTGAATTATCTAGTGTGAACTTGTATAAAAAATAATCATGTATAGTATTAAAATAGTAATATTTTACATAAATATAGGGTTTGGAGTTGTTTGAAACAAATCACAAAACATATGGTTTTGTGTTATGGAAGTTGTTTTTACTTAAAAAAAATCCTTAAAAGGAAACGTTCCACAGGCTAGTTGCCATCAGCACTCTTGCCAGATTGCCTCATTCCACGACGTCGGCTCTGTAATTGATCACGACCCCAACCTGACAGCCGGAGGAGTCAGGGGCGGTGCCGGAGGAAGCGGTGGGGGCAGACAGGCAGGCAGCGCAGCGGGACTGCGCCGTGGCGGGCGGTGGAATCCGATTATTTTCTTCAATATGATCGAGCTTAATGGAATCCGTGAATTAGTGTGGCCTTTGCCTAGGAAATTACTATATTGCCCTTCCACCTTTGTGAAGATATTGGCATAATTACCTAGAAAAATAAACGGTTGATTTACCACTACCATCCCCTCCTCCGGTACTGGGGTACATTAAAATAGCACCAGATTATACTAGACATTTACTGCCACTAACTTGACTACACTCATACTCAAGAAGCTGCAAGTAGTTTTCCTTCATAATAACATGAAAACTCAGGATAAACAATTAGGTAAGTTAGTTTTGGCCCCTGAAGAGTTTGATTCCAAGAAGAGTTAATTTGAGTGCCAAAAACATGATATATCCACAAATACTAAGTACCTCAATAATGGAACGACTTCCACAGCATGTGTACTGTACATACATATTTCGTTGCGAATGGGATTTTCCACAATTTAAGTGCAGCATGTTGTTATGAGTAATGTTGCATTAGTGCAGAACTACAACTCTACAAGAACAATGTGATGACAGATGCAACAACTGATGTGGTGACAGAAAATACCAATGATAAAAAAAAAGTAACTTGCACCAGTAAAATGTGATGACAGATGGGCAAATTGATCTCAAGGAACATTCGTAATGTAATGAGTATGAAAGCAGACGAAATACTAAAATTACCAGGTGAGTAGATAGCATAGCTAGTGCAATGTGATATTACTGAAACTCAGGAACATGTGGTTTGCTAGTTTAGGTTTTGGACCGGTCCTTCACATGGGAAATAGCATAACAAAATATCTTGAAACTTAAAAAGTCACTCAGGCTAGCAAGTAGAGCTCTTCCCAGTCCACAAAAAACGCATTGCAGAATACTTATCAGTGCCCTGCTTGTAGATCCTGCAACAGAAAACTAAGCAGCTCGGCATGAGGCACCACCATCCTTGAAGCATTGTGAAACATCAAAAGGGTCCCTTGACAGGTTGAATGCCCCCTGAAAGCACCATGCTGTATCATCCATATCAAATGGGCTGTCACAGATAATCACCTTACAGTCTTCATTGGCTAGTTTCGCAGAAGCTATGAAAGTCTTGATACTGGCACGCAGCCGACCAGCCGAAGATGAACATGAATGTGTCAGCACAAGGACAATCTTCTCCAGCGCCTGGCCACGCTCGGCGATGAACTTGACGAAGTCAAGCTCGCTTCTGTGCACCCTGAACTCACGGATCACCACCTTCTTGATGTGCCTCTGGATGCAATCAATTGGGCCAGTCTCCTGCAAGAACTTGGGACTGAGATTGCCAGGGGGCTTGCCATGGGTAGTCTCGGACTGCAAATTAAATCAATTCGGAGTCAGAGGACAAATGTTGTCAAGTTAAACTGTAATACTCAGCATGTAACAACAGTATACTCAGATGGAATCTAAATACAAAAACTATAGCATTCTACTACTCAAGATGGAATCGAAAAACACAAACTTGAGCGTTCCTGGTGACTGAATTTACCTGAATGTAGAGAGTCTGAACATTGGGAAAGCATCTGAGGATCTGAGGAAGCTAGACATCATCTTGACTTCATTGTGGTCAAAGAGTTTCACCATAATTCCCAACGTGTGGACGCTTGGGATCATTGTTCTTTTTGTCGGCTTAGTCCCAGCCTGCAATCAATCAAATAACATTGCGCAATTCAGCGAAACGAGAAATCCAACAACAATCACAAATTCACAAATCACAGTCAGGATTCACCCATTGGGACAGAATTAAGAAGATCAAAA
>CM002484.1:9651091-9662534 GCA_000325765.3 Leersia perrieri
TCGCTAACAACATAAAGTACATTATATTGCACTATTTTTTATTTCAGTGGCAATCAATTCAGGTTTTTTAGAAATATACATATATAGTATTTTTTATTAAAATTTGTAGACGTGTATCCGTGTCGTAACGTGTCCTGTCGACGTATCCGTATCGGTGCATCATAGGTGGCGAGGTGGATGAGCACGAGCTCCTCGATTCCACCCTCTGCGGCGGCAAAGAGGTGGAGCCAGAGCGGGAGGGAGGCGGACGGCGCGGCCATGTCGGTGGAGGTGACGTGGACGGTGCAGAACGGGCCCGGGTGCGCGGCGAGGGCGGCCGACACGTGGCGCTTGCGGCGGAGGAGGCGAGTGGGGCGTGGAGGGAGGAGGGGGGGAGGGGTTTGGGATGGAGGAGAAGATGTCCTTGGTGAGCGCCCTCATGTTCTCGATCAGCCCCATCACGTGCAGCATGTTCGTCTGCAACGAATCCATGGCGGCCGGCGGCGGTTTTGTAGTGGGTGTGGGAGTGAGCAGCTGCTGTCTCGGGGAGGGTTTCGCTTTTGTCTGCTTCTGTTGCTGGGCCAAATGTCGGAAGAAGGTTTGCCACGGGCCCGTGGAATGTGGATTGTGGGATTAATTATTGGCTCATGAGCTCCCTCAGAGTACAACTAATAATAACTAGCAGTATGCCCGTGCTAATGCTACGGCGATATAATTACTCTACATATTGTTTGCTCAAATAAATCAACACCAATAATTACTCTACATATTGCTTTCTCAATAACTCCACGTAGATATGACCTGACAAATAATCCGATAACACGGTACATCAAGCCGGAAGGTGAAATAAAAATTGGATGACACTCCTGACCATATAATGCTTTGCAGAACAATCATCAATTAATGAATACCTCATGCGCACGTACATGAGCTTTATATCAATGAATTTTGTCCAGATATACTTATTTTAAAATCAAATGCAGAATTTCAATGACTCTCTAAATAAATAAAACTATTTGGTTGTTTTAAAAATTACACGTACAGATTTACAGATACACCAAGAAATAACTGGATATGCACATAATATTCACCAATTACTCGCGGCATCATCAATGAAAAAGGTAAAATCCAGATTTTGTTCAACAAGTCCCTCCATCTGCTTGTTGCCATCTTGATTAGCTGAAAACTTCTGCAAAGGAGCATTTGGACTTACTGTGTATTTAGTATTTCTCCAAAAAATAAAAGACACAATTGAAACCCCTCATTACAGTACCTAACATGCAAGCTAAGGCTGAAATCCTAAAATGCTGAAATGATGACATCAGGAGTGTAGCATATTAGGCATACTAAGGCATGGCCTGATCCACCTTTGAGACAGAATACAATTCTAACTTCTGAATTAGTGCAGAAAAAAAGTAACACATGCTTAATCAGCCATATATTTATATCCATAGCGAAAGTCCACATCCCCAGGTCAAGACAGGCCAAAACCAAGCTATATCGATATTAAAAACAGCTTAACGATGAGCACATCCACCCTTTTATAGAAGTCTACAACGTATTGGGTACAAATTGCAATCAAAGCAGTAGGCTTCATATTCTAACATTCTTACCATTCCATCTAAAATGAGGAAAAAATTGCAGAGAATGTGATTGCATACACCATACAGGAGCATGAACTTTACCTTCTGACAGTAAGAACCCGGCACACACACACAAAGGTGAAAACAACTAAATCATGCACAAAACCAGAAACTTCAGGAATCTAACTGGGAAGAACTTTGTTGTATAATCTAATTTGTTCAGATATAATTTTTCATCTAATAGCAAAGCACACAATATTGTGACATCATAACAATTGAGGCAAAAACCCAACAAGGAAATGACCAACCTTGTTTTTGGGTACAATTCTCCTCGGTGTGTGTTGATCCACAAGTCTTTCTAGCATCAGAATAGCCGGCATCAGACTTGCAAAAATATATACTGTGTAAAAAACAAAGATATAGGTTATAGGTTTACAACATTCAAAGCACAAATTTATTTAATCAGGAGCCACCGAAAACTAAGAGCACACAATGCTAGTTATGCCACCTGGCATGCCTAAGAAAATGGTAGACTTCATTCATCAAAATGATATTTTCCAGCTAGACATGAATATCATAAAAGAAAGGCAATAGGCGGGCACAATCGTCATGAAATTTTTGCTTGGAATGAATGTGAGATTGCATTACAAAAAAAAAAAAGAGCATGTACTTCAACTTAATCGTGCAATTTCAGACTAATTTTACAAGCAGGAATATTATTTTGGTCCGTTAATTGATAAAATTCAGGCATCCAAGTGCAATCACTAATAGAAACAGAGTCTACTCTCAAAATTTTTTAATCTGAATTTTTCCTAGTAGGCATATGTAGTCATTTTCTGCGTTAAGAAATTACTTTTTAATATCTGCAGAAAAATCATATGCAAATGAGCATGATAATTCTTTGATTTGGGCTCCACATTTTCATGTCAGAACATAATACAACACATCACTCAACTCCATTTCACAATGCTGCTAGCTAAATGCCATGACAATGGACAAGCATATATCCAGTATCCTAGAGAAGTTGAATAATTCACTTCATATCAGATAGCATCGAATTTGCTGCTGCAGTACATTTAGTGGTCCATGCAGGGTAATTCATTTTAGTTTACAATCAGCATATTGTAATCTTCTCGTGTGCAAGCAACCAAGCACCATTGCACCAGATACTGAAGAGCTGCACATAAAAGATATACCAGAAGTGGCAAACCAATCATTTGATACTGCTTTCATTAATACTTTACTCCTAGCTCTCATTGATTTGTGCATGAAAATTCAGTTTAGTAGAGTGCATCAATTCCGCTATGAAGAAAAACAAGAATGTTTTGGAATGTGCAGAATCTTAATCGTTGATCTACCAATTACCTATATGCACTACTGACTACTGACTTGACTATGTTCGTGGTTGTGCTTCGCCTCCGCGGTGTGGACCTCGGCGCGCCCATCGCGCGCAGCGAGGAGCGCGGCAAGGAGGCGGGGCGGAGGTCGGTGGCCGGGGCCGCGGCCGCGTCGCCGTCTGGCCCCACGGCGTCGACGCGCGCCAGGTCGAGCTCGGCGCGGACTCGGACGTCGCGGAGGTGCGCACCTGAGACAGTGTAGTCGATCGGGAGCACGGCTGCGACGGATTCGGTGGCAGGGCAGCGGCGTGGAAGTGGAAGATCCGTTAAAAAAGCAGATCGGCCAGGTGGTGCCAGCGGCGTCAACTGGCGGAGGGAGATCGGCGGCGTCGGCTGGCGGAGGGAGATTGGCAACGATAGAACTACGAGGAGCCCTGAACCACTGACGATGTGCGGAAGCGTCGAATCCGGCGAGGCGACGAGCGACGCGGCCGCCCCGCCCTTCACCGTCGCCCTCACCACCTCCGCCGTGAGGTACCTCGGCGAGTACCCCCGCCGCACCACCCCGTCGCTGTCGACGACCACGTCGAACCGCCTCCTTGCCGCTGCAGCTCGGAGTGGCAGCGATGCGGAGGACCGGATCCGGGCGCCCAGGCCCTCCACCGCCGTCGTCGCCGATCCATCCTCCGCAGCCCACCGAGGATGGCCCCGCCAAATCCGCGTGAGCAGCGGTGCGAGGGGAGAAGTAGAGGTGAGGAATCAGATCCGGGAGAGGGAGAGGAGGGGAGACAGGGAGCAAGCTGGTGGCGGCGGCGTTTGGGAGGTGATGGCGCAGAGGGAGAGCGGAGGCGCGGCCTACGGTTAGGGTTACGAGCGTGCTGCGGGCGCGGTGCGCAGGGGGAGGGAGAGGGGGTGCGCGCGGAGCGGGGTAGGGACGCGGGCGAGCGAACGATCTGCACCGTTGATGCTCAACGGACGAAGCAACGCAACGCAGTACGTTGGATGTATCACAGCATGACACCCTACTTTTTTTTCAATTATAGGGAGAATTTTATTTATGGAGTCAGGGTTAGAACAATAAGTTGTAGTCAATTCACTAGTGTAATGCATGACTGAATGTGCGTTTGACATAGAATGCTCCACCGTAATGGAATTTATATAATACTAACTACTTCTCCGGTCTTAAAATATAGCTATTTAAATACAAAACGTGATATTTTATAATATAATATATTTGGACAGATGTTCATATTTTACTACAAAATATCCAATCTAGTACGAGGTAGATTATAAATACAAAAACACAATTATTTAGAAAAAATTGAAATATCAATTAAATAAAATTATAACCTACTTCCTAGATGTGTTAAAATGGACTTCAATATAAATAACACATTTTAAATTATTGTGTTTTCCTTTAGAAGGAAATATGAAAATCCAAATTAAATTAAAGATTTGAATTTCCAACAAATGGTTTGGAGGGAAGTTCAACAAATTTTCCATTTGAATCCGGTTGTGATGGTATAAAGTTCACAATCCTCCGTCCGTTATCTTTTCCCTTCTCTGAAAATGCATGCACACCAGTACATCATGTGCCAAAAGCCCAAAACACGTGACGCAACTTTCAATAATCAAGATAGTCAAATAATTAACATGGCACAACCAAACATTAAGAACTTTACTCTACTCCGGAGGTAAAATATTCAGCTAACTAATTAAATAGAGAAACTCCATCCTAAACCATGAGTTTATTCCGGTTCAACAATTTATCATCGATCTTGTCACTCTAAGTAATATACCGGTTCACATTAGTTCTACAACATTTCATTGAGATGAGTTTTTTTTTAAAAAAATGCCCATAATGGTCTTATAAACATACTTTCTCCGTCTCAAAATATAACTACTTTTAGCTATGAACCTAAACAAGAGATATGTCCAGGTTCATAGCTTTAGGCAGTTATATTTTAAAACGGAGGCAGTACATGGTTTATAAAATGGCAGTATGTTTTTTTATATTTTTACATTTATATTCTATGTATAAAGAGATGGATATATATACTTATACACAAAAATTTAAGGGATAATTTTGTTCTTACCCTTATTGTTAACCATAATTGTGATTTTACCCCTGTTTTTTTAACTTTCTGTTTTTGCCCTCTCGTCTTTCCAAACTGAAGTTTATGTTCGCCTCTATTCAGCTAGATCCACTTAACGGTGTTAAATCAATGTATATCATTTGTAGATGTGCCCCGCTACTTTTTAAGTACTTTGTGATTTTAGCCCTGTTTTGATATTAAATATTTAGGTATTATTTTCGTCTATGTTTTAACATGGTTTTTTATAGATTAATTTATTGAAAACTAGGTCAAGCATAGTCTTGGTATGAATTTTAAGAATGTTTTGACTTGGTTTTTAACATCGTTAATACAACTTAAAGGAATAGGGGCAAAATCATAGAGCTGAAAAAGTAGGAGTAAAATGACAATCAGACCTTAAAATGTGGTTTGCTTGCAATAGCCCCCAAATTTTAAATACAAAAATAGCCTTATAAAATGGCAACATGTTTTAATTTTTTTATAAGTTTTTTACATTTATATTCTATGAATAAATAGATGGATAGATCTACTTATACACAAAATTTTAAATGCAAAAATTTTGGAACTTATACATAGACTTCCATATTATGTAAGTAGGCTACGGTAAAATTTTCATAATTTTTGAATACGAACAATAGTTAAAAGCCGTAAAATGATAATGTTGATGATAAATTATTAAACCAAGACAAACTTCGTGGTGTATAAAATAGATTCTCTCAATTAATACCTTGACTAACGCCGGAAATAATAATAGTTGAAGTAATAGTACAAGAAAAAGAAACACGGAAGCGAAATAGATCCAGTCAATGTATAGCTCTAGTCACAGGTCACAGCCGAACAATATGACACGCGCGTCTACGTCTTGGGCTGCGACGGTGTCGGAAAGGAAGAGCTAGCATCGTCGGCGAAGGCGCGGCCCGCGGTGAGTTAGGAGAACGCCTTAGCCGCAGCGCTTGTTGTGGTCTTGTGGATGAAGGATTTGCGCATCCTGTGCCTCCGATTTCTTAATTTAGTTCCCGTCGAAGCCCTTCCCGCTAGCAGCGGCCGCTCAGCGATCTCGCACCCACCGCCAGCCGTCCGCCAGAATCGATCTAGATTGTATCGTACGAAATCGATTTGGACTGTATCGTGCTAGAACCACTCGATCGATCTGGACAGACAGACGGACAGGCAGCCATGGATCGGGAGGTCATGCAGGCGCAGCAGTACTGTACTCGCACGACGGCGCCGGCTGGCTACAAAAACTACGTGTGCATCCGTGGAGGTGATGACACACGACCTGGGTGGGCAAAGAGCAAGGAGTTGAAAGGAAAATCAGGTGTGTGTTGGAGGGTGAATTCCTCAAGCAGGGATCGTTAATTAGGACCTTTTTTGTTCGGCAAGGGATGCTGGGGACAGAGATTCGATTGTCAAGAGGAGACCTCAATGGGCCTCAGCACAGATACAGCACATGCCAATTAAGATTCAGGCCATGGTGAACGCGTAATAATATCTTGCTCTTGTGTGATGGACTATGGGTGGAGAATCGGATGCAAGCTTACAATGATACTAGGGTTATCGTGGAGAACAATCTTCCAACCCTCTCTATACTTCTGGGTCTACTTTTATACCCTCTCCGTCCTTTAATACAAGACGTCCTTGTTTTCCGTAAAGTCAATATTCGACTAATAATTAAACTAATCATATTGGTGTTTAGTGTTATGCATGTGACATCGTTAGATTTGTATTTGAATGTATTTTCATATGATGTAAATTTTGTAGTTTTTGATAATTTCTTATGAAATAAATTAATGGTCAAAGTAAAATATCATAGATCATGTATAATTGAAATACGCCTTATATTTAAGGACGAAGGGAGTACCATAGTGTAGGGCTGAAAACGGATCGGATAGTTTCCGTTCGATCCAAAGAAAAACGAATACGGATACGAGTCAGAGCGGGTATTTTTTTGGATAATTCGGATACGGATACGAATATGGATAGTTTTTCTCGGATATGGATACGAATATAGTAACGCAGTTTCCGGCGGATTCGGATATGAATACGGATATCCGGACACTGTTGCTATACGGATATCCGCAGAACACATAACATATCTCTTTCTCCTTTATTCTAACCAACTTTCTCACTTCTTAAATGGTATTTTAGCTTAAATTACTAGTGCATTTTGATAATATTACTTTTAACTTGTAAATATCTATTAAAATTAGACATATATTGATATCACTTCACCAACTTAGCATGTATTTACACTGGTTATGTTATATATGCTGAATTCAATCATTATTATTTATTTCATGATTAAAGTATTTATATCAAATGGCTAATTATATTTAGGAATTATTTATCTTACGAGCAATTTGAGTTGTTTAAATGTCCCGAGAAATATTTGTTTTCGTATTCGTATCCGTTCTTATTCGATCCTTATTTATNTAGATCATGTATAATTGAAATACGCCTTATATTTAAGGACGAAGGGAGTACCATAGTGTAGGGCTGAAAACGGATCGGATAGTTTCCGTTCGATCCAAAGAAAAACGAATACGGATACGAGTCAGAGCGGGTATTTTTTTGGATAATTCGGATACGGATACGAATATGGATAGTTTTTCTCGGATATGGATACGAATATAGTAACGCAGTTTCCGGCGGATTCGGATATGAATACGGATATCCGGACACTGTTGCTATACGGATATCCGCAGAACACATAACATATCTCTTTCTCCTTTATTCTAACCAACTTTCTCACTTCTTAAATGGTATTTTAGCTTAAATTACTAGTGCATTTTGATAATATTACTTTTAACTTGTAAATATCTATTAAAATTAGACATATATTGATATCACTTCACCAACTTAGCATGTATTTACACTGGTTATGTTATATATGCTGAATTCAATCATTATTATTTATTTCATGATTAAAGTATTTATATCAAATGGCTAATTATATTTAGGAATTATTTATCTTACGAGCAATTTGAGTGGTTTAAATGTCCCGAGAAATATTTGTTTTCGTATTCGTATCCGTTCTTATTCGATCCTTATTTATATTCGAAATAATTCGTATTTGTTTCCATATCCGAGTTATTCATATTCGTTTTCGTATCCGGCTAAAAATATGAAAACAAATATGGTACGGACAATATCCGTCCGTATCCGCTCCGTTTTCACCCCTACCATAGTGCGAGGTACAGAAATAATGGCGTGCCTCAAGCCCATGCCCGCCTTTTCTTCACCGGTCCTATATATAGCACGATGGCTAGGGAATGATGAGTTAGGATGGCGAATGGGACAGCTTGACTACGGTGCCATCCCACTCACACCCGTCCGTCGACGCACCCAGAAGGACTCAAAATGAAATCGTCTCTTCCGATGGTTCTGGGTAATGTGGATAACAGCAAGAGACAGTGGTCTGACATTGTATATGGAAGTGCCTTAACAAAGCAGAAGGGTAGCGCCTGCCAATCAATCTATGCAAAATAGCGATCAAGCTTCTCTAGAGTTGGCGAATTCCAGCCATTGGAACAAGTGAAGGCACGGCCAGTAAGGTGAATTTCCTCCAGCTCAAGATCGTTGATGCAATGACGTAACTTGCCCATCATGCGCCTATTTAGATTAAATTTGTTCCTATCCGCCGCCTGCAAGATGAGGTTGAAATCGCCTGCCAGGAGCCATGGCAGGATGGGCGAGAAGGAGGTCCTGATGTCGCGTAGTTCTTGCAAGAACTCGATCTTTTCCAGATAGGGTTGGGGGCCATACACAACAATAATCCAGTGCCGAGTACCATGACAGAGGTTGAGCAATGCTGTAAGAGAGAATTTACCGAGGGAGAGGTCGCTAGCCGAGGCGACACTCTGATCCCAACCAATCAAAATTTCACCGCGGGTCCGATCCGCCCACAGGAAGAAGAAAGAGTAAGCAGGACCAAGTATTTCAGCTGCAATAGAAGGGGAGATTACATCTAGTTTGGTCTCCTGGAGACATACAACAACGCACTTACAATCAGAGATATCAGAGCAAATAGAGCTACGGCGAGCAGCATCATTAAGGCCGCGCACGTTCCACACCAGATAGTTGTAATTCATTGGGAAAACCATGTTGCGACCAAGCAGTGTGCTGTGATCAGTTAGATCACCAACACGCCATGCGCTGCGCCGGCCAGAGAATCGGCCGTCACCTCCGCCACATCAATGTTGAAGAGGTCAGCAAGAGCGAGGACATGCTCATCATAGAGTGGCTTGGAGAAGGTTTCCTCTAACTGTTTGGCCGCTTCCAAGTCGGATTGACCAGTGGCTGACGGTGTGAGTCCCATCTTCCTGGCAAGAACAGAGGAGACGCGCGTTAAAGTTGGTGCGCCATTGAGCTCCTGCTAAGCAATCCTTCTGCTGTGACGCGAGACGAAGGGCTTAGGAGGCGGTGGCTCCAATGACACAACCGCGGCAACAGGGGACACAGACAGCGTTGTCTTGGCCCTCCTGACATAAGTGATGAGCGGCTTTTCCACCACCTACGCCGGACGGGGAGGAGGGTCGATGATGGTGGCGGCAGGTGGTGGCGTTGGTGATTGAGTCCGTGGTGACTGAGAGCCGCTGGGTGAGGTCGGTAGCTCACTGTAGCAGAAACAACCCCTAGAGACGGCTTTTATGAGAGACGGGTATAGCCGTCTCTAGCAGATGTAGAGAAGGTTTTAATACCGTCTCATAGGTTTTGCCATTGCTCCCGTGTCAAATGATTAGAGACGGTTTAGATAGCTATGCATATCTCTAGAGACGGTTGTTAGATAAGGGTGAAACCGTTGCTACATACAAAACTGAAAATTCAAATAAATATGTAGCCACGTGTGTCGGAGTGTAAACACCTCCACCGGGGATTCGTGGAACCCCTTTGTTTATCCAGCTCAGGGGTACGGGTGGATTCGAGTACTGTAATTGCGTGAAGAAAAGAGTAAAACCCGATCCCGGGTGAGAGTGGAGACGAGGGTTTATACAGGTTCGGGCCGCAGGATGCGTAATACCCTACTCCTGTTGTGTGTCTAATATTGTGGGAAGAAAGCTCTTACTTACAAGTGTGGGTGTATTTTTCTCTCCTTCCCCTTCTACTGTGAGCCTGGGTCTCCTTTTATACTCAAGGGCATACCACAACGGCTTTTTCTCTCTCTCTTCCTTTCCTTGGACGTCAAGAGCAGATTACTCCATCCTGAGTTCGCAGACATGCCAGCACGTCCTTCCCTTATCCCCCGCGTAATCCGGGATCAGGAGTGGATTTGGTAGGGCAGGTGCTACTAGCGTTGTGGGGTCTTGTCGCTCTTTTCCTTGCCGGAGCTCGTAGGCCGTAGGGTAGGTTGATTGTAGGGGTTGAAGAAAACCTCGCCCTCCTCCTCCACTCTGCTCTCCGTCGCATTAAATGCGATGGAGATGGGGCAGAGGAGGTGTCCTATCGCAGGCGACCGCACAGTCACCCACAACTGCCGCGGCCGCCCACGCCTCCTCCCCTCGATTAGAGGGAAAGGAGTGATGATGGGGGATGGCAGAGCCATTTCACATCGTCATTAATGAGGTGAGGCCGTGCCGGCCCTCATGAATGCGGCAGTTGGGAGCGCAGCGCCGCTCCCTCCCGCGCTTTTTCTAAAGGGCGAACTGGTGCGAACTGGTGGTCTGCTTCCTCCCGGAGGAGGCCCTAGGGTTCACTCGGGCCACTCCCCCCGGGTCTAATATTTTTTGTTACATTGCTTTGGTGGACCCAAGGCACTTTATATCACTGCCACGTGGAACCCCCGGGCCCATATCATCGACAGTAGGCCCCGGCGTTGACCGGGAACTGCCTCCGAGCACGGCGGGGTTAACGCCACGTCACTTGGCTGATGGGGCCCAGGCCCTCTTGTTGGTAGGAAGATGATGGGCCGCAGCTAACGCCTCTAGCTTTGTCCGTTTCCATCGTCTTGGGAGGCCAAACACCGCCTACGACGGTGCGGACCTCCCAAGGAAATTGGAACGGCGCGTGAGTGGCGGGCCCGTTTCGTGAGTCACGCAGGCGTGCGCTTGCTGACTGCGGGCTGCGCGCGCGGGGATCAAGAAGGCGCCTCGATCGTGCGGCAGCCGAAGACGAGGAGACGCGCCGCCTTTATAAGGCGCTGAGGCAGACCGAGGAAAAATTCTCCACTTTCCTTCGTTCTCCCCGCGAGCATTCTCTCCAAGCCCTCTCGCTTCCGCATTTGTTTCCAACCGCCGTCGGAGACCATGGCTCGCGACTTGCCGTTGATGCCGGGAAGCATGCTCCCCAAATCCAAGATCCGCAAGCGGGAGGAGGTTGAAGCCCTCAACCGATCGTTGCCGGCGGGAGCTCACTTCGGCCATGACGCGGCGGCGGCACCGACGGCGCCAGGGCGAATGGTGTTCTTCCGCTCGTACGCGCTGTGCGGTCTGGTGCCGCCCGCATCTTCCTT
>CM002484.1:9686106-9722750 GCA_000325765.3 Leersia perrieri
ATCCCTTCTTCGTTCACCCAATTTCTAGAAGGCCACGTCTCCGTTTAACTACAGCCGTCCGATCAAAACGATCAAGCCATCTGTATGTTGCCACGTCATGCGCTTGATTCAGCCCATCAGGCAGATTCAGCCCATAAGTCCACATAGCAGACGAAACCCTAGCTTAGCCGAAAGAAACAACCAACACTCCACCCTCCCCGGGTCGCCGTCGTGACGATCCCCCTCACCTCCCCCGTGCGTCTCTCCTCTCCCCGCCGCCTGGCGACGGCCGCCGGCCACGCGCGGATGATAAGCCGTCGCCGCGCCGGTCCCCCTCTCCTCCCCCGCGCAGCTCCCTTTTCCACACCGCTGCATCGGTGGCCCTGCCGCCCTGGCGTCCTGCATCGGCCGCGCGCGAATGAGGAGTGAGGCGTCGCCGGCACTCAAGGATAGTGGCGCAGAGCCGGCATCAAGCCCCGTCATTGGTGCATCAATTTCGAAGTCGATCTGTGTGGATCTGAGATCGATCCCCGAAGGCTACATGTACAAGATCGATGGCACGGAGGAGCTCGGGTGCCTACTGCCGACGCCCTCCTACTGAGTCTTATTTGTGGTTCGTACCTATCTTCACCGGCTGATTGTAGTTCTTGCGGAAATGCATATGCACGGTGTGGGATCTGCTCTCTTTAGTCTTGATTATTTCACCCAAGTACGTACTCAGATTCATGAATTTAATTTTTGGGAGATAGAAGTCTTATTTAACTCTTTCCATTTAACAAAATTTAATTATTTATTCAGTTTCATACCTCTGTCTTCATCCATATTGAGTGAAAAATAATCTGACTGTACCAGTTTTTGCTGTTCCTTATATGTAGGTCACTCAAGTACCTCTCAAAAGTAAAGAATATTTTTCACATCGACACAAGCATGATCAAGGTAAGTGTTTTTCTTAGATTTTCAATAGAGTATATAGTTAGGATTAATTGTCTAAAGCAGTAAGCAAAGGTTCCCATCCATCATCATGCTTGGTGTGATTGCCTAAAGCCTTTTTTTTCTTTCCTTTTTAATCTACTTATTTGAGATATTTATATTCCTAACTATATACTGGCTAACAATATTCGATGGCACATGCTGGCATGACTATATATGAGTTAGCCAACAGAAAGAACCATCCGATTTGGTCTGGTTAGTTTTATTCACACAATTAATGCATTATATAATTTATCACCACATGTTTTGCTCTACACGTCACCTAATGAAACACATAAGTGCATATAGTCTTTTCTTAGTTCATACTGTTCTCCAATTATGCACCCGTAAGACTATACCCAACATTATTGTTGACATTCTTTAGAGATGTCTGTACTGCTTGGTGATGTGGTGTCTAAAGCATCCCTTCTGAATTTGGTTGTGTGCTCCTGTTATCTTCAATTTGAATTTGTAAAAATAAACCTGGTATGTACCACTTCCCTTTATACAGTGAGTAAACATTAAGTGTATTTTCAGCTTTGTTCTTCTATTTGCTCCATTTGTCATTTGGAAACTAAATGTGTTCAGTTAGACAATATATAACCTACAGTAATTCCAACCACAATGTGTATATACAAACTTTCAATTGTTGTTGCTACAAGATATAAAGACTGCTCTTTAGCATGTAACCTTATTGTTTCATCATGCTTGAATAAGACCCTATTTATGTAAACCTCACCTCATTGCTTTAAAATTAGTGCATCATATGTCCTGTCGTTATGCTGCTTTAAATCCTTTGCAAAAGTAGATATGCTACGATACAGAATTTGTGCATGCGGCATCTAAACAAAATCAATACTAACATCCCGCGGCAACGCGCGGGATAACACGTAGTATATATATATATATGGACCATCTATTTTGTAGGTGGGTGCACCCACCCCTGCGATGCCGCCATGAGTTAGTAAGTATGGAATGTGTACGCACTAATTAGACCGTAGGCACTAATTGGTCATTGATTGGATGCATGTGTACGTTACTATTTATGAATCAGCTGCATGCAAAACCGCGTAATTTATGTGATGTGCAAATTGGGTTGCCACGGACGTCAGTTTGAATGGTTGTAAAATGACCATTTTGTATATCGGATAATTTACAACGTTCATGCATTAATCTCATGTAAAGTTTATAATTTGTGTCTTATGTAAAGTTTTTATCACATAAATTGACCAAAACAGGAAAAAAAAACATGATAAAAGGATAAGGGAAGACTGGAAAAGAAGACTAAGAGAGGGGCACATGTCGCTAGGACGAGGTCGCCGCATCCTTACCGGGTAGTGTGGCTCTCGATAGAGTTTTCAGCTTACACTTGCAGTGTCAGCTAAAACCCAAAAAGAGTAATTATTCAAATAAAACTAAATAAGCATAACAGTATAATATAGTAAGACATTGATATGGCCGGACAAAGCACCATCTCTAATAAATCCAATGAAAAAATAACACCAAAAGAAGGAAAATAGCTCCATGGTGACTGACTACACGTGTACAGATCCAATTGTAGAATGTATGTTGGACGTCCTCATGTCGTTGCATCAAGGGAAAGCCTAATTATTGCCGAACATAAAGCACATGCTCCTGTTAAAATCTTAGTTATAGCTTATTGTTTAAAACTTTTAACCAATTATATATGAAACATATGGCATATATTATGTGACAGTGGCAAGTTGAAAGAAATGTATATGGCACGTCTGAAGCAAATGTTTAGAGGATCGGCAACAGTGGATTCCTTCGCATCAACATTGGACTATGTCATAAGAAGATGGAAATTTGTATTTGAAAGGACACCCGTCAAGCCAAACATTGATCCTTCTAAAGTATTGTTTGGGTTCCATTATTTGTTAAGAAGCCATAAGAAAAAAACGACTTCTTCACCTTCATAAGACCTGAACAAAAATGACACTCGCCAAATAACACCATTTAAATATGTGTTCCTCGAAAGCTCATGCCACAAAATAAAAAAGTAATTTACTAAGAAAAATTCATTAAGTACTCGGTACAGGTATCCTGTATTGTTTTCTATATGGCAATCGCGTATAAGGTTAAATATGATTTAAGAAAGGCAAGGAAAACCTTCTATACTGGATGATTGTTGATAGTCGTTATCGACGAATTTCGACCCTCAACTTAACTAAAATAGGGAGAACTGGCTATTCTTACGATGCATATTTGTTTCAGAATAATCTATTTCCACTTGTACTTATAAATATTTGCTCGTAGAAAAAATAAATCAAAATGGAGAAGATAAGATAGACGAAACCTCACTCTCAAGCAATCTTGAGGATGAGAGAGACACCTAACCGCTAAGAAACCTGTCGTCGCACCTCAAACCCCGATGTAGAGCTACAGCTGAGGTGTACGCTAGGGAGAGGCGTGGCTCTATGCTGACCGGTGACTTGAGAAGGGGGTGGAGGGTCTACATGGCAGTGAGGAAGAAGAAGCCGACGATGGTGAGGGAAGAGAAGCGGCGCCGACCTTGACGCTAGCGAGGGAGGAGAAAACGCGCCGAGCACATTGCCTGTCGTCGATGCCGACTGGATTTGCCGCTGGTGACCTCCTCCACGCCCCCACCAAGCAGATCCGCGATGTCGGCCTCATTCGCACCGCCCCTGAGCAGATCCATGCCGACGAACTTGCGGTTTTCATGGTTCACCACGAGCTTGCGTCGGAGCTCGAGCTCTTCTCCGCCGTCGGAAGCCAACCGGAGCAATCGCCTGCAATTTCCTCTGCACCGCCTCCGCCATATCTGCGCCGGCGATCTCCTCTATGAAGCAGCTGAGGCGATCCAGCGCCAGCTCTCTCGTCGTTGCCGCTCGAAGCTCGTTGTTACCACTGTCGCGCCGTTGCTCAGGCTAGATCCGGTGAGCTTGTGGCAAATTCGGTAGGGAGAGGAAGCGGCGACAGCGCTAGCAAGTGAGAGGCCACCGCCACCGCTGTGGTAGAGAAGGAGAAAGTGTGGCGTGGGGACCGATGGGAGAGAGTGAGGGGCTGGAAAAGGATATTAGTAAAATTGAGAGGCTGACAGTGGGTACGCTACAAGGTTAGGGCCACGTATGTGTTACTTTTTATTAGTACAAGGTTTGAAATATAAAAGCGATAACTGAACTAATAATAGAAAATTATTTAAGGGCTGACATGCAAAATAATAGGGGCTGAAACACAAAATTAATTTGGAGTGGTCTCCATTGTGGAGGAGTTGTGTGTGACTTTGTTCTAGGTGGTACCCTAAGAACACTTATACATATGGCTCTGGTTGGTCATGCCTTACACTAGCCAAGCAAACCCATAATAATTTTTTTGAACACTTGATAATTTTTTGCTGGGAAAATGTCAAGCTGCTAGCACTTTTAGTTTTAGTTGCATTCCATTTGAAACAAATATGTCCTATCTTCCCAGGGCCGGTCCTGAGATTTTGGGGGCCTATGGCGAAAACGTATATGGAGGCCATATATATATCACATAAACTATTATATATATTTATATAGTCTTATAAACACACAATATTTAATATTTGATATGCTATAATTATCTATATATAACATTTTCAAACTTCAAAAAGAAAAAGCATAATAATAAAAAATAGTTGACACTTTCACTCTAACATTTCGTGCAAATAGTATTGTCGGGTTGATAAATAATCATCAATTATTAAATAGTATGAATTAATATTTTTTATTTATGAAGAGGAAAAAAAGATAGAGAAAATTCCAGGTGAGATAAATTGGAGGAGTGTAGGACCTTGAAATAAGATGAATGAATAACTCGGCGGGTGCCCGTGGCGGCGTGAGGTGAGGGTAAGCGGGCAAGCATTGTGAGCAGCATGAGCGAGGGGCATGACAGGAGTTAGATTGCTTCCGCTCCTTTTCGGAGATTCGATCCCTACGAAGCTACGTCACCGCGATGGATTATGATCAGTGATTTGTTTTTTATTGGCCTATTGGGCTATTCTAGTAATAGATTCATGAGCTAAAATTATACGGTACAAACATGTAATGTAGTAGTATGTATACTATATGTGTATATGGAGCCCCTAGATTTTGGGTGCCTCGGACGGCTGCACCGGCTAACCCCCATCAGGTCCGGACCTGTATCTTCCTATACCTGATCAGTTGGTATGGACAAAGTTGTGAGCGGAAACATGCACACCCATCGGGGGATGCAATCCCGAGCGTGCGCGCTAGCAACCGAAGTAACGGGCCCGTCTACTTCTCAACCAAGCACCAGAAACACAGGTAGTGCTCGTTTTTCCGTTCCTCCTCTGTTAGCTTCCCGTTATCACCGTGATTTTGCCGAATCGTTGCTGTCTTCCAAGTAAGATCATCAACAGCAGGGGAAAGTTTCCATTAGAAGGAAACTGTCACAGCAGAGAAATTTTCATTAGAACAGAAGTTCAAATACAAGGAAACTTTCAACTTGAAGAAATGAAGAAAAGAAGTAAAAAAACAAATAGAAAGAAAAATAAAATTTCGAATTGAAAGAAATTAAAAATTCAAATTGAAAGGAATTGAAATTTTCAAGTTGAAAGAAAACGGAAATTCCAAGTTGAAAGAAAACGAAAATTTCAAGTCGAAAGAATTGAAACTTTCAATCCGAAAGATTTGAAACTTTCAATCCGAAAGATTTGGAACTTTCAGTTTGAAACAACTCAAACTTTCAAACCGAAATATTTGGAACTTTCACTTTGAAAGAACTCAATCTTCAAAACCGAATGATTTGGAACTTGCAATTTGAATGAATTCAAACATTTAATTTTGAAACAATGTACTTTACAGTCCGTGGAGCGCCGGGAGGTCGGTGGGGCCCGACGCCGCACGCTACCAGATCCAGTCCGTGGCCGTCGACGTGAGGGGGAAGCGGCCGCTCATGGGGGACACCGACGTCGTCCTGGGGGGCACGGGGAGGGCGGCCGCCGCCGGGGAGGCCACCGGCGTCAACGGGCTGTGGCCGGCCGCGGGGATGGCGTCACCAAATCCAATCGAAAAGAATTGAAGGCTGGCTAGAGAGGAGAAAGAAATCTAGAAAGATAGAGAGCGCGAACGGGATTGTTTTTCCATTTACTCTCCTTCGTCCACCGTTAAGATCGCCATTTTCTCGTCTTCCGTTAATACCGAGCGCCGCGGCGGCGCTCGTGCGTGAATTAGGATTAGTGGAAGGACAAAGAAATATAGAAAGATAGAGAGCGCTCACGGGATTTTTGTTTCCATTTAGGCTTATTCGTTTCACAGGATTTTTAAAACAAAGGAATAGGAAAAACATAATAATATTACAGGAATGCACGTGCAATCCTATGAAATGAAAACTACAGGAATATTTTCTATGGTTGTTGTGCAAACCAACCAAAGGATTGCAAACATGAGGTTGGAGTGGATTATTTTTTTCTATGCTTTTCTAAAAAAAATAGAGGAATAGGAAATTTTCCTTTCGTTTTTCTTTGGTGCATTCCTATAAAACGAATGAAAGTTTAGTATCGATTTCTATCCCTATCCTTTTCCTTCGTAATTCCTTTACTCTCCTTCCTCCACCGTCGCCGTTTTCTCATCTTCGGTTAATACCGAGCGCCCACGAGCGGGCGCTCGTGCGCGAATTAGGATTAGTGCGAAGTAACGCACGTTTCACGTTTCTTCTTTTTTTCTCACGACTGCTCGTCCGTTTCCGCGTTTCCCGTTTCTCAACCCCGCCCATTGCGTTGCACCGTTGCACACTGCTAACGCTAACTGATTTTGTTAATCCTTCGCTGCACACCTAGTCCGTTTCGCACTAAGCAAACAAAGTTAGCATGATTAAGTTTGTTAATTATATCATTAGTGTTAAATGATTTTGTATAAAAGATAATAATTGAATAAAAAAATTAAGTATTTTAGTTAAAATATTTTGTATAAATTTGTTCCAAAATTTCAGTTGAAAATTTTAAGTTTTGGTGAAATGTTTCAAATTTGAATAGAGTTTTTAAAAATATTCGGTTGAAACTTTTGAAAAATGAGTAGAGAGTTGAGAAATCAAAGTTGAAAGTTTCAAATATTTAAAACCTTGCACTCCAAAGTATAAAAATAAATCAAATTTGAAAAACTTTCAACTCAAAAATTTAGAAACTTTTCAATCTGATTTTTGAAAATTTTAAGTATAATTTCAAACCTCGGAATTCAAGTTTTAATTTTTTTTGTCCAAATAATTGAGTTAAAAGTGTTCAAAAGTTGAGTTAAAAGTTTTCAAAATTGATTTAAAATTTTTCCATATTGAGTTAGAATTTGAAATTTAAGAAGTATACTCAATTTAAAACATCCAAACCAATGTTTTTTAATATGTCGTCCGAATCTCTAAAAATTTTCAACCAAAAATTAACAAAAATTAATTTTATTATTATTGTTGTTAATGATCATTAAGAAAAGTAATTGTGATTAGCTCTAATCACGCATTAGCGGCCACCGCATCATGCAACGACGTGCCGGGATCCCAGCCTTAGCCAATACGATCGGCCGCATGCACCGCGTATTTCGAATTTCGATATTCTCGAACCAAAGCCCGCGCAGCAAACATCGTCGGCGAAAAAACACGCACGCGGCACGCTGACAAAAGAAGGAAACAAACCTGATTTCTAATAACGGAAGGGACTGCACGCTTGGAGAGCGTACGCTCGAATTAGCGCTGCCGCACGCCCATCAATCTCGTATGCTTGTACACGTCTAGATAGGGACATAAAACAAATTATAATGAAAGTGGGGATTTCTTTTTTTTGCCGAACGACCAAAGAAGGCGCAGCCTCACGAGTGATTGTGAAATCCTTCCACGTTAGGGCACGGCACTAAGGTGTCGGCTTCCGCTGCTATCAACACCAGCCCAAAAATCGTTTTGCATGGGCAATTTCCCGAAGATTTAAAGATAGATAAGTGATGGACACCAGCACCACCAAAGCTAGGATTTGGTACAAATAAATAGGTGCATAAACAAATGTTTTTTTTAAACCTACAAATGTTGGTCCAAATTTTGGCCACTTAAATAGTACCCACAACCATTTGGATTTGAGCCAAACTTTGGCATAACATTCTAACTAAAAGACAAATTACACTCATAAATATGATTGAACAATAGTCCATTCTCACTTATTGGAATTCGGATACAAGCTAGTGATGGGCGTGGGCTGGCCCACGACTAATTGGTGGCACATTTTAGTTCAGTGAACGGAGTTTTATTTTTAAAAACAAAAAAAATATTTATTTGTTTGGACTAAAATGACCACCCATTATATGCAGGCTAGCCTATGCCCATCCCTGCTAGTCAAGGCCATCCAAGAGGGAGTGCGAGGTGGGCGATCGAACAGGGCCCCTTAAAATTGGGAGGCCCAAATTTTTATATTTTATTATATGTTGATGTGTTTCATTATGTTTATAGGCTATTTGTTCCATTTTTGAAAATTTTTATTACTTTACTGAGCTGCTAGAACTGGCTTGGTTGCTTGGTTTTCTTTTCTTCAAAAGTGTTGCACAGTTATTATGATCACCGTAGAAAACTATGGCTTACGTCGCTGAGGGAACGCACGTTCTAGGTATTAGAGATTCTATTTTTTCGTTAATAAAACATAAATGTTCTTACCATCCCCATCAAAAATATTTTTCTTCCAACTTAAAGAGCGTGACCTCTAATTTATTCATCTATTTCACATTTTCAAATATAAGGGTCAATTTGTGTTTCGCACCGGGGTCTCGAATTCCTAGGTACAGCCCTGCTACTAGTGACCATTTGCGATCGATTGCACTAACAATTTGGATATTTAGTTGTTGCCTTACGCCCTAGAGTAGGATTCCCACATAAGGAAAAAAGAGTACAACAACTATTTTACATTATAGCATCAATTACTAAGGATCAACACCACAATCATCATTGGTAAGACCAATTTCCGCCAATGCGTCATTCATTACATCGCCAAGCTCTTGATTCTGTAGGCAGTGTTGCGTTCGTTTGTCCACTTCCATCCAGTATTCAAGACAAAAGATTGACTCAACAGTCCAGGTGTCAGGCATGATCTTCATTCTTCAATAATTCTTCTAGTAACGTTGATTGCTTGTTCCGAAGAGACAGAGGAGGCTGGAAGGAGTAGAATATCTCAAGCAAAGTGAGCTAACTGGGAAGAGTTTGCTCTTTCTCTTTCCACCACCCAAGGAGATCAACATCATCACCATCAAGCATCGGATTATGCTTAGTATGATTGGTGTTGAGGTAGTGGTTAAGCTCTGAATCTGGGTTCCAGATTGATCTGTTCTCAGAGGTTTGAGAGGCTTCGCCGGCGACTTTATACTTATTTCAAAAAATTACTGCACTTGACTTGCTCTCTTTCTTTTGAGTGCTCTACTCAGGAACTCGGGGAGTACCACTAATCTTTGTTCGATACAGATAGAAAACCCTAAAAAACTCATCACTGACCTGTTGAAAAGCTTCAGAATAATCAAGACCCATTGCATCACCGATTGAGTTGTAAGCAATCTTGGCAATGTTCAACTTTTTTTGCGAGGATCAAGTATCAAAGCAAAGCTATACAAATGAGGAATAGCAGTGAAGTATTTGAGAAATTTTTCTTCCATGGGCTTAACAGTGGAAGACAAAATTTTATCAGATCGGATTTCATCAAAAACAAGTGCTAGTTTCCAAATCCACTCAAGCACCAATCAAGATGTAGGATAGTAAATTCCTGACAATTGAACCATAGCATTATAAAAGGGCTTCGGGAATTTACGCACACGCGTAGCCATCTCCCAATCCTGATCGGTGAGAATAAAAAACTCACCATCCGTGTCATCATCATCATCCTTCATTCTGACATGCATCGAATTGATAAAAACAGAAATTATTTCATCATGCCTTTTAATTGATGTAGCAAGAGGTATGTTGTGTTCCACCTATGTTTGAGATCAATACCAAACATCTGTCCAGATTTCTTCTTTGCTTTACAGTAGTCCTGGAACCTCGTTTTCACCACTGTATTACCTCCTATGATATGGACAGCTCGGGGAATTTGGTCACATACATTAAAACCACTAAGAAATAAGAAAAATGTCACACATATTAAAAAAAATTAAATTATTAATGCCATTAGTACCTGGTTGAACAATGAGATTGATGATGTGACAAATGCATCTCTGATGAATAACAAAACCTCCAACATAGCTTCGCAGTTCCTGCTCCAAAATCGTCATGGCCGTTGTATTTGCTAATGCATTGTCAAGAGTTATTGAAACAACCCTAGATTGTAAATTGAAATCTCGCAATACCTCTAGGATCATTGTAGCTATGGCTTCTCCTGTGTGTGATGTCATGAGTTTGAACCCTGTAACTCTCTTATTTAACAACTTATTGTTGTCAAGATAATGAACGACAACACTAAGATAAGATGTTCTTTGGTGCTTTGATGTACATATGTCCGATGTCACAGCAAATGAAAAACTAGTAGTACTGAAAGTTTGCTCCAACTCACTCAACAGAGAACGATGTATAGCTACAATATCGTTCTTGGTGGTTTTCCTTGAAACCTTTTTGTACTATGGGCAAAAAGCTTTTTGGATCATCCTCTCAAAGTGTTTACTTTCCCCCATATTAATTGGTAGATCCTCAGCAACGATAAACTTAGCAATATCATCTCTAGCTACTTTTGGATCATAGATCCATGTACTTACACAACTGTTAGGGCCGAAGCTCAAGTGTGTCTGTTTTGCTCCTGTCAGCGCCTTGTTCTTGAGAGATGTGCCAAGTAATGCCGGTTGGGATGGCCTGTCCCTGATGAAGTTGCTGCAGACAAAACTTTGGGGCAATATTTACATTGAGCATGAGGTATCTTTTTTACCTTTTTCGATCTCGGTGAATACATCGAAGTACCTCCAACACTTTGCTCTTCTGGCAGATGGTTGGCCGTCGACATTCGGCGTGGGCATACACCGTGTCGTTGACATCGATGGAGAAGTTGGCCTCATTGGCGGATGGCTCACCATCGCCACCGCCCTCCAGATTATCCATGTTGCGATCATCCATCCTGTAGTCATCCATATCTGGGGATAGTTGTCGGGCATCGACCGAACCTCTAAGATGGGACCGGTTGTAGACTCGTGTAGACGTTTTTTTGTTCCTCGGCATAGTTTCTACTTTCTATAAAGAAGAGATACAGTGGGGAGGTGCTTTGAAAGAAGAACAAGAAGAAGTGTTTGAAACAATTTTTTGGGTACGGTTTATACAAGGTATCGTTGGGAGTTTTTGAAACCATTTTTTTTCATACTCTGGTCTGTTAGCCTCTTTACTTCCCGGCGTGCAGTGTGCCTGTGTGAGTGTGAGTGTGCGCGGTGCCCTGCCTGCCTTAAACGTGTGCGGCGGCGCGTGGACTGCAGAGCGGAGGCGACTTATGGCCCATGGCCCAGCCCATGCCCGTGCTGGGCCATGCTTTCCTTCGTGTCGGACCGCCATGCCTTCGGCCGGCCCCAGAAAGCACTGCCCAAGTATGCCCGTGCCGGGCCATGCTTTCCTTCGTGTCGGACCGTCATGCCTTCGGCCGGCCCCAGAAAGCACTGCCCAAGTCCCACCTCTACATTGCAGCACCTTAGAACCCAAAAAAATATTTAAGATGCATGGGAGGGAGCCAAAAGGGCAGGCAATAAGAACTTTAAGAAGGCGGTCACCGGTTGTGCCCTCTCACGAAGACCAAGTGGAATCTGGGAAATCTTAGTATTATGTGTATCTAGTCTCCCTAACCTTGTTGGTCTCACTAGCATGTGTACACAACCAGCGACCTTCTCCAGTCTCTTCTGTCTCTCTGCATTGTACAACAAATAGGCAAAATACCAAACATCCTAGCATAAAGCGTTCTCTGACAAAACGGAGATTCATTTGTTTGGTCAGCTTTTCCATCACACTCACACAGATTAGAGAGATAGCCTTATGTAATCAGTCTGCATTTTGCACCTGTTGTCTGCTTATATCACTACAGTATTCGCACAACAAATGAAAGGTAAATGTACGAATAACCAACTTTGCTACAGCTTAATTTGAAGAGCCATATTTACGAACGAATGAATTGATTATACTGGTTACATCAAGTATACTCTATTTCAACAGGTCTAACCTACTATCCCTGTTAATCCAGAATTGAAGTAGCCTGAGCTCCAAACTATTTTTCAAATGCTTGGTGTCTGGTCATCTTATCCACATGCTCAGAAAGGATCAACTTGTCATTGACATGTTCCTAAAGCCTCGTTCTATCAAACCAGTCAGATACTACAAAATAATCATATAATGAGTCAGTTCACATTTGAAAGTCAAAATATAAAAATGCCTTTTAGAGGCTAATTAAATTGGCATTACACTCGCAACGTTGATTGCTAACTATATATATTGAGAATTTCCATGTCTTTCAATTCTCGTACTCGTAATTGGAAAGTTACGGAAGGAGATCCATCATTTTGCAATTAAAACTATAAAACAACCCTAGTCGGTTTTGAAATCAGATCAAGCATCCTAATAAATATGTTAAAAGATTCATTATTGGTGCAATATTGACTAGAAGATTTAACTTGTATACATCACTATTGGTTTGATATGAGTAATGGAAATTGTTTTAGTATATTAAGAATACAAATGTATACACTAGCAAGGAAATTTTATTTTGAAGTGAGGCACAAAATAATGACCAATATGACCTGAATGTTTACATGGGAATAATTTGATCTCAAATTTTGGATTTTAAAGTGCATGTGGGGTTCTCTTTTTTAATTCCCATTGCAATATTTAAGGTTACTTAATATTCAATTTTGTATACCATATCTCTATCCCATGAAATTGTCGAGTAGAAAGAGGGATAAAGATGCTATGTTTCACGGGATATGCATATGCATCCGACTTTCGGCTCGAGAATTTCTATAAGGCGGACTATCATGACAATAAATTTATATAGCAATAAATAAATAAATAAAGCTTTTATTCTAGCTAGAAGAAAATTCTCTTAGACGATTTATACCTCCTTGTTCCATGCATCAATCATCAGTTTGCAGAAGTTACCAAGCATGGCAAATCAGGATTTGCGTACAGGAGCTTGGCATAACACTTTTCCATGCTCCCCTTGCCAGTCTCAATCCTTAAATATCTGAGATATGAAAAAAGCTTAAGTGAATACTGCTGAACAGAATTTGTACTATACCAGGAGTAAAATTAGATTAATAAGTAATTTAAAACAGCAGTCATGAACTACTGTTATAATTCAAAATAACTTAGATGGTTGGTCCATCTTTATTTTTCTTCAGCCCAAATCACTACAGTGTAATCGTCCAGCTACATGGTCTAATGAATGGAAAGCTGACAAAATGCATACTGGGAAGGGATTGACCCATTAATTTTTTTTCAGTTCGGCTAAAATTATAGAAATTTGGTGCTTTACGTTAAGAAAGGGTATTAGGCATTGTAATCTGACACTGACAGATTGCAGAAATCCAATGTTCTAGAGACGTTATCAATTACCACATAAGTTTTTATCTGGTAGAATAATAGAGATTGCGAATTTGGCCAATAAAATACCGTGTAATACATTAATAACGGGTGTCAACCTTTCTAGATATAAATGGGTGTGGATGTATAGTCCGACCTAAACTAATGTGATCCATTAGATTGAAATTATGGAATGTTCATCTACATGTTTGGATGTTGTAGACAGCCAAACTTTCAAATAGGCCATATAAGAGCTTCAAAGGCATATAACTTACCAATCTAGTTGTAAGATAAATACAATAACATGATGAAGTAAACTATCATACAATTCAAATTAGAAATAGCAGGATATTATTTAGAAGGTAAACCAACTAGGATATTCCAAAATATAATTCAAATTTGCATCATATATTAATCTGAGATGCATAATAATTTTATGGGACATGTGGATAGATATTTGATACATAAAATGGTTGCTTCATTTTAATATCTATTGATATCATTTGTGGTTTTTTTAATGGATGGGACCAGCTGACCAATGGCATGCATTCCTTTAATAATTGTTCCTTTCCAGATTTCTCATTCCAAACATTAATGTAAACTAATGTTTTATAGAGATAGAATTGATTGTCAGATTGTCAAAATGACTTCATGACCCTCAAAGAAAATAGCCAAATATGTAAATAATGCCATTATATCAGATAAAATAAGCTGTTCGAATGAATTGTATGCACTTCAAAATACCCAGTATACAACAGAACAAAAGGTTTGTAAAAATTATACTAGATTCTTACTTTGATTCAGGAAAATAAAACTCATCATCTTTGGAGTCATCTACTTCCCATTGATGAAACATCCCTGGAGGTGGCTTAGCAGCACTGAAGAATTTCAATGAAGAATTGACCTGCATCATTAAGATGCTCATTAAGCAGTTTGTTCTTGTATAGACAAGAATTTACAACAGTACTAACTGTTTGAGAGGGAAAAAACAGACCTCAATTTTCAGGATATCTGATTGCTGATCAAAAGAGAAACAAAAGGATGTAATGTTGTCGAAGGGAACGTCAACCATCCTACACATCCTGTCCTTGCGCATTTGGCATACAACAACTGACTTTTTGTGGTATAAGAACTTGACAAATATGTCGCATTCAGCCGTCCGAGTGAACTAAATGTATTCAAAACCATGAACAGAATCATCATGGTCAGCATGTAACAGCAAACATTTTATTGAAAGAAAAAGGAGAGTGCACTCAGGCATATGTACCATTTTGTTACCAGTGTGAAGTTTTAGGACAGGCAATCTTGTCGGTTTTATTCGGCTCTGCCATTCAAGCTGATCTTGAGCACTTTCAAGTTCCTTAGAACTAATATTGCTAAAATTGCCTTCACCCGTTGGCGAATCTAATGCAAGTCTCATGTAGTTAAGAAAGGGTTCGTTTGGCTTCAGTTCAAGATCTTCACCTCGCAGCATATTTTTTGAATTGCATGTGTCCTCTAATATTTCTGTTGTCTGCAGAGTTATAAAGACAGATTTTGAACTGCTTAATGCTAATTAATCGATAGGCTGTATAGCTCATGGGACATGACAAATAAAATTTTGTTTGAGATATATAAGAACCTCCATTAGTTGCATGACATTGCAGCCGCCACCCAGCTCAGTGATTTCCATTGTGAGATTTGGCTAGGGCCTGAATTTCGCTATTTTACAACTAGCTGCAAAAACGTTGTGTTTCGATATATAATGTAAAATTTACACAAGGTAGTGAAGAGTATGGCCTACCCCTACCACCCTACGTAGAAAAGATTTAGCACATAGTTGGGAAAACAATCTGCATTTTCATATCATTGTGGAAATTTTGAAATGTAGACAAGAAGGCATTGTTACTGAGATTTATACCCTGAGAATAAGACTTGAGCTTATAATTCAGGAAAGCTGACTCCATATGAAGCTAAACACGGAATTTTCATAAATTAAATGGTTTGAGAAGCCCTTGAATCGGCTTTACAATCATGTGCTCTACCAGGATGCAAGCACCTGCTACTATACCATTATATCTATTTCTAGTTAGAATTTGCTTCGGTATACCATAAAGTTGTACTTTGTTTTTTCTGTTATCTTGCTTGCATCTTTACTGATAATTTTATTCATTGTTGTCAGGTTGTCTAATATTTAGGGTATCTGTTGGTGTTGGTGCAGGCGTGCAGCAACATGGAAAATCCACTGGCAGCAACATAGTTTGAAACTGTGAATTGTCTGTTGAACGATAACAAATCTGATTCCTATATAAACCACAACAGAATTTCACACGAAATTCTAGTGAGATTCCGTCCAAAAAGAAAAGTAATGTGTCTTGAAAACTTGTCAAAATGCGTAACTATGCAGATATCAAAACGAGGTCCGAAACGGTAACAAATTAAATAACCACATATTAGCACACACACGGCCTAAATTACTTCACTACAACAACCATAATTGCAGCATGCCATGCCAGGTAATTTAGGGGCCAGAAGAAAGTAAACGTGACACTAGTCGATCAGATAGATCGTTGGGAAGACGAACAGGTAATTAACCGCGGTAATAATCCAAATCCATCTACCCAAGCACGCAACAAGGAGAATCTAAGCCCTCGCGGCCAGTAATCCAGCCGATCAATCAAGCAAGCAGAGCCACAGCGAAATCCGTCTTACCTCCAACACAACGGGAACGTCGATCGGGTGGATCTCAACGCATGGCGGCGAAGTGGAGCAGCAGGATGCGGGGTGGTGTGGTGGGCTACTACCCCGCCCCTGACGCGGAGACGGCTAGTAGTGGGGGTGTCGCCGCCGCGGGGGAGGAACGAGAAGCGGCGGAGGAAGGTTGTTGGTGGTCGGCGGCGGAGTGGAGACGAGTCACGAGAGGTCGCGGGCTGGACGAGACGTGGGGCCGGGGAGGGAGACGGAGTAGTGGTGCCGTGGTGGGCCCACTGCTCAGTGAAGGAAGGAAACCCCACGCGGAGCGCTGGCACCCTGGGCCTCTACAAGTTTGTTTGAGCATCGCACGTCTCACTTTGTGCACCATATCCACGGACCAGCACCACGCCTATCAGATTGATGGACACATGTTGGATTCACTTCATTCAGTCTAGACGTCTCTAGCACTCGATCTAGCCCGATATTTCTACTCCGATCGAAGGGGCCCGGTATTCTTATAAATTTATAATACATCTTAACATGGCATTGAGAGTGTTAGGGTTTACGTCAAACATTTCATCACTCAAAGTTAAACGAACGAAATGTTTTTCTAGCTCTTTGTTCACTTATGTATCGCCACTGTTTGACAGTGAGTACGACTACCCTTGCATGGTCCACACTCATACTTGATACTCCGGCTGTCCGGCATGAACCCCTCTCTTATGTCAAACGATCATGTAACTTCACTTTACTTCTCCACGCCTTTAAATTATTATAATACATACATGGACAGTACATAAACCGACTATTAATAAACTTATCGTGCTCCATGATATAAAAAAACGTGAAATCTAACGCGAGACTGGTCGTTGTCCCGTCTTAACCGGCGACCCTGCTCCGCGCATGACACGTGCCCAGGACGCTGTCCGCGCGGTCATCTCCCTCCACGTGAGAAGTACCAGTAGCATTACAGACATGCATGCAAGTAGTTTTTGCTATTAGGTTGTGCATATTTTTTTCTCGTTATGAAATTTTCTCTTAAATTACTTATCCGATCTATAATCCGATTACACCGTTGTGTTTATAACAATTAAATCTTTACAAAAAGATCTCACATGATTATATTTTGATGAAATCAAAAATTAGTTCTGGGGATGTAACTTTTAATTCTGAGGATGTAACTTTTAGTTCCGAGGGATGTAACTTCTATATGATCTAACTTTTGTTATAGAGGATGTAACTTTTAATTTTGAAGGATGTAACTTTCTGTAACTTTTAGTTCTGGGGATGTAACTTTCTGTATCTTTTAATTCTAGATGATGTAACTTTTATTTGTGAAGGATGTGACTTCTATTGGAGTGGATGTAACTTTTTAGTTCTGAGGGATGTAATTTTTCTATAGGGTGTAACTTTTTATTCTTTAGAGGATGTAACCGTAATTCTTAGAGAATGTAACTTTTCAACCCATGGATGTAACTGTAATTCTCAGAGGATGTAACTTTTAGTCCTTTGGAGGAGGTAATTTTTTTAGGATGTAACTTTTATTTCTGAAGGTATTAATTAAAGTTACTTTCTTTTTGTTATAAGTTACTTCTATAATATATGTAAATTACTTTTAAATTTTGCTGAATTTACTTTTGTATGTCTAATAAGTAACTTAGTGAAATATAAAAGTAATTTAGACATATCATAAAAGTAATTTATGATTTTTCATCAAAATATAATCATGTAAGATCTTGTTGTAAAGATTTAATTGTTACGAACACAACGGTGTAATCGGATCGTATATTGGATGAGTAGTTTGAAAGAAAATTGTATTTGAAGTATAAGTGGATGATGTCTCTTATAGATGGAGTGGTAGTTACCAGACTACCAACTACCAATCGGGGAAGGTTGCATGGGGGGAGGGGCCACTGTTTTCCGTTTTTTGAAGTACATTGTTTTCTATTTCGGTGGGGTCATCCGTTAAGACTATCGGGTGCCCTATCTTTGACCGTTTAGTCAGGTCCATAAAAAAACGTGACAAGCCTAGTCTTGTACTACTTGCTCAACCAATTATTATCGGAGGATGTACTTACCGAGAAGAATCAATGTACTGAAAAATTAATAATAAAGATATAATACAATGACTCAATGATTAATTAGTAACAACCGGATAAGCACAATGCATTTAGCGTAGTAATTGACTAGCTAGCTTGATGCCTTAGTTGATGACGTAGCACTTCTTCCTGATCTCGCCCTCCGGTCCAGTGAGCACGCCGACGTACGTTGCTCGTCTTGGTCATGGGACGCCGAAGTCAGCGAAGAACTCGTCGTCCAAGTTGCCGGTGGCCATGCGCTGCACGTAATCCCTTGTGGTGTCGGCGTTGAGCAGCGAGGCGGGCGTCGGAGTAGAAGAGTCCCCCTCCGCTCGGCCACGTGGCAGTACGTAGTAGCTGGTGTCGAACGTCTTGTAGCTGCCGTGGTCCATCTCCGACAGCATGCTGCATGCATACCCTCGTCGGCGACGCTCCGGCACCTCGTCCTCAGCTTGTCGGCGTACTCGATCGGCGCCCATCGACGGGTCGGGCGATCGACGTACGTTCACGCCGCACGTGAAGTTGTAGAGGCGGTCGGCGTAGGCCATACGCTCAGTGCGCCGTGCCGAGGGTGTGCGCCGGAGAGCACGTACGTACGGCGAGCCTTGAGGCCGAGCTAGGTTAATTGTTGGCGGCGAAGATGGCAGCTAGCTGCGAGCGTCGGCATCACTCGCCGGGGGGATCGAGGTGTGGGAGGCCGTCGCGCCTCCCGATCGAGGGTGACCGGCCAGGTGGGCCCTTCGCCATGAGGGTCAGAGGGTGCGTGAGCGCGTCGGCTCAGGAGCCAAGCCGCGAGAAGCACGGCGACCAAGCAGGCACTACTTCTTGGTCTCCATGGCCGTACGTACTACAGAATAACAACCAAATCAAGCAAGTCTTAATTATTTGGCTTGGTAAGCTAAGCAAGGATTAATGTTTTGCTGCTGCCGCGCGCTGCTGTGTTGATCGAGATAGCTCGATCATACCCAAGAAAAAAAAAAGAGTATAGGACGGCGCCGAGGCTGGCCAGTTCATGGCCTTTGGACAGTGACATGATTCATGTATGAATACATACATCATCTACGCCTCTAATTAAGCTAGCTACGACGACATGGGAAGGAAGTCATTAAGACAATCTATTAATCAATTAATTAAGAGGATATATAAGTGGGTTAAGGGAATAACGTCCCATGTGCTTGGGCTTCCAATGATTTGGTGCACTCTGCCTGATTGGTTTGCCAGCTCATCTGTGTTTTGCTATCTCTGTGATGAGGGGGAATTCTTAGGTCAAGTAGAGAAATTTCGGCTATATAATCATAGTTGGTGATATTTATTTTCTAATAATGAAATTAATTTTGGCTTTACTCTAGAGAAGCTATAACCAAATATTGCATCAAATATTACATGGTTTGTATGATTGGTAACTATAAATTAATAACACTAATAAAAATATCACTCTAAAATGAATATCAAAATTTACGCATAGCCATTATTCATTCCAATGATGTCATAGTACTCTTACTCAAACTAAAAAACTAGATTCTCTGAAGACAGTGTATCGAGTCTTGCTCTTCTCATCGTTAGCAAACAACATCGAACCAAAGTGAAAAGAAACATTAGAGATTAGCTAAGATATAAACAACATTCATTAAAATCCAATTAAAACTTACTACGTACCATCGTGTAGAGCTGATCCGACCAGGACACCATAGCTTAGATAAACCTCCAATATGATGCCTTAAAAAAGATTACAACATCTGTAATATCCCCGTCGCTAAGTTTTCATACAAAGAATTCACCTTGTAAGATGAGTAACGAATGGGGTATCACGGAAAAGCGACTACAGTAAAATTAGGACATCGTCTCCACAGGAAGTTGTGTGGGATCCATAAACGTCAACGATGTGACGCTCTTTAGTGGTGTGTACACCATAGACATGCCACCATCCACCATGCCGATTCCCGATTCACACTCCCCCACTGACCTCACGCTGGGGTTGGTTTATAGTTGGCCAAAAGGCCCGCCTGGCACGGCCCGGCCCAGGCACGGCCCAACAATTGTTGGGCTGGCACGACCCGGTCGGCTGGTCGTGCCGGGCTGTGCCTGCCCATGGGCCACACTTTCGGCCCAGGCACGACCCACTGGGAGTCGGGCCGGCTCGAAGGCTCGGACGGCCCAACCTTCTTGGGTTGAAATTTCTAAAAAAGTCTATTTTAGGTCCCTGAACTAGAGAAATAAGTCTAATTTAAGCCCAAAACTTTACAAGAAGTCTATTTTAGGTCCATAGAACTGTACAATATGTATATTTTGGCCAAGAACTATGACGAGTAAGTCTAATATAGGTCCCTAATTTTTTTTAGAGGATCACTGGGCCGGCCCACCATCCAACCCTCGGCCCAGGCACGGGCCCGGCACCGGTCGTGCTGTGCTGTGCCTGGGCCAGGCCAAATGGTCGTGCCATCGGCCGGGCCGCCGGGCCTCGCGCCTTATGGCCAACTATAGGTTGGTTGAGGCCACATTCTTATTTGTGAAAGAACCTTATTTTTCACTTTTATTTTTTCAATTAACATGGAATGTTTTTATTTAATTGTAAGATGGAAATTTCTAAGCCATTAGAGTGTTTCTTAGAGCTTTCATCGGTGAAATTAATTGCTACATCGTTCTCAAATGTAAGGTATTTTAAATTTTTGCTTGCAATTTTGACCATTCATCTTATTCAAAAATTTATTGCAAATATTAAAAATAAATAGTCATGATTAAAATATTTTTGGTAATAAAGTGAATCATAAATAAAATAAATAATAATTTCAAATTTTTTAAATAAAATAAATGGCCATAGAGTCAAAATACCTTATATTCGTGGACCCTTTAGCTTTCACTAGAGAAATACCCCTCGAAGGCTCGAACTCGGCAGAGAAAAAAAACATATGACACTTGTGGATGGGCCCTGGAGCAACACCATTCGGACATTTGGCCCAGCAACTTAGAAAACGACAAAACAGAACACAACCCTAACATATCGCTCTCTTCACTTCACTTGGCTGCCCACACCACTCGTCCAATCCATTCCCCCAAACCCTCGCCGTCCTCCAACCTTCCGCCGCCGCCGGCGACCATGGAGCAGCTTAGCAGGCAAGCCCTGGTGGGCGTGAGCATGGTCCAAATGCGAGCCATGATGCAGCGGGACGGGATGCCGGCGGAGTGGCTGGACATCGGCATGGAGATGATGCGGCAGCTCACCAGCGACCCCATCCCGGACCCCCCCGTCTCCACCCGCGCCCCCCTCGCCTCCGCCGCCGCCTCGCGCCCTCCCGCCGACGGCCTCGACCGCATCAGCGCCCTCCCCGACGAGCTCCTCCGCGACCTCGTCTCCCGCCTCCCCGCCCGCGACGCCGCCCGCACATCCGCCCTCTCCTCCCGCTGGCTCCTCGTCTGGCGCTCGGCCCCACTCTCCCTCGTCGACGCCCACCTCGCAGGCGAGAAATCCGCCGCCGTCGTCGAGGCGGTGTCCCGCGCGCTCGCCTCGCACCCGGGCCCGTTCCGGTGCGCGCACCTGACGCGCACGCCCATGGAGGGGCACCGCGGCGAGGTGGCGCGCTGGATCGACGCGCTCGCCGAGAAGGGCGTGGAGGAGATGGTGTTCATCAACCGCCCGTGGCCGCTCGACCTCCCGCTCCCCGCGGCAATCCTCCGGTGCGGCGCCTCCCTCACCCGCCTCCACCTCGGCGTGTGGCGGCTCCCGAACACCCGCGCCGCCCCTCGCGCCGCGTCGTTCCCGCGCCTCCGCGAGCTGGTGCTGTCGTGCGTCGCCATGGAGGAGCGCGACGTCGCCTTCCTGCTCGACAGGAGCCCCGCGCTGGAGGCGCTCGCCGTCATCCACTGCCAGAACGGCGCGCGCCTCCGCGTCGTCAGCCGCAGCCTCCGCGTCCTGCAGCTGTGCCTCACCGCCCTCATCTACCTCCACGTCGTCGACGCGCCGCGCCTCGAGCGCCTCATGATCTGGATGACGGAGAAGGGGCGCCGTCGGGACTCCGCTCTGCTCAACATCGGCAACGCGCCCAACCTGCGCTTGCTGGGATTCATGGAGCCTGGAATGCATGACCTGGGGATCGGGAACACCATCATCAAGGTGCGTAACTTGATCTCGCTTGCTGAATCTATGCATTCTTGTGTGAAATTGTGAATGATTTGCATTTGCACGAATTCGTGATCTATGCCATTCTTTCCAGTGCACATGTGCCACACTGATTAGTTGAATATATGGGCTGTGTATTTCCAGGCAGGGATGAAATTCAGCCCAAGCACTGTTGTCCGGAGTGTCAAGATCTTGGCACTAGAGGTGAAATTCACAGTCCGTAATGAAGCCAGAATGCTTCCAAGCTTCCTCAAATGCTTCCCCAGTGTCGAGACTCTCCACATCCATGTAAATATGCTGCTTGCTTCATTTGGTGTTTCCCATCAATACTCAGTGGCTACTCGTTCTTATGCATGATCTCTATATCTACCTGAACATGTGTGACTGACATGACTGGTTTAATTTGCAGTCTTTGAATGCAGATGATAATGAGCCAGTCGGCAAGCTCAACCTCAAGTTCTGGCAGGACGCCGGCCTGATCAAATGTGTCCAACACCACATGAAGAAGGTGATTATGCGCGAGTTCCGTGGGACAAAGAGTGAGCTCACCTTCCTCAAGTTCATCGCAGAGCACGCGCAGAAGCTGGAGATGATGCTCGTTGTGGTGGCCAATGGATGTTTCTGCTTGCGTAAAGAAGATGCACAAGCTCAGATGGAGGCTCTCTTGGCTTCTGCAAAATGGGCGAGCAAAGGATGTAAGCTGGTAGCCTTCGAGAACCCATGTTCGGAGGTTGGAGCTCCGGCTTGGAGCGTACGATTAGGATTTTGTTTTGATATTAGTGACCCTTTTGAGTACATCAATGATCATTCACCCATGGTGTAGAATCGTAGATTCACGAAGAAGTTCTCAGTGTTCTTAATTTTGGAGTGTCTTAGTGCAAGGCAATCTCAGTTTCAGATTGTTGTCATGACAATGCTTTTTAAGATTGCTCAGGTTTCTACTAGCAAGCGTGATTGCTCTAATTTTGGCACTGCTTAATTTTACTCATGCTATGTTTACTTAAGGTTGCTGCTATGTTATTGAACACAATTGACATCTGCGGTTGATGTTGTTACCCTATTGGCCTATTTCCATGTTTTAGCATTGCACAATTTCTTGCAAACATTTGGTTTGATGCTTCTTGGAGAATGATGCTGTTTCTCTTGCTATCTTACCCGTTTCCATTAGAATGCCCCTGGAGAGGTTTGTTCCAGCTAGTTGGGCAATTTTTGTGCCTCCTGAAAATTACCACTGCAAATGGGCGAAATAATCAGCAGAGGTTGATTAAGTGACAATTGTGAATTAGCTATAGTAATATAGGTTATGCGAGACGTTTATGCATGGTGTATGTAATATATTTTTTGTGTGCATGGTTTTTATATAGTCTCTGTTTATTGAATAGATCACAAAACAGTGGTCTAACACATTTATCCAGGATAGATTAAGCAAGGTACATTAGCCTTTTTTTTCATACATTTTATTGAAAAATAGCAATCAAGTTCTGCCCTGATCTTTTACTGACCATCGTTCAGTGAAAGATCGAGTCAAGTAGGAGTTTCATCATACTGGCACCGAGAAACAGAGCAAATTCCGAGTACTATGTGAATAATTGGACGTGATCTTCGAAATATGATGGCTTCCTGTAAACAATTCTTGTATTGCAAAGATCCATCAAATGTTGATCTCGGTCCGTTTGGGCTCCTTGGCAACACGTTATTTTGAAACAAAGCAGATGGCAAAACGTGGACTGGAATGTCACAGTTGAGAATTAAGAGTTAGTGCCTTTGGATGGTTTGGTGGAAACAAACGGGAGTTGTTTTGTGGAAGAGAGATACCGTTGTGATTGTGATCTAGAGGGAAAGAGAGAGTCCAAATTTTCCAAAGGATATATAAAATTCCTATGTTTTATTTGAAGCTCACTAATCTAATGAAGGCCTTATAGGATCAGAATTTTACATTCGAATCGTCAAATCTCATTAGAAAATGGAGTAAGCTGGTGGTATCCACGTACTAAGAGAGAAAATTCGACTAGTCACTGCGTACTGGGCCCGAGACTAACTCGGTTTGGACATTTGGCCCATGAACCACGTACACACCGAACATAAACCCTAGAAGTGGCTACCTCACCACAAAACGACGAAACCACTCCACTCCACTCCAGTCCAATCCATTCCACCCAAATTCTCCAGAAACTAAACCCTCGCCGCCGGCGTAGCAACCAACCCCATGGCGCGGCCGCGGCGCGACGACGAGGACGTGTTCGTGGGCGTCACCTTCGACCAGATGCTGCGAGGCATGGAGGGGCGGATGGACGCCGGCCTCGGCCTCATCATGGCGCTCGCCGGGGGGGGCTCCGTCCCGCCGCCGCCCGTCTCCCCCCACCCCCCTCCGCTGAAGATGGCGACCTCGCCACGGCGACATCGTGTCCCGCCTCCCCGCCAAGGACGCCGCGCGCACCTCCGCTCTCTCCTCCCGCTGGCGCCTCGTCTGGCGCTCGGTGCCGCTCGTCCTCGCCGACGCCCACCTCCTCCCCCGCCACGGCGTGCGCGTGATGATCTCGCCGGAAAAGTCGCGCGGACTCGTCGCGTCGGTGTCCCGCGCCCTCGCCGCGCACCCGGGCCCGTTCCGGTGCGTCCACCTCACCATCACCGCCATGGACGCGCACCGCAGCGAGATCGCGCGGTGGCTCGACGTCCTCGCCGCCGGCGTCGAGCACCTCGTATTCCTCAACCGCCCGTGGCCGCTCGACCTCCCGCTCCCCACCACGCTCCTCCGCTGCGGCGCCTCCCTCACGCGCCTCCACATCGGGTTCTGGAGGTTCCCGGACACGCGCGCCGCCGCGTTCCCGCAACTCCGTCAGCTGAGCCTCGCCATGGTGGTCATTGAGGACCGCGACCTCGCGTTCCTCCTCGACAGGAGCCCCGCCCTGGAGACGCTCTCCGTGGTGATGGGCCAGAGCGGCTCGCGCGTCCGCCTCGCCAGCATCCTAGATCAGATGGAACTTTAGCATCCTAGATCATCCCAAAGTCACTTCAATACTGACCGTCAGATTCAATATTTGGTTAGCTCCGATTTCTTTCAGCGATGCACATTCCGTCCATCGCATTTACTCCTCCTTTCATTCACAGCCATGCATAAATGCATTATTTCAGAATATAATACTCTCAACCAAAACCAGCTTTAACCAAATTAACATTCCCTCGAATCCTCGATCAGTCAGGCAAATTGTAGGTGACCAATACCATCCATTGACTCTTTGGGTTGTTGCCAATTAATTTATATTTCTTTTTTTATTTTATGTGCATAGACTTAATTCAAAACGTACCCTATGTAGAGGATAGGCCATACAATAATTTTTGTTTCCCTCCACACAATGCATATAATTGCTGCTAGTGTCCAACGAGCCAAACATGGGTTTGACAAAGACTAAGTGTTGTGCAAGATTCAAAGCTATACACATTGTATTTCAGATTAATTGGATTTTGCATCTAACTGATTTTTATACTACCGTATTTGTGTATGGACTAAAATGCCCCTGGCTACATCTATTCTCGATCTCACTAACACGTGAACCCCATAGTCTATCTTTGTGGATCTGAAAAGGGAGCTAGAATGAATTTTGAATTTCTAAAGTTTCATAATCTTAATTTAGTTGTAAAATGAACTTCATTAAGAGTCCTTAGGTAATTTGGGTATATGGGTAGTTCTAGCTGCTATGGCTGAGTGGGACATCTTACATTTCAGCCCTAGACGTTGAATTAAAGAATGAGGTCCCTGGTCGAGTTGTCTGCATAGGGAGCCATGGCCTGCTCACACCAGGCCTCTCTAGTGGCGAACGACGGCTAGGATCAGTTCATACCTAAAAGGAAAAATGTAGGTGGTGGAGATGCTCTGGAAGTGGAAGGTGGACTATAGCTAAGTGGAGATGAGGAATAGTGGCGGTGGTTTTTGGACTGTGTATACATGAACTTATAAGTAGCTTGATCTTGCAGAGTTTGGCACATACATGTGAATTTAGGGAGGCTCAAGAAGCTTACCAAAGGATTGAACAAGATGGAGAAGAGCTGAAGATGGTCGGCGATGGTCAATGGTAGCTAGCGGTGACCATAGCGTCGATGGTGACTGAGCAAACCATGAGCAAGGAGGAGATGGATGTCAAGTTGGCAGCTAAACCATGGTGGAGGTTGACTACAAGCCCAGAAGTGGTGCACAGCGGAAGCCGTGTGCAAGCCACCAACATCTAGAGGACCAAGCCAAATAAGATTTTGAGCCCATTTCGGAATCAAGGAACAATCCCCACTAAACTTGAAACCTGTACCCCACATCCAAAGTTTTATATCAACGTTCTAAATATGTATGGAAAGCTAAGGAGATAAGTTTTCCAACAAGACCAGTTGCACCCGAAATTTGTTCCAGGTTAGCGGGAATTGTTAAAACAAATGGTCGCATATAATCTACTAGGGTGTCATGTCATCGTGTGTTGGGCCGTTGGACCATACATCGTGTTGGAGTCCAATAGGGACATGTCCAAGAGGTCCTTGCTAACCCCTAGACATATATATTTGATAGATGCCATCAATTTAGGGTTGGGTTTTCTTAAAATATTCTGCCATTGCAGTTCGCCGTTGAGTTATTCGGTTCGTGGGACCCAACCAATCGAGTGTTTATAATCATTTATGTACAATTGATTTGCTTTATTTCAAGTTCTAACTTGTGTTCTTTGATTTGAAGGTAGTGATTATCCTTCTCTACGTGGTCGACATGGTTGATAAACAGAGGAGACATGGTTTTGCGATTGTTAGGCTCAAATCTTGTTTATCAATAGCCAAGGCATGTGTCAAGCCTCCGCTTAAATCGATAGTTACCTCTATTTGACGGAAGATCGGGTACCCCATTTACATCACTGACAAGGACCGACCGCCTTGTCACATGCATGCCCAAATTTGCATATATACAGGTAGAATGTCATCTAAGGTTGCTACAAAAGGAAGCTAGCGATGGGAGATTGACCAAATTGCTGGGAATGGCCACGGAGGTGTTCATTTAGAGGCAAGAAAGATGGTGGTGGATCTCCCACTTCACTGCATGACGAGTTGGGTGTCTTGGGGGATCCAAAGAGGATGCCAAGGCGGTGTAAGTGGCTCAGACTGCGGTGGCAAGAGTTGACCAGAACAACAGCGACGCCCATGTGACGGCGTCACGAGCTCCCAACCAATGCAAGGTCTCCCTAGGTAGCAGATGGCACAGCCATGTTACCGCTAATCCGCTGCACGAAACAAGGCAAGGTCACAAGGAGATACTAATAGAAAAACACTTTTTAATGGTTATAGGCAAAACCTAATGCAGGGGGGAAAAGGATGAACACATAGACAAGTTTTACATCAAAGCCGTAGTTCGCAACAAGATCTACAACTGTGTAGTTGTTGAAACCATTTTTATTTGAGATCATTTAGAGTCTCAAATATCTACATTATAAGCTGTCATATATATTTTACATGCGGTTCTATTAAGGCCTTGTTTAGTTCGTGAAAAATTTTTGCAAAAACATCACATCAAACGTTTGACCAGATATCAGGAGGTGTTTTTGGACACGAATGAAAAAACTAATTTCACGGCTAGCCTGTAAACCACGAGACGAATCTTTTGAGCCTAATTAATCCATCATTAACACATATGGGTTACTGTAGCACTTATGGCTAATCATGGTCAAATTAGAATCAAAAGATTCATCTCGTCGTTTACAGCCCAACTGTATGATTAGTTTTATTTTTTATCTATATTTAATGCTCCATGCATGAGTTTAAAGATTTGATATGATGTTTTTGGGTAAAAATTTTTTGGAACTAAACGGGGCCTAATAGAGCCCCAGTAAAAGTTGAATTTTTTGGGCAAATCTCATAAAGGACCCACTCTAGATATGACAGGTCACCCAATAGTTTCTCTCTTGTGCTTGTAGAAAAGGAAAAATTTCCTTTCATATTTCTATGGACAATCCTTCAAAACGAATGGTATTCATAGAAAACAATCCTTAGGAACATTAAATGCAAGGAGAGAACTAGAAACCAAAAGGGAGAAAAATGGAGCACACAACGCACAAGAAAAAACAGGACTAGAAATTAATGCGACAAATGGAACTCGCCGCAGAGGAAAACACAAGAAAATGATCCTACATACAGAAGATTGTACCAAACATGTGATGCATCTTACTGAAGAACTTGACTGGATTGCGCCCTGGGAGGTGTGCATGAGGTGGCGACTCTGGCTTCTGTTTCTTCTTCCTCCTCAAATGGAAGAATTGCTGCATTATTTCTGAGCACTCGTTGGAGAGAACGCCACGCCTGATGGATATCTTCGGATGGAAAGGGTGGACAGGTCCAGCAGCCTGGTTTGTGTTTGCTGAATCCAAAGTGCTTGTTTGACCATCACCAGGGAAAAGCCTATAAAAACAAGTAAAACAGAAAACAATTGACTAAGTTTTCCGATCTCCTTGCGGTGAATGAAACATTTGAAATTGGGAAGTTCCCATCACCACCTGAAGTTTGCTCATGATTCAAGTCGGTTTACTTAACATTCTACACCCTACAGAACTACTGTAGTTGTGAACTTGAGAATATCCTTGTCTAGACTCTAGACTGGACTACCAAAAATAGTTTCAAAGAGATGGGTCATACAATGTAGGAGCAATTGCAAATTTACCACTTGTCAACTACTCTTTATTTATTTCATTTCATTACATGTATATCTTAGGGGCCTCTTTTACCATAAGAGAACAATGGCAGCCATTTCCAAATACTATTTCTAAAAAAATGTAAAGCACATAAATATAAAAGGTTTTATGTTGAAATAACCAGAACTGAAATGTAGGTTCTTGAATTGCTTGGACAAGTAGAAAATGTTTGCTACAAAATGATTTATGAGGGTACCATTTTAACTTAAGTACATAAAATATGCGACCTACCTAACATTGAACCAGCATATTCATAAAAAATAAAAACATGCAGAACCTAGCTTTTATGTGCCATGAAATGCTACAAGGGAAAGACCAATCTACCCCCACCGCCACCCTCCCCCCACCAGTTACTTTCAAAATTTACATTTTAACCCCTACACCGCAATATGAGGCAGCTTACAATCGCTGGAATTATGGCCCCAGTTTTGGGGCTGGGTTGACACAGGGGAGTGATGATGGCATTTGGCCTAGCAAAGCAAAGCAAACAACAAGATCATTTTTGTGTCATTTTCACAACTACACTATCTTCCTTCCCCTTCATACCCTTAGTAGCATGCTTAAAAGTCACGTAACATAGGTAGGACGAGATAGCCATGGTGCCATGGAAGCGGCAGCATGTAACGGTATTGCAGCCTCTTATTGACTGCTGAAATGTTGCTGCCTTATGAGCAATTGACGCAAGAGACAGACGTAGAATAGCCAACAAGGAGAGAGAATGGAAATGAAATGTTGCAGCATGTGGGAACAGTTCAGAGATATTTTATGAAATACAATGCAGACAATTGACTCTTAGAAGAATAGGAGGCCATATGGCTATGTGAGCACATTAAACCATTCCAAATTGCAGAAAGACATACAAGACAAACATATGCTGCACCAGTTGAAAAAAAAAACAGCAATATCTTGATATGACTAGCTACGTGATCTGAAGTACAACACTATCCCAAGATTTCGAATCATCAGAATTATTGGAAATGTAACTTTATAAATGATTCGTTATGAAATTTCACGGCAAGCTGAACCTCATACCTGACCCAGCTGCCATCGGCTCCAAGAAGCTTGTTTGGGGCTCCCCAGACCACCGTATCAACTCTAGCTTGAAGAATAGCACCAGCACACATGGCACAAGGCTCCAGAGTTACATAAAGTGTTGTATCCTGAAATAAATTATTATCAAAAAATTTTCAAATGAAGAGATCCAAACAAAAAATAAATTCATTTAAGAATCATAAACTCCATGCAAATTTTCCATCTAAAAATGGTTGCAAGAACCCTCAAATAAAGGATATATTATACTTTGAATTTTGTGAACTATAAAGCAATAATCTTAGTATTTTTCTAAACAAAGGATGTGTGCACAAGTTAATGGCAAGGGAAAATCTGAAAATACAAACTAATTAGCGCATAGAAGTATTTATGCATTACTAATTATCATGTTTAATAACAAATATCCAATTTGCGATCATATTACTTAAAAAAAACAGGCGAATATTTTTTAAAAAATATTAAAATAAAGGGAATTGATTATTCCGATGCTTCCACATTATTGAGCAAGAAAAAAATTCATTGGATGTTAAAAACATTACCGCCAGGCGCCATGTCTTAAGTTTGTTTGAAGCTTCTCTAATGCAAACAATTTCAGCATGTGCAGTTGAATCCCTGAGATCTTCAACTCTGAACACAAGAAAGAGATAGATCATAAGAAAGGTAAAGATTTTACTCAACCTACAATTAGCTACAGAATATGATAGTAGTACTTACAAATTACAACCACGAGCAATAATTTCTCCATTCTGTACGAGCACTGCTCCAACTGGCACCTCCCATATATCTGCCGCCCTCTGAGCTTCATGCAAAGCTTCCCTCATGAATAACTCATCAGTCATTCTCTGTTCAGCATCTCGCTGGTAAGCTTCTTCCCATTCATCAAATGTCTCCTTCATTACCTGCTTATTTCTTTGAAACTTTCTCCTCTTCAGTTCTGCATCTTTCTCTTCAGTTCTGATAACTTCAGGAGCCTCTTGTAAAACAGTCTTCTCGTCAAACCTCGTGGAACCACCAGTAGGCAACTGTGGTGGTTCTAGAATAACAGCTGAGGTATCCTCATGAGGCATCATTACCTGGGTATGAGGATGATGGTAAGGGGTCATAGCACCTGATGGATCATTTCTCTTATCATCTGAACCAGAAGTCCAACCAACTCCCTCTGTGCTGATGGGCATTGAAGAGATGCCAGCAATCACTTCTTTACCATTGTCACCATCAGCAGAACCCTTGGTCGTAATCATGGATGAAGTAACAGCTTCATGTTCAGGAAATTTTCCTAGCGTAATATCTTCCAATGTTGGTGTGCTGTCCTCAGAAAAGCCCCCAACGGCGTCTTGTTTTAGTGATGCAGCCACATCTGATTGTTTTATTTTCTCTCCTATCATGTGTGCATCATCTTTAGAACTTCTGGATACATAGTCTCCTTTAGATGTACCAATGTGAGTTACATTGCTAGCTTCTGATGTATGCAGACCTTGTGAACTTATAGGCAATCTTTCTTTCTTTAGTAATTCTCCAGTGTGTGACTTCGTCAGATACTGATCTTGTGGTCTAGAGCTTTCATATTTCTTCTGTATGCCTTCATTATCACGCTCCTGACTAGAAAGCCAGCCTTCAGTATTCCGAGAATTACTTGATGAACTTTTCTTAACTGGTCTGTTGCTGTTAGAATCATGAGATTCACCGCGTTGAATCCAACCAAGACGAACAATATCTGCAACATAAGCCCAGAGTGACTTGTGAACTTTTCTAGCAACAGCAGTTTCATTCTTGGGTGTTTGAGAAGTTGAGGTAGTACCTCCATCAACTGAGGAACCTTCCTCCTTATCGGCCGTCTTAAAGGTCTCTTGAGATGTAGCACTTTGGACATCCCACACCTCATCTGATGGTCCCCTCATTCTAGATCTAGATGAAGATCCTGTTATACCTCCCAATAGGGGCTTGTCATTTTTCGTTGTTACTATAGTATCTGCATCTGAGACTCCTTTGCGGACCTCACCAACAAACTGCCCAACATGAAACGTAGATGATTTCTCTAATCGGGCAGCTGATTCTAACAAGCTTTCACTGACAGGATGTCTTGCACTTGAACCAGTTGGTATACTAGTTCCTCCAGTAGTTTCACTCCTTCCTTCTTGTTCACTGTTTCTCATTATCATTGGCCTTTTCTGCACATCTGCAGTAACCATAGATGAATCATCTCCAGTGCTCTGTATCTCCAAAGTAGCAATATCTGTGTCATTAGATATTCTGCTTGACCCTTCCTGCTGCCAGTTCAAACCCATGTTGTGTTGCATCAATCTACCAGTCTCTTTTAATCTTGCTAGCATTTCTCTAGGGTCTTGAGACAACCCATCAAATTTGGATCGATCTTGATCATTTCTCGCTATATTTGAAACTTGGGTCATTTCCTGATCACTCTTATCTGGGTTCTCCCTTGTTCCGTCAATAAAATTTGTAGCTGAAGTTATACTAACTTGGTTGCCTCTAGTGTCAAGACCTTGGGAACTGCTAGAAACAGTGGAATCACTAGTACGGATTTTAGTAAGATCAATCTGCTCTTGCGCACTGCCAACAGTATTTACAGCTGAACTTGACTGAAGTTGATCATCTATCCTTGTTTGCATATGACTTTCAGATGTGCTTGCAATAGCAGTATTACTAGCTTTAGTAAACTCAAACTGCTCAGGCTTCTCCACTGATGTATTAGCAATATCAGTAGCTGAAGTCACGTAAACCCGATTATGCAGTCCAGCCTCTAGATGACTTTGTGGAACCCTAATCATAGGACTACTATTAGCATGGATTTGTATTAGCTGGTTATTTGCCACATCAGATCTAGTTTCCAAATGATTTTGTGAATTCCTTGATGTAATAATATCACTAGCACGAACCTTGGAAACATCAACTTGTGTAACATTCTGCACGTCTATGTCAGTTTCATGTATTACCTGCTCGTTTACATACCTCTTCTTGTCTCTTGTAATATGAGTTATATTGTGCACGGAAGTAGCTCTGTCATCGATATCTGTCTGGTTAACTTCATCATAATTCTTCTGTGTGAGAGAGGTCCTGCTAACATCGCAACTACTATCCATTTTTATATCTGTGAGCTTTTCAGATCTTCTCCTTGAGCCAGTGAGTGCAACCACCTGCTGATCTACCTTATCATGCTGATCAAGTTGTGTTCTAGTGTCACTAACCATGTTTGCAGAACTTTGAAGAGAGGATGACCTATTATTAATATACCTTTCTCTATCTTCCTGGTGATAACTCTGTGTTCTTGAGTCATGCTCAGTGTTGGTACCTCTGACCTCTGATAGCTCCATTATTTTCTGTGAGCTCTTCCTTGAGTCACCCTTTCGTGCTATTGATTTCTGATCTACAGTGCTATGGTGCTTTGAAATTGTAGTGTTCTTTGAACTTGAGGCCAAATTTGCATCATCCTCATTTATAACCCTGACATCCCGTGTTCCTATCCTAGAATCCCTTACTCTGGCAAGCTGTGCATCGTCATGGTTAACATGATGTTTCTCATCATATGATCGACTCACTGAGGAAGAGTATCGTTGATCTCTATCTTCATATGTCTGCTCAGCTCGTCTGTCTACATTGTCATGCCACCGCACCCTTGAGGATGAATTCTCTTCATTTCTTGCAACCCTTGTATCAACCGTGTTCCTTGAACTCGAAGCCCTGTTAGATTCATCCTCCTGCAGTGCAGACGCTCTTGCAGATTTCTGGGACCTCCTCCCAGAGTAGTACCTCCTCTCAGCAATGTCCCGATCATCGTATTCATACTCTTCGTCATCCCAACGGCGTGACTCCAACAGTGAAACATCTTCCTCCTCTCTATCATCCCTTATATGCTGCTGTCGTTTAGCATATCTTTGATCATTGTTTCTATAGTGCCTTCCATCCCTCCTCACATCAACCTCATCGTCAACTCCGTATTCCCTCTTCTCTGTTCTCCAATCAGATCTCTGGTTATTCTCGGTGTACCTACCAGCTCCTTCTCTCCTGACATCAACTGCATCATCATATCCAAAATCCCTCTTTGTTCTTCTCTGATCGTATTTCCTGTCATCCTCACTATATCTTCTAGCTTCAACTCCCCTCCTAGAAACAGAATCATCAAAATCAGAGTCTCTCCTATCCCTCCACTCCTTCCATCGCCTGAATTCAAGATAATCATCATCATCATGGTGATCCCTCTGCTCCCATCTCCTCTGGTCAGAATCTCTAAACCTACCATGTCCCTCATTCATATTCCTCCTCTCCCTCCGCCGGCCACTGTACTCGTCCTCACCATAGTAATCGCTCCTCGCACCCTTCCTCCGATGGCAATCCCTACTACATCTGTCGCCGTCATCCTCTTCCCACCTCCTCGTACTGAGACGGAACCTCCTCGGCGCCTCCCACTGAGTAAGAAGACCACAATCCTCCTCCTCTTCCTCCTCCCAGTCAGCGTGGCATTCCGTCGAACAACTCGTGCGTGGCCACTCCCCACCCTCGTACTCCCACACCTCCTGCCGCACCGCCCTCCCCACCAGCCTCGGCGCGCCCCGCCGCCCACACCTCGCCCCAACATCCAGCCTCCCGCCGCCACTGCCGCAGCGGCACTCACCCGCCTCCACCCGCCGGCAAACCGCTCCGAGATCCGACGACCTCCCAGCGCCGCAACGCGGATCCAGCCGCCAAGAGACGTGCCCTACTACGGAACTACACCCGCCACCGCCGCCGTTGCGACAGCCGCAGCATCGGGCGGTTACTCGCCGGCGGCAGCAGTGGGGGAGCGGATGCGGCGGAGGAGCGGGGCGGAGGCGCGCGGAGAGGAGGAGGTGGGCGGAGTGGCGGAGGAGGTAGCCGTCGAGCATGAAGCGGGGAGCCACGCGAGGATTCGGCGGGTGGAGCTCCTGATGCTGGTGGTGGCACTCGCCATCGCCGTGGTGGTGGTGGTGGTAAGAGGAATGGGCGTAGGAGGAGGAGGACGGCTTGGCTGCCCTCAGCGCGAGCGCCGCGGCGGTGTAGGAGCTGTACATCGTAAGTGGGGAAGATGGGGAAAACGCGCGCGGCGGCGGCCGCCGGTCGCCGGAGAGCGAGTTGGGGGAGGAGAGAGTGGACTGGGTGAGATCAGTGGATTGTCTGTGACGTGGCGTGGTGGGATTCTTTCTGCGTGGGTTGGACGGTACGGGACTGGCTGGACTGCACTTGGATTGGATCAGCTGCGGCGGCTCGGGCAACCCAGTGCCTGTGTGCTTCTCCGCACGTTGATCCTGAATGGACGGTCCGGATTGAGCAGCGTGTGCCGCAGTGGTTTTGGCCTTTTGGGACAAGCGGGCCACGGGCGCATGTACCACGTGCACGAGCCCATCACTTTCGTCTATACAACAAATATAGACGTTAGGCAAAAATTAACTGAAGGTCCGTCTAAATCACGGGCACATCCCGCTCCTCAGGCATGTCGTGACGTCGTGACGCCAATAGCTAAGAGCATTTATACTGTAGGTTTTAGAGGGGTCTTGAAGGGAGGGCCCATAAATTTTTTTAAGCACAAGGTTGCATAGGAGATGGATTACGTAGACCGGACGTCCGTTAGTGATAATGAGCGACCCAAAAAAAATATATCGTGTACTCTAAAAACGGAAACAGCGTTGCCCCTCCGCCGATCTGCCTTCGCAACCTTCCCCGACCTGCCCGCACAGCGTGCACCCCCACGTACTCCCACGTCGTGCTCCCCCTCCCCTCCGTGCGGCCCACAAACCCCCGCGCCACGCTCTCCTCCGTCTACATGAATCGATGGGAGGGGAATCGAAGCACCAATCTCAGAGAGGAAAAAAAGAGGGGAGAGAAGAAAAACACCAAAACAAAATCCAAAAGTGAAGAAGAATCAGAGAGGTACTAACCTGGTTTGCCTCAACTTCAATTTATGTAGTTGCATCCATATTAAAAAATATTTCTCCCACACCGAAGAAATTACACCCTTTATGAATAGTTACATCCTCCAAAGAACTAAAAGTTACATTCTCTAATAATTAGAATTAAAGTTACATCCATGGCTGAAAAGTTACATCCTCTAAGAATCACAATTACATCCTCTAAGGAATTACATCCTCTAAAAAATAAAAAGTTACGTCCTACATCCTTAGAATTAAAGTTACATCCTTCACAAATAAAAGTTACATCCTCTAGAACTAAAGTTACATCCTATAGAAAGTTACATCCCTCGGAACAAAAAAAAGTTACATCCACATCCTATAGAAGTTACATCCATCCACATCCTATAGAAGTTACATCCTTCACAAATAAAATTTACATCCCCCAGAATGAAAAATTATATCCATTTAGATCTAAAACTATGATTGTATTCATCGAAAACCCTAGGCAGCGGTTGGACTCGATGGATGCAGCAACTATAGCCGTCGTGAGATTTAGGGTCGTCGACGTCTGTGGAACACCACAATTGAGGAGTTGTGAGGGACTCGGTCAGGGACCTTTGTGATATTTGTCGAGTAGGATCTATACACGCAAAATAGCTGCTTGACCTTACGCAACCACGACGATGGC
>CM002484.1:9722850-9734929 GCA_000325765.3 Leersia perrieri
CACCGTCGGAATGCGCTTTTGAGGGCAAGCACGCTCAAGGAAAAGCTTTGTTTGTGGGCGTGCGGTTGCGGGTAGACGCGCTATTTCAGGCGCTCATGCGGGGAAGCGGAAAGTGATGATGGGCATCCGACAGTTCTGGCGCTTGACGGATTGCAATCCAACGGTGGGTTAGGTGTGATACTATAGGTTGCTGATTAAAACTGCTCTTTTTAGTAGTAGCTTAAAGTAGATAAAGAATAGAACTTTAGATGCGACCAAATCAAATTCCTTTGCTGCCTCACCACAAATTCTCTAAACTACCAGTACTCTTCCCCTAAGTTACCATAAAATACACACTTTGGGGGTATTTTCCTCCGATTTTCTTCTTTTCTCTAAAAAGAAAAACTTCCCCAGCCGAGAAAGATGACCAAGATGGACCTATTTCTTTCTGGGCCCAATTCCAGCCCAAACTGTATCACCATTCACCAATCACCACACTTTACTCCGGTAGAAGAGGAAGAGCCCACAACCTGTCCAAAACCGCATCGCCATCGCTGGCTCGCTGCTCTGCTCGCCTTCCAGAAACCCCCCACACCTCGCCGCCCTTATCCGCGCCGCCCAAATCCGGCGCGGCGAGCTAGGGCTTCCCGCCCGCCGCCACCATGGGGTTCGACGGCGACGAGGACGACCTCGTGGTCTACGGGACTCCGATCGAGCGGGAGGAGGACACCTCCGCCCGCAAGCGCCGCGCCGTCGCCGAGGCCAGCCAGCTCCGGGCCCTCCCCGCCTGGAAGCAGGAGGTACATCTCTCTCCGCATCCTCGAATCGATTGTTCGCGTGGTTGTTGCTTGGTTGGTTCAAGCTAGGCAACAAGCGTGCTCCTAGTTTAGCATTCGGGGCTTCCGGAGGAAGTCCGGCAGACGATTCTGGTCCATTTTAGGGTTATGCGAGCTTGAACTTTTCTAGTGAATTTTTGGTTCGCATGTGCGCTTCAGTTTAAGGTTTAAGGTGGTATTGCACGGGATAAGTTGTGTATATGTCTCGACTTCCGTCTTCTATCCCTACATTTTCTAGGTTCTACTACAAAGTTATTTGGTGGATGGTTAGCTTAACATGCTTACAAAATTGCGATGGTAAATTGGTCTGCAGGTGAGGGATGAGGAAGGGCGAAGAAGATTTCACGGTGCATTTACTGGAGGTTTCTCAGCTGGTTATTACAATACCGTTGGCACAAAAGAGGGTACGTTGTGTTAAGCATGTAATTCCAATATGGATGAGTACAACTGATGAATTGGATGCCAATATCATAACAAAACCAATATGGCTTACTGCAGGATGGGCTCCACAGACATTTACATCATCACGGAAAAATAGAGCTGAGGTGAAAAAGCAAAGCATATACAGTTTCCTTGATGAGGAAGACATAAAGGTACATAACCTTTTCTTTTCCTACTGCTCATTATTTTAAGGAAAACTATCTTTTTTTTTTTCCAAATCAAGTATTTACATTTTGTACTGCTAAACATGCTTGTCTTTAAGACAAACACACCACATTATAGTGAGGATGAAATAATTCCTTTCAAACATTTTAATTTGTACACTATAACCCTTTGACAGGTAAAATTGGGATTGTAAGCAATATTGTTCCTTGACCTTGATTATTGTATGAACGTTAAGTGAATAAAATAGTTGATATCATTTCTTTTGTTTATGCATCTTTATCTAACTAAATCTTGTGGCAGAAGAAAGTTCTTTCCTGTGATGTTCATATTTAAAACATTAAATTCACAGAATCACATTGATAATAATCCTGGATGAAGCCATTAAATTTTAGATTTAAGGTTTTGTCTGTTTGAAACTGCCTAGTGGAAAAATCTGTCCTCACCCCTGGCTGGGAACTGAAACAGCCAAAAATCCAGTTCTGCAGTTTTTTTTTTAGTTTTTTTTAATGGTTTTGAGAGGTGCCCAGGTTCCTCCGTTTTAATGAATACCATTGTCGGAGAGGTTTTATTATATGGTTTATGGTTTTTGAAACGTATTAGAGCCAAGGTATGTTGAGATGTCCACCTCAAAAGTAATCGAAGGTTGGCCATTTCTCGTAATTGAAATTACCTCTAGTACCTTGCAAGTTATCTTAGGAAGTTCTATCAAGGTAGTTATGGCTCTTTGCTTATTCAGTGATAAAAAACAGTATCTTGTAGACATGCAGCAAACTGTGTCAAGATGTCTTCTTGCAATTTTATTAGTTAATATTTGCATTAAAAGCACATATATATCATTTAGAAACATATTGTCTTACGAGGTCATCTAAACGCTTTGCAATGTAAGTAGTACAATAATAAATAACTAGGTAAATGATGGCACAAAAGTGTGGTATATTTCAATCCTCAAAAACTACAAATATTTATTTGATAGTTAGGAAATGACGAGTTTAGGAGTGCACAATAGCATATTATCTGTTTTCTTGGAGCAGTTAGTACTAATTAATTGTCTATCTTACATATACTTCTGTACAGTTACCTCTAGTGTGTGTCACACAAGCAGAAGATATTTATCCTTGTATTCCTTGCCTCGTAAATAAAAAGCAAAAAGTTACTAAACTTCACCGGACTGTATCTGTGCTTCTTGATCTGATATAAAAATGGACTTGCTAATTGCTCTTGACTTCCAAAATGGATGATCAGTTATAATCATTGTGGAACTAATATCTTGTCACAAATTCTCCATGGGAAAGTGAATCAATGTATTAACAACAAAGTAAAACATGCAGGATATGGGAGGTAACGCCTTGGAAACATCTCAGCAGTATGATACATTTGGTATTACAGCTACAGAATATGCCCGAAAGCAAGCGTCCAAGGAACAAAAAGAGAGGTTTGAACTAGTTTATTCTCTTGTATTAATTATATTACCATTACCAACATACTTCATGGTTATCTTGTTCCCTAAGCTTTTCTTTGGAGAAGCCTCTTGATGTAGAACAGTAGAAGCAGCCAACCCCATAAAATACGAAAATAAACATGAAAAAAAAGGAGCAGCAAAATCAGCTATGCACATCTGATACTGTGTGCTAGAATTTAATTGGCCGGAACAATATGCTAATTAATTTTCTGGTGTTGCCTGTTCTTTATCTACTTCCTCCATCCCATAGGCATGCACACATTTTAAGATTCAACTCCTGAAATATTTGACCAATAATTAGTCCAATATAATTAAATTTTATTTGATGAAAGTAATATTATTAGTTTGACATTTCTATTCACTTTCCTGCGGTTATGGTTTTGTTGCCACAAACATTGTAGCATGTGATAAATTAAGTCACATTAGTTTTGGAGATAGTGTAAAAGTTTAACCGATTGAGGGAGTATTTAATACCTATCTTGCTACAACTAGGCCTTTTAACTCAAATGCCACTTTAGCCTAAATGTACTACTTGAACTAGCATTCTTATTTTTATATGTTCATCCTTCTATTTGTGCAGACCATCGGCTATACCTGGACCTATTCCTGATGAGCTGGTGGTCCCTGCAACTACTTCAATTGGTCTGTTGTTTTATATTATTTTTTCATAAAAAACACGATGGTAATTCATGTGCACCATTTGGAATGAAATGACACACTTCACATCATTTGAGCAGGAGTTAAGTTATTGATGAAAATGGGGTGGCGCCAAGGTCGTTCAATCAGAGATGCACATGCTGACTCTTTACATGGTATAAGTTTCATACCTGAAGCTTGGATTTTTTTACTGTTTGAAGATCCCCTGTTCTCTTAAGTAGCGTTTTACATATAATTCTGCCATGCCTACCCAAAGTGCAGCCTATCATTTGGAATGGAATCATAATGGCAGCACTCTACATTCATGCATAGCCTATACCATATTCTGATTTCTGAGGATCTGAGTTCAGAAGTTATGCTTGGCCCAGAAACCCTATTTGTCCCAAATTGCATTTGTGTTCTTGAAATGGTTCTGTGGTACCATTTTTTTCTAAGTTGCTAATCTACTGTTGTTTTTTATATATCTACTGCTGATGTGCAGAATCACGTAGGGAAGCAAGAAAAGCCTTCCTTGCACTCTCTGGTATAAATGCCGATGGTGAAAAATTACAAATTGAGTCACACAAGTCTGGTAAGGATGAAAGTGTCACAGAATCATTTGAGGAGTTGCATGCCTCTGGAAATACCCCTGTAAGTACTGGGACAAGTGCTCTTTTGCATCTACATTTGTCTTCACCGTCCGGTCCGTCCCAAATTATTTGGCCTAATTCATTTTGTTAGGACAAGGGTTTGACCCATAATTTATCTATTAAGATATAATTTGTACGCCGAGAAAGCATAATCATAAGATAGTACTTTTGAATATGAATCTAACAACATGAATTTTAACTCATAAAAATAATTTTTTTATAGAGAAATTCTTGGTCAAACCCTTGCCATAACAAGACGAATTACGACCTATAATTTGGGACGGAGGGAGTAGTTCCCAAGAGCATACCTTTTCTCTTCAATTAATTGCAAGAATTGTATCTTAAAGGCCACAAGAAGTTATAATACTAACAAAAGAAGTATAGAACAAAGGGAGTACTGTTGTATGCTAAGTGTGCATGCAGATGCTAGTTATTTTCTACACATAGGGTTGAATGGTACATAGGGATATTCATGAAGAAATAAAAATCTGCTGATCTTTCTGATAATTCATAAATACTTTAGGTATATGTTCTTCATCCCAAGCAGGATTTGCATGGGTTAGGGTTTGACCCATTTAAGCATGCTCCTGAGTTTAAAGGTACCTTATTCCTACAAGATATACACTAGTGTTCTTTCGTAGCATGATCTCACATTTGTTTGTTTTCTAGATAGGAAAAGATTGCAGAAGTCAGCAGCTAGGGACCGCAATAGAAGTGATGTTTCAGTGAGGGGAAGCCTTCTGATTTCAAACTGTACGACACAGCATAGTTCTTCTGCACCATCTTGTTCTGTTGATATTAAGGGAACTGACCTAGCTCAGTCAGTGGGACGGTGTTTGTGGATGCCTTTGACACCCTAGTTTGAGTCGTCTTGAACTCGAATTTGGGTGCCTTTCTTCTCATCACCGAAAATAATATTTTTTTCCTGAGTGTTCCTTTTTATTCTATTGACATTGCTTAAACATGTAAAAAGGAATCTTATCTTAGTTATCTATTGTTTGGATCTTCAGCAGGACAATATGCTCCTGGCTTTGGGATTGGAGCACTTGAGGAGCTAGGTGTTGAAGATGAGGATATTTATGCATCAGGTAATTGAATAATCTTCAAGTCAATTTTGTACCAGCTTTGTGTTAAAATGGAAGTCTTAGTAGGAGTATATCGCATTTTTGTGTGCATGTGCACCTACTTAGTAGGAGTAGTGGGTTAATCTTTGTAATTGCATGTCAGCTGAATGAGGCCTTCTGACCCTTGATTTTCTTACCAGACTTTCTGTTCTAACCCTATATTATTATCTTTAGGTTTTGCTTATGAACAAATGGAAGTTGATATTGAGCCTTCAAAAGCAACCAATGACAGTAATTATAAACTTGAAGACAGGAAAAGAGGTGTCTTCCTGACTTTTAAAATCGCCTCAAGTTCTGAGTACAAACTTGAAAGGTGATGCTTATTTTTAATTCACAGTATATAATTGTTTTCTAAGTTTAATTCTTTAGTTTGGTTTATGACCATACTTGCTTAAAAATGTGAAAGAAACCGAATCCCTTTTCCTTATCAGTTTGGCCGTGTTTAGATTCCAAAAAGATTTTGGCCAAAAATATCACATCAATGTTTGGACACACATTTGAAGTATTAAATGTTGATTAATAATAAAACAAATTACATATTCTGACTGTACACTGCGAGACGAATCTTTTGAGCCTAACTACGTCATGATTAGCCATAGGTGCTACAGTAACCAACATGTGCTAATGACGGATTAATTAGGCTTAAAAGATTCGTCTCGCAGTGTACAGTCGGAATATGTAATTTGTTTTGTTATTAATCTATGTTTAATACTTCAAATGTGTGTCCAAACATTGATGTGACATTTTTGGCCAAAAATATTTTGGAACTAAACACAGCCTTTGGTGTGTTTATGTTCTTTTTTTTTCTATGCTTTCTGATTACATGATGCTATTGGGTTATATTTGAGTAGTTGAGTTCTATATTTTTGTACCAAATTACTTGTCAGATTGGTGTTGCATGAATCATGTCTACATAGCTTGATGTGTAAATGAGTTGCTTATGAATATCTTACCGCTTTAGACCTTCTCATATGAAGATATTATCGTCTTGTTTGTGTCAACATGTAATGATAACTTGATACCTCAAATAGCATCTACCTGCAGAAGGAATGAATAATAGCCATAGCAGAACAACCCTTAATCAATAATCCCACTATATATGCACATTGTATGTCATTTTATAGTTTTGGTTTGTCTTTCCAGGTTTGATCCTCCTGTGATCCCAGCTGATTTTGATGGTCACCACAAGTTTCTAACTCCCCTACAGTCGTCTGTTAATAACCTTTTTGATTTGGCTCCTCCTGAGGTTCCTCCTCCAGAAGACAGCAGTTTAAGATTATTGATTGAGGGTTGTGCAGCTATGGTTGCTCGTTGTGGGAAACATATTGAGGATTTTTACAAAGAGAAAAGCAAAACAAATACACAGTTTAATTTCCTTAATGAAGGGGATGGTTGTAGCTACTATGCTAGGAAGTTATGGGAGTATCAGCAGAAATATGTCGACCAGCAAAGGCCTGATGCTGTGAAGTCCAAGTCTTCATCCGACAGGTTGACTGCTGAAAATCGTGGAAAGATTCTTGGTGAAAGGCCCCTTGATAGAAGCACTAAACCATCTAGCTCATCCTTCCCTGCAAAGGAGGCAATTCAACTGCAGTCCAATCTTGGTGAAACCTTTGTGAAGCCAATATCTCTTGTAAGTTTATGAATTGCATTGCGCCGTATTATTTATTTGTGTTTCCCCCCATCAACTTTACACTTGTCATATGAATAATCTGACCTTGGTGTAATTATAAATCTATTATTCATGTTTGACAATAGGATGGCCTACCAGAGTATGAAAAGCCTTTTAGAAATGATCCTGCAAAGCAGGCAAGGTTTGAGCAGTTTCTTAAGGATAAATACCAAGGAGGTCTTCGCCCTGCAAATCTTATACCTACAAGTAATATGTCAGATGCTGACCGTGCCCGTGAAAGACTAGATTTTGAGGCTGCTGCTGAGACAATTGAAAAGGGAAAGGAAAAAAAGCCTATGGATCCTTTATCATTGTTAGGTTTAGCTGGAATAAATGAGCAACGATTTGTATCATCTACTGAATCAGAGGTATTTTTAACTTATACAGGTCAATTAATAATTTCATATTTTCATGTCTTTCATACATTGACCCTTGATAAATCAATTCAGAAATCTACACCAGCACAAGATGAGAAATCAATCTATCCACGGAGGGAGGAGTTTGAATGGCGACCGGCACCAATACTGTGCAAGCGTTTTGACATCGTTGATCCTTTCATGGGAAAGGTAAGTATGAATTGTAAATTTCACAAAACTACAGATATTTTGATCAAACTATAGCAAAACTACAGATTTTAAGTGTTGTATCACAGAACTACAGATTATAGAGTTCAAATCTGTAGCACTATTGGTATGTTAGAGCTATGAACATTGAAGCTTTGTGATTAAACTAGTGTTCAACCTGTAGTTTTGTGTTAATTTTGTTACTAAATACTTCCTCCATATTCATTTATTTGACGTTACGTCAAACATAATCGGACAGAGGTAGTATGTAGTTTTGTGATACTCAGTCTTAAATCTATAATTTTCTGTTACAATTCATTCTAAATCTGTAGTTTTGTGATACGGTACGTCGGTTCCTTAAACCTGTAGTTTTGCGAAATTTTCTATAAACTTAATAAAGAATACCCACTTGATAAATGACATAGAAGACTTATTGCACAGAATAACCAAAAACATTTTGGCTGCTTACAAAAGTAGGGATCCTGTCACCGAGCTAAATTTGTACTCCTGCAAGCTCTTCGAAGTTTTGTATAAAATAGACATAAGAATTCTGCCAAAGTTCCCTTCTTTTTGTGTTGTTTTTCCTGAAGACCTTTTTCCTCATCTACTGAATAACTCTAATGTACTGATTTGAACATATTATGGATACAAAACACAAATTATTTTATTGGGAAAGTAAAATTTTATCCCTTGAATTATTTGCATGTTTTGCATGTTTTAAATAGCTTAATGAGACATGGAACATTGGGGTGTTATGTATGTGCAGTCAATGCATGTTCAAAAGCCAAGAAGCAAGATGGACAACCTTATCTTTATGTCAGAATCCAGTACAAGGACACATGACAAAGTGGAAAGTTCGAGTATTGCTCCACAGCATACTTCTGTGGCAGGAACAACAGAGACAGAATCAAAGGGAACTGCATCTGACCCTGATGTTGAGTACAGCAGTGTTCAGAGACCTGTTGATCTTTACAAGGTAATGCATGTCCTACAGATGTTCTTAATGATAACATTTCCCAGTATGTTTGAAATTAAACAATGTTAAATGAGTAGTAACCCATTGCAATAAAATGACTTATTTGGTCCCTTTACTTTCATCTCAGAGCATTAAAAAATGACTCCTGTCAAGCAATACACAAGTTCTTCAACTAAAAATTTGGATAGAAATGTATAATCTGGTATACCTTGTGTTGAACATTTATGTGGAATTGGGCCAGTTTATGCTTACATGTAGTCCTTCCATTACACAAATATATCTTGAATTTTATGCACTAAAAAAGTTTCATCATCTATGCTCTTGGTCTCTAAAAGAGGTTGAGTGTTATGCACCATGTAATTAATACTATCTCCAAAACATAATGTAAGAGTTTTGACTTTTTTTTGCTTGCAACCCTTGACCATTCGTCTTATTCAAAAAATTGGTGCAAATATAAAAAAAGATAAGCCATGCTTAAAGTGCTTTTGATAATGAAGTAAGTCAAACAAAATAAATGTTACTTCCATAATTGTTTTGAATAAGATGAATGGTCAAACGTTACAAGCAAAAAAGTCAAAACTCATACATTATGAAACAGAGGGAATAATTCTGTAGATTTAATGCGCCCTCTTTCTTTGCACACATGTTGGTCTTCGACTTTAATTTTGAAATGCATGAAATACTACCATTGTGCCATGTCACTTGGAGGCTAACAAATATGCTAAAACGCAGTGCCATGTTCTTGGGACTTTTCGTATCTGTAGTCATGCTTTTATTTTTTTCATTTTCTATAAGAAATGCCTATATGTTGAAATGGCAAGAGATGGATAATACTCCCTCTGTTCCACATTGTAAGAGGTCTTAGCCTCATCACATCTCATCTAGGTCCACTAACATCCATGTGAATCTAGACATGTATCAAGCACATACATATATTTATGCATGAACCTATTTAAAGCTAAAACACTTTATAATATGAAACATCGGAAGTAGTATATTTTTAAAAGAAAAAAAGTCTACTTTACTCCCCTGAGCTATTTCACTAGATCAATTAACGCCCTAAACATTTTTTTGGCTCATTTAATCATTTTACATTATGAAGTTTAAAAATGGTTCACATACCCTAACAACATTCTTTTTTCTTCCTCGTTATACAAGCAATATTTTAAGATGAAATTTTGTGGAGACATAACGGACACCATTGTCAAAGTTCCAAAGCATTTTCAATTTTTGTTCGTGACTGTTTTCTTGAACTTTTAAATCCCGATGTTTAAATAGTCTTACATTATTCCAACCAGCGCAAATAGTGAATAAAAAGTTGTAGAAAATGTTAAGAGGTAAGTCATAATGTATCTATCTATCCTGCCAAATTTCAGTTCAAAATACAACTTATGCAGAGAGAAACAAAAAAGAGAAATACCGTTACAGAGTGAAGTGAACAATTTTTTTTATAGCTTTGAGGTTTAGGTGATCAAGTGAAATAGTTTGGGGGAGTAAAGTGGACTTTTTAATTTTAAAATAAGTAAAGTAAAAGTTCTTTAAATATTAAACATATAATTAAAGTACTAAACATATAGTAAATTTACAACAGTTGCACAACAACTTATTAGATGTGGGTATATATGTCAGAGAACTTGGATCTGTTCATACGAGTAAATGATTCTGATTTTCTCGTATCATTTAAAATTTCATGATTTCTAAGTAAAACTCCTGTTGGAATTCTAATTTCTTATTACTGGCATCAGATGAATTTTCTATTTTAATTATCTTATTAACAGAATTATGGAAGGACTGAATTAGGTCTGCTGCTTAATATAATCTAAAAGTGGTGATCACATTCTGTAAAAGTGTTAAGCCTTCAGCCATCTCATTGGCCCTTCAAAACATTTCATACTTAGAAGACCTTAAGTCTTTGGAGGATTCCAGTGCTAAAAAAGTAGACTCAATCCCCTTGTTTTCTGAAAAATGATTAAGGTCCACTTGAGGGTGTTGACAAGGTATTTGTTGTTGTGTGCAGGCTATCTTTTCTGATGACTCAGATGATGATATGGATGAGCCTCTTACTAATCAACCAGTGGATCCAGTGAAGACTAGCGAAGATGCCAATATGGTTCTGAATCGTCTTGTTGCTGAGGATTTCCTAGAATCGCTGGGTAAAGAACTGGGGTTGGATGTACCGCCAGAAAAGCCTGCACCACCCAATGTTTTATATAGACCAGAAACGCCTTCAACAGCTAATGCAAGTGGCATATCTGGAAATGGGAAGGCATCTACTTGTCAGGAAGTAAAGGAGAATGAGAATGCTCTTGACAAGGCAGAAGTTGTCAATGCCAATGCGGATGCTCCATCAGATAATGTTGAAAAGATTGACTTGAGATATGAGAAGCAAGAACATAGAGCTGAGAAAGGGAGGTCACGCTCTTCACATCGTCAAACCCGAAGTGGTAGTATAGATTCTGATTCAACCTCTGATCAGCATAGGAGCAGGAAGAGAAGATCAAGTCATCACTTCCAAAGTGAATCTCCAGGTTCTGATTCTTCCATTGAGCATCATAGTAGTAAGAAAGGAAAGTCACATTCAAGGCATAGAACACACAAGAAAGGAAGTCGATATGCTGATTCTTCCAGTGATAGCCAACATACTAAGAGGAAACGTCGTGGAAAAAGGCATCACAGGACTCGCAATTCTGATACTGATTCTAGTGATCATGAACACAAGGAAAGATATAAATCCAGTAGTCGAAGATCATCTGATAAAGATAGATCCAGAAGACATTCTAGACATCACAAACGTTGACAAAAAGATCCAATAAAACATTCATTAGTGATAGACAAGTACATTACGAGTGAAAAATCAGTCAAGTAACAATTCCCAAATCATGGAAATTCGTGTAAAATATGAGACAGATGTTTACTGTTGAGGTAGATATTCTTATTCGCTGCTCTACAACCAATTTTTTCTCAATAGTTTTCTGTCGTCTAATCCTTTGGTGCAACCTTTTTTCTCACTGCAGTGTACTGTAGTATTCCCCAATGTCCACATTTAATTGAGTCAGTTGGTGAGTCTGTACATAAACCAATAGACTTACACAGATTAGGATTGCAATCACTGAGCTCTAAATTTACTGTTGCTGCAATTGGTCGGATTTGAAACGGAACCTGCTGTTTTATGTAACACTTTTTCTGATGAAAAGATATGCTAGACCTTTGCATATTCTCTAAAATAGGATGGAGACTTGATGAAAGATTGTGTTTTGCTGGATGAGCAAGTTATGATCATGATATTGTTCATGGTGTTATTACTGCTTTCTAAGGGCATCATGTAGTATCAGTTCCTTGTTGCTTTGCAAACCATGCTTGCTGAGTTTGGCATCTGGCAGTTCTGATTTGAGAAAATGGATGGTTAGCAATGTTTATTTGTTGGTTTATTTAATTGTGGTAGACAGCGTTATATTTTGTTAGAATCTCTCCACTAGCTGTTGGATAGAACTAGATGCTTATTTTTCCAACTTGTTTCTTTGCCGTCGGGAGCTTCCTTCTCTGGTGTTGTAATATGCATTTAATAATTCATATTTCTA
>CM002484.1:9743678-9757998 GCA_000325765.3 Leersia perrieri
AATCTATGACATCCTTTTTGTTTTTAATTTATTGAGAATGAAAGAACGGGTTGAGATGTCTAGACTGACTGGATTGATAGAAAGCATAAGCCCGCCTAATTTTAGTACAGAAAGCTCCATATATCTACTCTGCATTTTGGATAGAGTCTGCTACCTAGTGTTGGCAACATGAAAGCTTGGAAAATGATCTAGCCACCGAGAAGACTGACGCTTTCGTATGCCAGGTCAGAATTTGAATAATCTTTGCTTACACAAATAAGAAATAAAAAAATCATGCCGGACAAATGAATGCTTGACTTTGATACTGCGTGTTATGGACATGATAGATAGATGAAACTTTTGAATGTAGTATGTGATGAAAAAAAGTAATACATCATGTTTTGGATTTACCTCCAAAGATTGTCAGTTTGTCACTCTCTGTGCCACTTGATGAAAATTGATATGTCTGAGTAGGAGGATGTTTCATCGATTGGAGTTAACAGAAAAATGCGCATATGTGATCCATGCTTTTATCTGGGCTCATTACTTTTTGAGAATTTTAAAGCATTTTCATGCATTTATTTGCCATACTGCAAAAACTTTTGTTTCGTCTTATCCATTTGATTAAATGAAGCTGAGTGACGGAAAAAGTTTAGGCACCGTATAGAATCCAGATTTTTTATGCAGGAAATAGTTCCTGTGAAAAGTAAAGCTATTTCCATTTGTAGAGCAGAATTTCGATCTCAGCAAACAAAAGCTTAAGAGGATTAATTAACTAATTTTGGGATGAAACTAGAGGCATTGGAACCAAATGAGTTTGCTATGTGCGGGGGTGTGCGGCAATGCAGTTGCTAGATGTTACTGACATTTTGGTGGGTAACTTTTTTGCAAGTTGCAAGGTTGACAACGTCATATTGGGGCATAAAGGCAATTTTGCAGTCGAAAAGGTAAAAAAGAATGAAATTTGGAATCTCAACTGAAATCTTGAACAGGGCACATAGAGCAGCCTATACAAGAAAAATATATGACTCTTTTCTTTATTCCATGCCTTCTGTCTCTTCAAGTAATGTGAGCTTCTTAGAAGGTCCATATGCTTAGAAATATATTCTGACAGGTTCTAGAAGCTGGACCTGTTTGCATTTCATTTGTATTATCCGAATAAGCGGCATATAAGCAAACAATAGAGAAAACTTGGAGACGTATTTGTCGTGTTATGTGACCTTGCATCAGTTAACTAACCTGAATATTTTGTCATCTCTTAAAGAAGATCTAGTTCCGCAAGGCTCTTACCTCGCCACTAAAAAATCAACAACGGTGCTCATCATCTGCAGCTTTATCCTCCTGCCACGGCTGCACTACGCGCCATTAGCAGTCAAACGTCCTAGAAATAAAAGCATGCCTATGATCTGTTCTAGGATAAATATCATTTTAGTGTAAAACATATGTAGGGAATTCTTAAATATCGATTTCAATTTAAGACAATACTACTTCCTCCATCTTTGAATATAAAGGATTTTCATGCAATGAGAAATGTAAACCACGTCAATACCCTGAATGAAATGGAGAAAATATTTTACTAATTTTGTATAATTTATTTTCAACACCTACGGATGGTTCTTTGACATGCAAAACCAATGGAGGACTTTTACCGATGACTTGAACGTGTCAAGCTAGATATAGTTTGCTCTATATGGCAACCGACGTCGATAGAATACGATTATACAGACGAAAATAATACTACAAACAAGACCGGCGTACCACATCCCAAACATCATAGTTAATATAGTAAATTTTAATGTATATATGACTAGAAAAATACAATAATCAAACAAGTGAAATGTAAACCACTGCAATGCCCTGAGTGAAACGTCAAAAATATTTAACTAATCTTGTGTGATTTATTTTCAACGCATACTAATGGGTCTTTAACATGCTAAACCAATTGAGGACTTTTTTCGACAACTTGCCAGACAGTGTGTTTTATATGGCAACCTATGTCGACAAAATACAATCATACAAACCAATTTTTTTAGAAGTGCTAAAATTTTACTTTATATAAATTAATAAACAAGGAGCAAATGGTACAAGACTACGACCCATAAAGAGTCTTAGTCGGAAAAAAGAAAAACTAGACTCGCCATGCGCTTACAAATATATTCCACTACCGAGGAGCAAAATAGAAAACATGAAATCTTAGAGGTAAAGAATCTTCTAAACGATGCCTTCAGAAAAGATACGACGCCGAGAGCGCCGTCACCATATATCACGAAAATCTGGACATGGTTTTCATCTAAAGAATCCATCAGAGAGGGGTATTACACTACAACGCTTGTAAGCATCGATGTTTGCCGGTCCAAAGGTTAGGCATTCGCTTGTGACTTCCCACCGCTCCCATGTCAACAAGCGTCTGTCAGGCTCGATAGCCACCATCAGCTGAACACATTTAGCGCGTTGCCACCACGCCAATGCCTCACCGCTGGCCGGTCATCAAATATGAGCTCGACACAAACCAAAATAATACGAGAAACAAGACATGCGGACGACATCCGAAACATCTAATAATTATTTACTCTCCTTCCCCATTTCCATTGTAGTATTATATCGATAGGAGAAATCATACGGCATTGAATTTGAACAGATAAAATAATACACTAATCAAAGCAGTCAAATCAAAAGCCTTTAAATTCCCCAACCAAGGACGGACATAGCACCAGTCAGTCACCGGAGCATCAGAAAAGAACAGAGCAGGCAGGGTGAAAACAGAGGAAAGCAGAGGAGGCAAAAACAGAGGAAAGCAGAGGCGAAAACAGAGCCGGGTGCACCAGCAACAACAACCAAACAAACCCCAAGCGGCCAGGTCAGTCATGCACTATCCTCTAGTACGCTAGGCCGCCCCGCCCCACACGGCGAGGCGAGTCGAGTCGAGTCGACTCGCTCGCGTTCCCCGTTCCCCACTCGCAAAGCTTCGAATTTTTCCTACCCAAATTCACCACCACCACCACCTTCTTCTTCTTCCTCCTTCCTACAGACCCGCGCAGCACGCGTCCCCCGCGATTCGTCCAACCTCGCGCGCACGGAACCTCGCCGCCTTCCTCTCCCTCTGCTCGCCGCGCATTGCCGCCGCCCCCAGATTCCGTCCGTCCCTGCGCGCGCTTTTCTCCCTCCCCTCCCCTTCCCGCCACGCCTTTCCGCAAACCCCAAGCAACCCGCGCGCAAAGTTGTAAGCTTCCTCTTGGGAAGACACAGAGAGAGGCAAGGCGGAGCCGAAGGCCGAGTCCCTTGCCACATGGATCAGGGTCTCCGGCGAAGCCACGGGGATCAGCTGCGGTTCTTCTCGGGGTTCTCGGACCCGTGCGCCGTTGCCGGGGCGGGATCTTCCACCCGCTCTCTTCTCTTCTTCCTCCGGCGGTTTCTCTAGAACTTTCTCCCCCCTCTCTCTTTCTCTTTGCCTCTTTTCTTGTCGTTTCAGTACAAAAGCCCCCAGCTTCTTGCGCACCTGTGCGTGTGTGTGTGTTTCTTTTGGTTTTGGGTAGGTGGGCGTGGGTGGAGTGGAGTTGGGTGGCACGAGGGCCTCGCAATTTATTGCCTTCTGTCTCCTCTCCTCTCCTCTCCTGGAGAACAAAAAAGGAGGGGATTTTCTGTTGCTGCCTGAATCTGAGCTCTTCTGGCTCACTCCAGTACCAATTTGGACCTAATCAGGTGTTTATTCGGTTCAGAGAGTTTCTGCTCCCACAAATTCAGTAACCTCGGAGCAATTTGAGGTCTCAGTGGTGGTTGTGGATAGAGCAGTTTTGTTGCTGTGATTTTGGCTTGCCAGTCTTGGTAAATGGCCCGGGGGAGAAGAAGAAGGAGGCAGAAGCTGAAGCTGAAGCTCAGCGCATTGTACACCTTCGCGCTATGCAGCAAGGGATCAAGCGACGACCATTCTTCGCGAATTGGGACGACGGGGTTCTCTAGAGTCGTTTATGTCAACGAGCCCAGCAGGCATGATGAGGAAGGTTTTAGGTATCCGCTGAACGAGGTGTCCACAACCAAGTACAACCTAGTGACCTTTGTTCCAAAATCCCTCTTTGAGCAGTTCAGGAGAGTGGCCAATTTCTACTTCCTCGTCTCCGGTATCCTTGCGTTGACCCCGCTCGCGCCCTACACGGCCGTCAGTGCTCTCCTGCCATTGGGCGTTGTCATTGTGGCGACAATGGCAAAAGAAGGCATTGAGGATTGGAGGAGGAAACAGCAGGTATTCATGTTCACTATTATTTAATTCATATGGGTCTTAGTTTTGATTTTCAACTCCTAAGAACTTCATTGGCTTGAAAACATAATAGAGTATAACAATGTTTTGTAAACATGTTGGCGATTTCAAATAATTTTGGCATCTGTTTTCTTGCTTTAAGACTGTTTTGCGACCTGTACACTTCCTAGGTTAGCATCACCAAAAAAAAAAAGACAACTTGCATTATTTTATATTAGACATTTAAAGCTAACAGAATTTTCTCCATAAACCAACAAAGAATTTGAAGTACTTTTTTTTCCTGGGAAAATAATAAATTTGATTTGTGCAAAAGACCACTGATAACTTGATGTCCATGATGAAAGAAGAACAAGAACTTTGGAATGATGATTGTAAATTTAATCTATGTATAACTTTCATCATCTTAGAAGGCAACTGGCAAACTGAATTACCAAACACTTGTAATCTCAGTTGTACCACATGCCTTCTTTTTAGAACTGGCTTCATTTCTTGTGTCAATATTGAGCTCCTTTTGATATCATGGTATAACATGGCAAAATTAATAATCAACTTCTTTTTGTTTATGTGGTCTTCATGTAAGATGTTTATGTTATACTTTAATGAGGTACCTCTGAAGATTTCGTTAGCTTGGATATGTTGTGTACTATTTTATATGGTATTAGTATGTTAATTCGATATATGTTTATTCTTCACCCAGGATAACGAGCTCAATAATCGGATAGTAAAGGTGCATATAGGCAATGGCCATTTTGAAGAGAGAAAATGGAAGAATATCAAAGTTGGTGATGTAATAAAGGTGGAGAAGGATAGTTTCTTTCCTTCAGACTTGATTCTGCTTTCATCTAACTATCCGGATGGAATCTGTTATGTAGAGACTATGAACCTTGATGGTGAAACGAATTTGAAAATTAAGCAAGCTCTTGAGGAGACATTGCATTTGGAAGAGGATAATGGTTTTGTAAATTTCAGACAGACAATCAAATGTGAAGATCCAAATGCAAATCTCTATTCTTTTATTGGTACCATGGAATGGAAAGGCAAGCAGTACAATCTGTCACCACAACAGCTTCTTCTTCGAGACTCAAAACTAAGGAACACTGACTACATATATGGTGCTGTGATCTTCACAGGTCATGATACAAAAGTAATGCAGAATGCAACTGATCCTCCATCTAAAAGAAGCAAAATTGAGATGAGAATGGATAAAATTGTTTATGTGCTGCTGTCTTCACTACTCGTAATTGCATTACTTGGTTCAGTGTTTTTTGGTGTCTGGACCAAAAAGGATTTAAGGAATGGCAAGATGAAACGGTGGTATCTTCGGCCGGATGATACGACTGTCTTCTATGATCCAAAGCGAGCAACTCTGGCTTCTTTCTATCATTTGTTGACAGCCTTGATGTTGTACAGCTTCTTCATCCCAATCTCTTTGTACATATCTATCGAGATCGTCAAGATATTGCAGGCTCTGTTCATCAACCAGGACATTAAAATGTATCATGAAGAATCAGATAAGCCAACTCATGCTCGCACTTCGAATCTAAATGAGGAACTTGGTCAAGTTGATACAATTCTTTCAGATAAGACTGGGACATTGACATGTAACATGATGGAGTTCATTAAGTGTTCGATTGCTGGGATTGCATATGGTCAGGGTGTCACAGAAGTTGAGAAAGCTATGGCTCTGAGGAAAGGGGCTGTTTCAGGTGCTGAGATAGAAAATATGGAGTACACAGATAAAAAAAATGATGAAAGTCCTCACATTAAAGGATTTAATTTCAAGGATCCACGTATCATGGATGGAAACTGGACTCATGAGCAGAATAGTGATATGATAAGAGACTTTTTCCGTCTTCTAGCCATCTGTCATACATGTATACCTGAAGTGGATGAAGAAACTCGTAAGGTTACATATGAAGCTGAGTCCCCTGATGAAGCTGCATTTGTTATTGCGGCAAGAGAGTTGGGGTTTGAGTTTTACCATAGGGCACAGTCAAGTATAATTGTTCGTGAACGGGATCCAATTACAAATGTTGTAAAAGATAGGTAAGTCAAATTTCTTTGTTTCCTAATTAGATAGTTCTAACTAGCTAAATTTGAGAACCTTTGACATTCTTTTGCAGAAAGTATGAGCTCCTGAATGTCTTGGAATTCAGTAGTACACGGAAACGAATGTCTGTGATAGTTAAGGAACCGGAGGGAAGGATATTACTCTTTAGCAAGGGAGCTGATAGGTAAGCTATCCATTTAATCTAATTTCTGTAGCTTTTGTTACTGCTATCTTTGTTTCTGTTGAAGATTTCTTATTTATTTTGTCACTTGAAACAGTGTTATGTTCAAAAGGCTCGCACCAACTGGAAGAAAATTCGAGGAAGAGACTAAAAGGCACATAAATGAGTATTCTGACTCTGGTCTAAGAACCTTGGTTCTTGCATACCGTGTCTTGGATGATAACGAGTACATGGAATTCAGTGAGAAATTCAACACTGCCAGAACATCTTTAAGTGCTGACAGAGATCAAAAAATTGAAGAGGCAGTTGAGAGCATCGAGCAGGACTTGCTTCTTCTTGGTGCCACTGCTGTTGAAGACAAGCTCCAGAAAGGGGTATACAGTCTTTAGAACAGGCTGTCTTTTCCAGCCATATCCAGATGTTTTCTAGTGAACACTAATATTTTTGTTTATGTGCATGCACATTTATATTTAGGTACCCGAATGTATAGACAAGCTTGCACAAGCTGGAATTAAGTTATGGGTCCTCACAGGTGACAAAATGGAGACAGCTATCAATATTGGGTATTTTATCTTTCTTTTCTTGCGTGTGGAGAACAAACTTTAGTACAACATGGTTATTTTTCTGTTCTGATTCATGTGCTTCTTCATCTTCAGCTTTGCATGTAGCCTACTTAGACAAGGAATGACACAGATAATCGTTACCCTGGAAGCACCTGATATCATTGCATTGGAGAAAAATGGGGACAAGGAATCAATTGCAAGGGTGAGTAAATGATTGCATTACAATTATTTGGTGGATCATTAAATATGAATTTTTTTTACCTATGGAAGAACTGTACTTTTGGAGTGATAACATTCTCACCGATAGCTCCCAACTGTTGCATAAAATTGTAAGTGTAGAGAAATAGGCACTCACGTTTTAGCAAGAGATGCACTTACATTTATACATGTTAATTGTAGGAAATAAAAATCCTGATGTTGGTACTCTTTATTGGCTCTCCAGGAATCAAAGCAAAGGGTAATGGATCAAATAGAGGATGGAATCAAACAAATTCCATCCCCAAGCCAATCAAGTAGGGAATCCTTTGCACTGATCATTGACGGTAAATCATTAACATATGCCTTGGAAGATGATGTGAAGTTTAAGTTCTTGGATCTTGCTTTGAAGTGTGCCTCAGTCATATGTTGTCGATCTTCACCAAAGCAGAAGGCACTGGTCAGCATTTGGTTTTCTGAAGTTCATATTGCTCTATCATTTGTATGCACGTGAAGACATTGACTTGGTAGTTGGTGTAATAATTGCAGGTTACAAGACTTGTTAAACATTCACATAGGGTGACCTTAGCAATTGGTGACGGGGCTAATGATGTAGGCATGCTTCAGGAAGCTGATATAGGGGTTGGCATTAGTGGTGTTGAGGGGATGCAGGTTAAAATTCAATGCGTAGTGAATCTTTTAAATCTGCTTGTGCCCACTGTAATGTTTTTTTTTTATTGACATACTATTCCTGTTCTCATCGTTTTAGGCTGTAATGGCAAGTGATTTTGCAATTGCTCAGTTCCGCTTCTTGGAAAGGTTACTGCTTGTTCATGGGCATTGGTGTTATCGTCGCATTTCAGGGATGGTATGATTTTATTTATTGTTTAAAATTAGCTTTTGAAATTGAAGCATCATGTTGATCTCTTTTTTTGGGTGCAGATATGCTATTTCTTCTACAAGAATGTAACTTTTGGAGTCACTATCTTTCTCTATGAAGCATTTGCATCTTTCTCAGGGAAACCAGCTTATAACGACTGGTTCTTGTCACTATACAATGTTCTCTTCGCTTCTCTCCCTGTCGTTGCGTTGGGAGTATTTGACCAAGATGTGTCTTCAAGGCTGTGTCTGCAGGTACCTTAATGTCAAAATGTTTGGGATAAAAATTACTGTCTTTCAGAATATCCAAATTACACAATTTAGATATTCAAAGTCTGTTATTCCTCTTTGTTAGTAAAAATGGTTATGTGGTAATGTAGCACATATATTTGATATAATTATGTGATGATGGTGTTACTCATATAAAAAGGAAACGTGTGGGTTGATGATGTTCTCCCACCCTTGTACTCTGGGAGATCTTCTGTGGTTATATTTATATGTATGTAGACATTTATACATACGTCATGTGCATATGTAGGTGGTTATATATGCAATCTAAAATTAGAGGATAAAGATTTATGTACATGTTTTTGGATCTTATAGAACATTTATTTGCCATCCATCACATTATGTGGGTAATACAATTAGTCGTACAAAACACAAGAACGTTATACCACAGAAACCACTCACTTTACTTAGCCTTTTCAATTGACTTCTGTTTGCTTGTTAATTGCAGTATCCGGGGCTCTACCAAGAAGGTGTGCAGAATATATTGTTCAGTTGGCGCCGGATAATTGGCTGGATGCTTAATGGCGTAATGAATGCCATCTTAATCTTTTTCTTCTGCACTACTGCCTTTGGGTTACAGGCATTCCGTCAGAACGGCCAAGTTGCTGACTTGAATGCCCTAGGAGCTCTTATGTACACTTGTGTGGTATGGGTAGTGAACTGCCAAATGGCACTCTCAGTGAACTACTTCACCATAATCCAGCACATATTCATATGGGGTAGCATTGCTGCATGGTACCTCTTCATTGTGGGTTTTGGTGCATTGGCCCCAAATCTTTCAACGACGGCTTACATGGTCTTCACTGAACAATTGGCTCCAGCCCTTTCATATTGGTTGATGACCCTTTTTGTTGTAGTGGCAACACTCGTCCCTTACTTTAGCTATGCTGCAATCCAGATCCGCTTCTTCCCTATGTTCCATAATAAGATCCAGTGGAAAAGATACTTAGGGAAGGCTGAAGATCCAGAGGTTGCAAGGCAGTTGTCATCACGACACCGGACATCGTCAAACCAGAGGATGGTTGGGATCTCTGCTCGCCGTGATGGCAAGGCTATGCAAATAACAAGGGAAGCCGATCAAGAACTTCAGGGATAGCTATTTTTTTCCTTTAGATTTTGTGTTCTGTACAGATTATGCGATGTTGTCTCCAGGAAGATGACAGAAATTTAGATGAATTGGAATTTGCGGACATTCCTGGATTGTTGTTTATACAGTATTTCTGGAGTTCTAGTTTAGATAGAGCAAGACCACAGTGTTTCTTATATAGACCACACCTGATGTAAAGTTCAGTTTTAGGAATTTAAGGTAGTGTACTTTTTCCCTTTTTTCTTTACACCTCTTGATGTATGTAACTCGATGGTATAATTTCATATTGTTGGTATTTTAAACCAATGATGGTAAGGATTATGATGAAATAATGGCTCCAATCTTTTATTGGAAAGGACCATCAGTGGATTTATGATAAAATAAACTTGTGGTTTCGGTGTTTGTGAGATACATTTGTTCTGTATATTGTTTCACATTTTTGAGCTACTTTTGTTTGTGGTCAACAATTTTCTTGTTCTTATGTTATCTTGGAAGTGTATTTCATACTAAATGGTGAAAATGGAAATGCCATTCACAAAAATGCAGTATTTATTCTTCTAGGAATAAGAATTATCAACTATTTATCATGGACAATATTTTAAGTTGGGCCGGCCAAGTGACCATTTTCATTAAGAAATCTTACAACAAAAACCGAACGATATAGAGCTACATCAACACCATGATCTTATATACTCTCTCTGTTGCCCATTGCAAGAGATTTTAGCCTCCTCATCTCAAGTCTAGATCCACTGACATTCATATAACATTCATATGAATTTAGGCTTGTCTTTTATATGAATCTAGACGTATCTATGAACAACGTACATTGAGACATGTATCACTCTATTTAAAAACTGAAACACCTTACAATATGAAACTGAATAAACAAACAAGCACATGAAACAACGAACCAATAACTTGATTCCAAACTAAGCTGAAGCCAGTAACAACATCAAGCAAAGGAGGGTTCAAAAGGAACATGAAAAAAAAAATGCTACCATCATATAATTTTTTTGCAGTATACTATCATTTACTTTTGTGGTCACATTCACAAACATTTGCCTTTAAATTTTGCTTCTGTCCTACCATGCTACTAACCTGCAATTCAGGGTTTTGCCTCCTCACGTCTCCGCCGCCGGCTGCTTCACCTCCTCCTCCTCCGCCGCCGGCCGGCGAGCTTCCCGCCGCCACCACCATCGCCGGCTACCGGCGAGGCCCACGCAGCCATACCGCTCGTCGGGCCCCTCGGCCCTCGCCGCGCACGCCCGGCCCACGACGCAGGACACCGCCGTCACCACCAGCACGGCGGCGAGCACCGCCAAGAACGCACCGACCGACCCCGACCCGTGCCCGTGCCGCGGCGCGGTGGCGCTGCCGGACACGTCGTACGCCGGCAAGGACGACGCCGTGGCCATTGTTGGTGATGGAACAGTGGCGACCACTCTGAGCTGGGGAGGAATGGCAGTGAGTGAGTCTTCTTGCCCCAACCCCAATTGCCATGAAGTGATCGTGAGTGGAAGGTATTGACTATTGAGGAGGAGAGGCAAAAGTTAGTAAGAGGTGTGTGAGGGGGAGCTGTGCTGCTGATGCAGTAGAGGATAGGGAAAAAATATGTATTCCCTCCGTTTTTTTATATTTAACGCCGTTGACTTTTAAGCAAAACTTTGACTATTTATCTTATTCAAAAAAATTATGCAAATGCCATCTATTTTGATATGAGTTATTTCATTATTAAAGAAATTTGTATGATGACTTTTGTTTTTATATATTTGATTAATTTTTTTGAATAAGATGAATGGTCAAATTTGAGTTTAAAAGTCAACGGTGTCAAATATAAAAAAACGGAGGGAGTAGTACTGAATAGAGGTGAGGAAAAAAAGAGGGAAAAATTAAAGGCTTGTATGTAAGTCCTGCTTTTGTGTGGAAGAATTAAGTGGACAGCAACATGGCCAAAAAGGAGAAAGCTGGATGGATGGAGGGCTACAAGTCTTGCTATTAAGATCAGATGGTGTGCATGCATATGCATGTGCATGTATCCACAAAAAGAGAGGAACTGATCTGATCTAATCATGGGTTAATGGTGTGCATGCCAAGAACAACTGTTTGGATGGAGAGGAATTAAAGAGAAAGGAGAAAGAATAGGGGCTGGATTGGAGGACAAAATATAACAAAGAAAAAGGAGGCTATTCAATAATATCTTGAGTGAAATATCCTTGTATTACGTAAATTAACCAATGAACCTGTTTTGCTTCAAAAATGCTTCCACTCTTCCCTTGACAGTGATACTAAATAATGCCACTCTAGAAACTATGTTCCTCTTCCCCTGCAAAATTTGGCTGATGATATGATCTTAGCAAATTTATTGCGTACCAGTACCACGTTTCTCACTGTGTTGTTGGCTTTTTCTGGTTGCTGACCGACGTATCCTATGGAAATGTTATATGAATCAGCTAGACAATTGATTTATCTATTCTCCCTCACCAAAAGGGGAAAAAGAACGATATATCCATTCTAGTTGAATCTGGGAACGGCAGGGGCGTTTTCCACCAGTTTATTGGTAGAGCGCTTTATTCGTTAGTTTATTGGTAGAGTAGGGATACTGCAAATTGAGCTTTCTCTGAATCTTTTCCTACGCAGAAGCTGGGGACAGACTAAAGCTTAAAGCCCAGAAGGAATTAATCATGCTGTGTTGCTTGTTTAATGGACAATGGTACTCAGCTTTGTTCCATCCCTGCAGGCGCACTATTTTGAATGGATTGTACTACTATTACAAGTTTCTGGCCGACACAATGTCCCCTGATTGTTTGAATTGTTGATGAACAGAGCGGCCATAACCGGCTAGCAAAGTTGATTCGGACTGACAAGCACCCGTCTTATCATCAACTTTCGGGGCAGACCTTGAGGATTTCACACCCAATCAGCGAAGACAGACATTTATGGCACAAATCAGTAAAAATTGGATGAGGGTAAGAATCGGTGAACGATGAATGCTAAATGGTGAGGGAAGACCGGAAGAGGGAAGAAAACTGCATGCAACAATGTTTGAGAGGTGTTCCCGTATTTTCATATTACTAGCTAAATACCGACGCTTTGTTACGGATAAAAGAAAGTGTATTTTTTTGAAATGTACAATATATCTTTCTGCTATAAGAAGTATTCGCCTTAATTTGGTTTTATATGTGGATATTCATTTAGAGTTGATTATTTTGATGTTAATAAGTTTTTTTCTTTTTTTAGGGGTGGGGTGGTAATTATATTCAAAATAAGAGTGGAGTTACCGATTCACTTCCACCACCAAAAAGCTACAAAATTCCTCTTGTTTATTTATAACTGGAATTGGCTACAGATGCTTCAAAAATAGTATGGTCACTCAAAAATCAACATGGTTGGCCTTATAATTTCAACTAGAAAGACTCATGCTAAAACTTGATGGAATTTTTGCATAGGATAAAGTAGTGAAAGTAAATTCTCAAAAATATATAGATTAGCAAAAATACTCATGCATTACAATAGGATATCCAAATTATCATGAGAAGCCCCGCCCGACCGCATGACCTGTGTATTACATCCTTGTGTAACCGCAGGTGTGGCTGGAATTTTGTGTTGTGTAGGTTCTTCCCGGTATAACATCTTCAGGGCTTCTTAATGTTAATGCATTGATCTATTCAAGCTGCTTCCTAATGCAGTCAAGCCTGTGGAGATGGAATTAAAACAAAACGTATGTGGCCATGGAATATATTCTCACTGCCCTAAATATAAGGAATTTATAGGTTTCCATTTGTTTTGTAAGAATGTAGTGTTTCGAAACAGATCCCAATCCCAATATCTATAGATTTTAAGCAAAAAAATTAGCCTCCAATGATACCGTAAAGTCCATCCCAAAAATTGGAAACTTCTTCTCAATAATTGTGGTTCACAAGTTGTGAGAGCGGTGAGAGCCAAGATCATTCCCAATCATATCGCACAATGCCTGGTGCGTCACATGCACCTAGCAGGAGAGTTCTTTTAATGTTTTGTACGGGTGGCACACTTTGTTTTTTTGTTTTAGAGATCTGGTTTAGGCTATCTATTAGGAAGATTAATATTTTTGTACACCTATAATCTAGTTAGGAATCTGAAAAACAGTTTTTTGGGGATAAAACTTTTGGTTACTGTTGATGCTCTAATATAAGCATAGTGCAAGTTGTTCCATCAATCAATTCTCATCTCATTTACATTTCTTCCCATGGTAATATCGTATGTCCAACTATTCTCCCCCTGCCACCACTTATTTAATTAGGGGTATTCTGGTCTTTATCTCCATACTTAATCTATTTAGATCGAGAATGGTCCCTTATGTTTGATGACAGAGCAACTGATAAGACTGCCGATATATGCAAAACCAATCAAGAAGGAATGTCCTGATATATGCAGAACCAATCAAGACGGCATGTAGAGCTGATATGGGCCAATATTTCAAAAAAGTTAGTTATTTCATTGTTTAAGCCAGACGCTTAGATTTTTAAGTTTTAAATAATACTTCTCTACGATCATAATCTTATCAGGTTTTATAGATGTACCTATTGATGTAAAATTTGGTTCCACGTGTTTAACACCGAAGGTCTGAGAGATCTGCTTAACTCTATGATCCTGCAATCACAAGAATAAGAAAATTAAAGTTAGATGCCAAGTTGACGGGTAGCTAATAGCAAGAGTTTTACGATCGGCTGTCAGGTCCAATAGATCTGCATTGGCTATATTAAATAGGAATGAGCCGATGGAGCATATGATATGAAATTGAATTAAAGATAATCTATCGGCTGAAACCTCGATAGAATCATACATGCCTAAAACCGATACATCTAAA
>CM002484.1:9759349-9770004 GCA_000325765.3 Leersia perrieri
CAGGATAATAATAGATTACTGAAGATTGACTAATGTGTGAGGGAAGACAAGAAAGCCAATACATTAGTATTTGCGTGTAGAAATCTTGTAGTTAGCTTTTCATTAGTTAGACAAGTACATTGATTTTTACTTTTTCGTGCATTTGCACATGTACAACTGATCTGTAAATTCTACTTAATATTCAATAATATATATTTTTTTAATTTCTGTATGACTCTTGTGTGATTTCTACAGTGAAAGCATTATCTTGATATGATTATAATTAAGGGTTAATTAGATCCGTGCCATTGCAATTTGTCATGCTCGGAGAAATGCCGTTAAAATTCGTAAAACCGGCTAGTGTCACCATAATTCTCTCAAAATTGGAATGATGCCTACCATCACATTTTCCATCCATCCGTCACGTTTTCCGTCTACTCCGTCCTTTCTCCGTCTTCTTCTATCTCTTTGCACGCTGCACTCCACTGGCTGGCGAGCGGACGCACATGCGTCGGCCAGCAGCCGCTGCCGCGATGCGGGGGACCACATCCGGACCGGCTAGCAGCCGCCACCTGCACGGCCGCACCTGCGCTGGCCAGCAGCAGTAGCCGCCGCCGCGGTGCAGCCGACCACACCCGCGCCGGCGGTCGCACCACCACTGCCCGTGACGCGCCGCCCACCCCCTCGACCAGATCTAGCCAAGGGGTGGCCGGATCTGGTGACAGCGACGCCAGGCGCCCGGCCCGCCACCATGCCGGCCAGATCCCGTCGTCACTCTCCACTATGTGGTGCGGGGGGAGGGGAGCAGATCCGGTGATGAGCTCCAGCGGCGGTGAGGCAAGGAGGAGGGAAGGAAGGGGTGACGCGGAGGAGGAAGGGGGTGGCGGCGGCGGCGCCCTACCCGCCGGCGTGAGCTCGCGTTGTTCGGCGTGACGTGGAGAGGGAGGAGACGAGGGTGGCGACAAAGCTTGGCGCCATCGCCGGCGAGCTCGAACGGCGGGTCAAGTTGTTGGAGGCCAAGTGTGATGAGATCGCCGGCGTGGCGAAGAAGACGGAGGTGTATAGTAATTGGCTCCATTGCGAGCTCCAAGGTTTGTGAACTTTGAGATTTTCATGGAGAAATCGATGGGTTTCTTTGTCTGAATTTGTGAATGGTACTTACACTTGTATGTGTGAGTTGTACTGTTATATTTGTGTGGGGAATTTGTCGATTTTCGGTGTCAAATTGATTTGTTCGGAGGTTTGTTTGATGATGTTGATGGCGAGCAGAGATGAGAAAATATTCTGAAAGTATTAAATCGGAGATGAATCCTGATGTTCATCAGGAGAATGAGATGAATCGTGAGCTCGCGTTTTCTAACTGGGTTCCCCACGTGCGAGCTCGAAGGCGGTGGTTGGGGAGTGGGGAAAGAGGGGAATGGAGATGGGGATGTGGCAGAGGAGGTGGCGGTCCGGTGCCGGGCCTCTCCTGCCGGCATGGTCACCGGAGAAGAAGGGAAGAAGGGGAGAAAATGGAAGAAAATGGAAAAACGATAGAAGGAGACATAGAGCTGAGTTGGCGGATGGAAAAGGTAACGGCAGTGGCAATGTTTTTGATTTCATAGAAATTGCAATGGCATCCAACCGGTATCATGAATAGTAATAATATTTCTCTAATCCGAACAAATTGCAGTGGCACGTAACCAATTAACCCTATAATTAATCACGTGCAAAGGAATCTACAAATCCAGAAGGAAAGATGCCTCTACGTAGAGACGTTTTCAGATCTCTGACACGTCGTCCGAATGTCTCATATCATGTAGAGATGTTAAATAAAATGTCTTTAAATTTTAGAGTAAGTTTAAAATACATGTTTTATGGTACAAGTGACAGAAAGCTACATATTGATACTTGTCACTTAACTATACATATCATGCTATTATTGTTTCATAAAACTACACTAACTTTTCTCCTCAAAGAAAAAAAAACTACACTAACTTCCATAAAACTACACTATTAGAAAAACTTAATAATGTATTTTTCTAAAACTTAGTATAGTTTTATGAAAAATTAATACAATGATATTGTAATTAAGTGACAAATGTTAAAATATATGTTTTGTGCAACTCGAACCACAAAATATGAATATGTAGTTATGTGAAATTTTCTCTAAATTCTAAATTTTATGACGGTTCTAGAACGTTTTTCTGAAGCGTCTTCATATCCTATAAAAACGGTTGAGAACGTCTCACCAGCGTAAATAAAGCGTCTCCATAGGGTATTTTTATTGTAGTGGCGCCTTAACGTGTGGGCCGTGTGGCAGTTCATGTGTGCAAGCACGGTCTGAGCAGAGCAGCGGCTCGGCTTGGTCTCGCGCGGGAGGCAGCAAGAGTCTCGCACGGGACTCTGAGTGTCGCACGATCACGGGAGATCGGAGAAAACGAAGACGAGTCCGATCCACGGCTCGGCTGGTGGATACATAGGAAGCGAGCGTACTTTGGTTCATGCGGATAGAGAGATCGACTATGAGTCAATCTTGCGGAAACGGTACAATGAGACCGATCGAGTCAATTTTTTGTACGTCTCTTAAAGTTTAGCCAATTTTCTCTATGCACTTGAATTTTGCTCATTCTGTTGTATGCTCTTCAATTGTAACATAGATCTATTCTATTCCGTTAGTTAACCGTTAAATATGTATAAATATTTTGGAATCAGGTTTACCCTTCAACAGGAAAAGAATGCATAAATATTTTGGAATGTTACATAAAAATATCCATTACTTTTATAAGTATGATATGTGAAGCTTTCAATATATATATTTGCAGTCATATATGATCATTTAAATGGTAAATATAACAATTAGTTTTGTATATATAACATTATTTTAATATATAAAATAAAACAAATATGATATATATAACATATAAAATATGCTACGTACCTCTTCGTAATCAATGTGAGGACGCCCTAGAATCTAAGTGGTGTACTCGTTTGAGATGTGTCAGCACGAAATATCTGGCAGATTGGGATCTTTAATAAGAACCAAATAAATACAGTAACCATTCATCCTCGTAGCAGCCCCTGACACACCTAAAAGGAGTAAACTACAGAGACTCTGAGTGTCGGACTCGAAATAAAAGACGTAACCAGATAAATAGCCACACCAGTCTCCTACGTCATATGCTCGTCGACCACTCGATGATGGCGACCACAAACATACCCTAGTGACTCGATCTCAACAAAGGCTATTTTCCGGTTGCGGCAGTTACTTCTAAACCCATCCTCGTATGTGTTAGCTGCCCAGGAATGCATCTAGCCCACACAAATCATCTCAAGCAATGACATCAAAAGTAAAGTGGATCTAAGCATAAACATAATAAGACATAATAAAACTAGACTATTACAACTAAATATTACCTAGGCCGATTGGCCAAATAAATATGATTCAGCGGAAGCTTTATATCCATACCCACAAGCAATTCCGACTAGGGGTAGACCTTATAGAATCATCCTGGAAAGAGTGACGGTTCCCGCATAGCACGATGAGTGGGAGTCCACACTAAATCTAGAACTTATGGCCATAAACCTAGAGCTTAGCGTCGTTAGGATAAGTGGCCAACCAACCCTAACATCATGTAGGATGATATGGTCACACCTCATGAGGCACTGCACCGTTGTACAAGAGGAAAAACAATACGGTAGTCTTTCTCATGAGAGCAGTACAGTTACTTAACTCAAACACTACACTGGATACAAGTCGAAGGGAAGAAATAAAAATCAAATAGGAAATGTTTGTATGATCTTAGACCACATAATTTAATTTAGGAGGTTTCAAATGCTTATGATATGTGAGTTGCTACAAACTACAGATTTTGCCACCAAACCATTTATGGGCACAAAACCAGTAGTAGGAGCCATCTTCACAAATTCTTATATTGTCCATGTCATAAGAACCCTGAGTTTTAGGGCAATTACAAATCAGTCCTAAACTCCGATTAACCTCCAAAAATTTGAAAACATGAGGGACTATAATGCAAAAGTATCAAATATCTCACCACTCCACCAAGTCAAAGCAAATGGGCAACATCAACAGGAGGTGTCGCAATTTCAGGGATTTTTTTAGAAATAATAGTTTTTAAATAGAAAATTATAAAAATAGATGACAGACCGAAGAGATTGCAAAAATAGATGACAGCCTGGACGGCAGGAGGCCTCCCACCGGGGCCCGAACGGTAGGGTCCTCCCGCCAGGCCTTGTAACGGTAGGAGGCCTCTGACGGTACGAGCGCAGGGACATGCACTGATGCACACGTACGTACGTTGCTTTGGCAGTATAAGGGTAACAGTATTATACGTAAAACGAGAAACAGCATTACTATATGATTAATTAAGTATTAGCTATTTTAAATAAAAAATGGATTATTTTGACTTTTTAAAATGACTTTCATTTATTTTTTTTCAAAAAACACACCGTTTGGTACTTCGGAAAGCGTGCATCCGTAAAAAATGAAAAAATCGCAGAAAAACTTTTAGAAAAAATTCGGTAATGCTTCTGTGAATTTTTTTTAAAATAATAATTTTTGTGATTATTTTTCCTCTTTTCAGAAATGATCGCAAAAATTATAATTTCTAAAAAAATAATCGCAGAAGCATTACCGGTTCAAAAATTTACAAGAAAGTAAGCACGCTTTTTTTTCCTCTTTTTGCGATTCTTGCCAAATTATTATTTCCAAAAAATTCGGAGAAGCATTATGACGATGGGAAAATCGGGACGAGGGTCCCGCTATCCGCAAATCGTTAGAGACAAATTAAATTTAATTTAGAATGCAAGAAAATAAACAAGAATATTAAATTTATGCAATATAGAGTAAGCATATAAAGATCCTGTATTTAGTCATATTTTGTTATATTCTTTGAGTTGGCCTTTTATGTCGGATTTCTTGGACTTATTCATTGGATTTATTCGTTCTTCAATTATTCGGCGTCTCAAGCAAGTGCGCCTCCTTTGAACACATTATTTCTATGTTTTATGGGCTAACGTTTTTATTGCAAAACTGCATGTGTTAGCTAGATGTATATTTGTGAAAATTATGTGAATGTGGTTAAATGGTAGCTATGACCTATTTGCTGCATATTTCCACCTTGAAACTTGTCATCCTTGTTGATTATAACCATAGAATGCATTAGAGTACTTTAATTGTACTCAAATGGGGTCTATACTTGCTTATAATATTGCCACATGCTTGCTGATTGTAACCATGCTCAGATTAATGCTATAACCATTGTGATCACTTTATACAATTGAAAATGGGAATTTTACAACTTCTGGACTGAGGTGAAGCGTCTTGTTATTTGTGAACTAAAGTAAAGTGAAGGAAAACCCATTTTTAGACTTGGACGACGAGTGGTACGTATATGGTGGTAGTTGCGTGCCGATAAGGGATGCGTTAACCTAAATTGATTAAGGACCGAACTCTATGTCACCATCTAGGTAAACAGTACTGCCACATGTGTTATGTGCTAGTATGGGATGGCCTTAGCCGATTAGGTTGCACGTTGTCTATCCTTGCATTGGAAGGCCACAGTAGTAACCTGTGATATGCCAGCAACAGTACTGCGTGGTTATGTTTATGAATTGTGAATGTAAATGAATTGTCTTGAATGTGGGGAGCAACTGTATAGTTTCGCCACCTGTGTATTGAACTTGGGCAACTGTACTGCTCTCATGAGTTTGAGTTAAGTTGATGTTGTATCAAAATTCAGTGTATAAATATGAAATGTATATATATGCAATGTATGAGATGTGTGCATATATGCAAGCTTTGTAATAAGATAATTTATGATTAAAGAAATATGGTTATGTTGAAGAATTTATTTATAATTACGTGGAACTTAAACTCATAGATTATATATTGATTTTATACGATGCACATGTAACCTATTAGGAAATGTGCGAGAGATCCAAAAACATTCAAAACCAAAAAGATTTAAACACGCAAACATCCAAATGATGCATAGGAGCAATATTGAATTTTCCACCCAAGGTTTGGCTTTGTGATTTATGGATTTGTTATTTTAAAATTTAAATTAAGACCCACCTCCTAAAGAAATGTGTTAGCTTTTTAAAATCTAAGAGGGACAATGTAGTGACCTAGCCGTGTTCTTAAACAAATCATTGGTCAGTCTACACCTGCTAGTGCTTAGGCAGTGTTGATTAAAAACGAAAATTTTCCCACGTAAAATCATAACTGGAAGCTTAGGTACGACCATCGATGCTTAGCTAGGTCATTTGGTCGAAGTGATGTTTTGGGTATGTTACAATCAATAATAAATATTGAATGTTTTGTCATTAAATAAAAAATATTTGCCATGAATAATACCTCACACAATAAATTCATGAATATAAAAGTCACGTAAAACAATTTTTACCCTTACAATAATATAATGCACAAATTTTTGTATTCCTTCAAAATCTAAAGGTAAAATTGACTTTTTTTTAAAGTTATCAATGGGTCAACTAACGATCAACCTAAGGAAATGAGTATGAAAGGGTCAAAACTAAAATTCGGTGGCATACAAAAGAGTGGGCAAAACATAGGGACATATAAGGAGTTGGCTAAAGTTTCATGGATACGCAAGGAATTGCCTCATTTGTGAGAGATAAATTATAATCGTTTAGGACTTTGAGGGATTGAGTCCTACTCTAATTTATATAATTTGTATAAGGAGATTTTGTGGAATAATAATGAGGGATGTTTGATCTTTCAGGTAAGCCATGGCTGAGAGATTAGAGATATGTGCTTTGGTTGTACCTTATGATAACATATTCGAGTAATAAATACAAAATTCATTTATCAAGACGTTGACGAGATCTTTCAGTTCATTAAGTTTGCTTGATCTGGTTTTGTATGCTTTCGCTGAAATTCTGATACATGGATTGCGAGGTTTTTTTCCTCTTTAACCTTTGATTTGTTTGCATTATATGATTAAGTTTCTCTCGATGCTTCTAGCCCTCTGCATCTGTAAATTGTAAGTCCATTGACAGAAAAGGCCATATTTGTCAAGGAGGACCTGTCATCCCATCTTTTTATTTAGAGGACTTTCAGTAAAAACTTCGGTAGTTTTCAGTGAACTTTATCATTTTTTCTCAATATATTTGTGCAGGTATTGACTTGTAATAATGTTATGTGCGAACGTGTATACCGCAGACGTGCCAAAGGAAACGCCGTGCCATCGAGTGCGGTGCACGAGGAGTAGGCGCGGAGAGCACGATGGTAGCGTAAGGGATCACGCTCACCGTTTTTGGATACGCTACAGTAGCTTGCAAATTCAGTTAATTGTTAGCAATTATCTCTCCATTGGTTTAGTTAATTTTTTAGCCTTTGTAAGCCTATACAAGGCAGAGTTTTTCTTTTTTGCTAATGTAACATGTTTTTTTTTGGCTTTTTCATGCAAATTAGCGCTCAATACAAATGACCACTATGTCTATATTTAATGTGCATTTTAATAATTGAAACTTCCTTCTAATACCTCCACGCATACACAAATTTTATTGAGTGGGTGCATACATGAAAAAAATGGAGAAGAAAAAGGACATCACCTTTGTTACAATTAATTTATTGAGACCCACATAGCCTTTTTTTCCGACTGGGAAGAAAACTTCCATTAATCACCAGGATTACAATCAGCATGTACCAGGTCTTTAACACACGTGGGGATTACATGCCACCTCCCCGACGTGACGTCGCCTGTTACTTGCTTAGCTAGCACATGAGCAGCTCTGTTACAATCTCTACCAGCGAAAGATAAAGAAAAACCATGAAAATGCATGCTCAACTCATGAATCTCCCTCAGCACTGCCATCGCAGGTGATCGCTGATTGTCTCCTGCATTCCACAAATTACCCAACTCCTTGCAGTCCGTTTCCAAGTTCACCCTTGACAGACCAGACTGCTGGGCAAGATGCAAACCATCCCTGCACGCAAGGGCTTCCATGAGCATTGCATCTAAACCATGGACATACCATTTAGCTGCACCTTTAATGAAAGTACCCCGGTGATCTCAGAGTACTGCTCCTGTCGCCCCACTGCTATGATCAGTGTAGAAAGCCCCATCGACATTGCATTTGACCCACCCTTCCTGCGGTGGCACCCATCGCTTCATCACAACACTCCTTGCTTCCGGCACTGTTGATTTCAGCAGCTGCCATAGATCAAAAGCTTCATCAATCGCCCATTTTACCACCGTTGTTACTGGCACGACAGGATCGCCATGTCGCCGCCTGTTTCTTTGCCTCCACAATGCATACATAGTGATGATTATTATCACTGCTCTTTCTTCATCCGTACAACAGCTGTTATATAGCAGCTCCTTCGCCCACATTACCGGATGTAGCCGCGGCAGCTTGATGCCCCTCAACTCCCTGATCTGTTCCCAAAATCTCTTCGCAACTGTACATTCCATCAGAACATGGCGAATCGACTCCGCTCCCTCGCCGCACACTTCACAATTGGCAATCGGCTCAATGTGTCTGTCATGGAGTTTTTGTCTTGTCGGGAGAAATTCATGGAGCACCCGCCACCAGAAAACTCGTACTTTCGGTGGAACACACAGTTGCCATACCTTTCTTCCATACATCAGATGATGAAGAACTGGCCATTTCATCAGGGATACTGCATTGCCATGCCCCGTCTAGCAGCCTATAAGCCGATCGGACCAAATAAAAACCATGTTTCTCCAGCTCCCATGCACACACATCTTCTCCTTGATTCCTCGGCGGTATCCTCAAAATTGCTTCAGTATCGACCGGGAAGAACAAACCCCGTATGAGGTCCTCATTCCACTGACCATTCGCAGTAATGATATCAGACACCAACTCAACATTGTGCCCGTCAGCTGGAGTGAGCGGCTGTGCATTGAAATGTTGAGGTATCGAGCGCTCCTTCCATATATCAGTGGATGATCCATCACCTATCTAGGAAAGACTTGTTTTACGGGGAAAAAAGTTAAATGCCAGAAAAACTTGTTTTTTTTTTTTGGGGGGGGCGGGGACGGAGAGAGTACAGTTTATTCAAATCATATATTGGGCTTTGATTTTACATTGGAAGAAAACATCTGTTTTATAGTAAACTGGACTTTACAAGGGTAACATATATTTAGTTATCTTTTACTTCTGATATTTGTGTTTCAATAAGGATATGATGGGCATGGACAACCATGATAATTGGCTTATCTAAGCATGGTCATGTCAATTTGTGCAGCTGGTGAAACGAATGCAGTATGTGGGCCATGTTCGTTTGTGTCAGGTGGTCTTTTCGCTAATTCCGCACGAAATATGAGAAAAGTAATTAACATATGATTAATGAAGTATTAGCTAATTTAAACTTGAAAAATGGATCATTTTGACTTTTTAAAGTTACTTTTGTGTAGAATTTTTTTTTGCAAAAAATACACTGTGTTAGCGGTCCGGAAAGCATGCCGAAGGAAAAAAATACTGTATATTTTCTAGCCAATAGGGATGTAATGAACTTTTCGGATGTGTATGTTCGGATAAAGGAAAAAAACAAAATAATAACTCACACAAAACAAGAAATAAATATCATTAGTACATGATTTATTAACTATTAACTATTTTAAACATAACAAATGGGTTAATTTTAGTTTTTAAAAAACAACTTTTATGTACAATTTTTGTTTTCAAAAATATACCGTTTAAGCGGTTTGGAAAGTGTGCGCATGAAAAGAAACATTGTATGTTTTTTCCGGCACAGTTTCTTTTGGTGGCATCTGGCCAATCATGTTGCATTTGTAGGTGTGCTTAGGCCCCGTTCGATTGTGATGAGAGGAGTTCGATTATTTCAGGCATATAAAACAAAAAATGTCATTATTATTTAAGTATTTACTGTTGCAAACTTTAAAAATGGATTTATTTGACTTTTTAAAAGAGTTTTATAAAAAAGTGTTTTCAAAAAATGTACCGTTTAGCGTTGCGAAACGTGCAGGCGATAATCCGATGAGTAAAAATCCTAAATTAGCTAAAAGGAACTCGGCCTTAGTTACCGCTTGCAGCCATGCAGGGAGATAGACAAGGCCAGAAAGTATTTTGAAACCATATTGGATCGTTACGGCATCATACCAATAAATGAACGTTACGGGTTGTATACTTATACAAGATAATAATTCTATATCTTTTTTGACGTCAATTTCAGAACTGCGATTGATCGTCAAAACATAGATATATTTTAGTTGCCTAAACTGAGTTATACAGGGGCTGTTCGGGCATTGAAAAAAAAAACAGTGCTGAAATATTCCTACGGTGTTTTTATATTTTTTTTCTTTCCAAGCGCAAGCTTCTGAACGGCTAAACGGTGTATTTTCTGAAAAAAAATCTATACGAAAGTTGTTTTAAAAAGTAAAATTAATCTTGTGTTTAAAATAGCTAATAGTCAATTAATTATATACTAATGATATTTCTCAGTTTATGTGCGTTGCTATCGCTTATTGTTAATATGCATCCATGTTGCTTAACTAGTTTTATAATTTGTGAGATTTTTTTTAAAAAAAACTAGTATTGAATGCTCTAGAAGTCATAATATTTGTGGATAACAATAAGTGGTACAATTAAACATATAAATATCTATATTTTTAACGATAATTAGGCAGTGACATTTGTTATAAATCTAATGACTATAGTGCACT
>CM002484.1:9771871-9791399 GCA_000325765.3 Leersia perrieri
GAAGGCAATATAAAACATGTACGAAATTCTGGGTTATGTATATTAACTTCTTACGGTGAATGGACAGAAATAGAAAACGGATAATAAAAATGGTATCTGAATCAATATGAACTTGAGGTGAATAGATCTCAAAGAAAAAACTTCAGGTAACTTAATTTTACGTAAATTCGAGGTAATTCCGAGATCATACTATTATTACTTAAATTATGAATTCAAGCAACATTGGTAAGAAGACCCTTATGATTGGTCATTGTATAATGAACTGCACAGACAAAATTCTGTATGAAATTAACAATTTTGCTGCACATGATTAAAAAATATACTCTGATAAAATCACTGGTCAACGAATAACCAAATTCTGTGTTAAATCATCAAACTGCCTGAAGGTTCACATAATTTTTGATGATTTTTCCTCAAGAATTGTCTGTAGTGATTTGTCTCCTCATTATTCAATTTAACTCAAGATACACCATGTTTAAAGATCAGCATGTCAAATAACTGCTTGACTGAAACTTGCTCGGTCTACAGAGATTCAGTTTGCAAGCTTACTGCTCAGAGTTTGTCCTGTGCAATACAGAATAGTAAAACCAGTGCAGAATCAATGGTCAGAAAAATGGAGAACAAATGAGCACACACAGGATATATAATTCAGCAATCAAATAAGGAATTATTGTATAAAATCCAGCAAAAAACCTGCAAATTTTGAAGGAAAAATTGAAGTGATTAATATATGGGCGTAAATGGAATAATAAATCATTTGCTTAAAGTGTCATCCGCAAGAGTGGCAAATAGTTAAATGCCCCGGCGTAAATACTGTTGTATAGGGGAAATTTTGTCAAATTGGGAACTGAAATCTGTTTGAAATCGACAACTTGAAACACAAACAAAAAAACAGATTTGATTATTCATCTGCATCACCCTCCAAAATAAAAAGATTACTCATCTGCACCAGCCAATGTGAGATTAGAAGACAGTTAGACAGATTTAACTGGATGAGTGACGCCACACTGAGAATAACAGAGAAGGTAAAATTATATGAGGTTTTACCTAGATCAAGGATGAACCCACACAGCATGATATGTAAAAGCCCTATTATATATAACAACATACCCAGAAAAGGTCTCTCTGCGAGTACCACATTCTGGCAGCACCATTGTCATTCAAAAGTATAATATAGGTCGAGCATGAAGTAGAACAGCTTCGTTGGCCAATCAGTTGGATATGAATCAGAGGGGCAACAACACCAATCGTGGTACTGCGTCATGATTAACAGTGAACACAACATTATATATGAAGATAGGAAGGGGAGGTGATATACCAAATAATCAATTAGCCCAATAATCAAAGCGACAGTTATCCTTAGAAGATGAAGACGAATAGACAAAAATAAACAGTCAGCTTGGTAGACGCTCCTCCAGGCGAACCACCTGTGTGTTGGCAGGTGCCGTGGGTGCCACTCGAGTGCTCTGCTCCAAGCAAAGCCTAATCCTCGCGCTGATTGATGATGGTGGTGCGGACGGCACTGCGGTGAGTCTCTTCTAGTTCCAGGGCATGTCGAATGGCTGGAAGAGGAAAGAATTATGGGCTGCAAACAGGAAGTCGTCCGCGATGGGCCAAAATATAGGCCTGTCTCTGCATATAGTGGCACATAGCAAAATCTGGAGCGTTCCTCCTCCATCCAAGCGCTAAAATTATTTTGGATGACGTGGCTTCACCACAAGCTGTAAAATAGCAATAACTACACTAAGTGGAGATCAACTATATAAGTATACTAGAAAAAAAAACCGCGTGTTGCGGCGGGATATTTGTAATACATGATTGTATCCATTTGTATGGAAATCAAAGGTTAGTCTTTTGGAAAAAAACATGTAATAGATAAATGAAAATATAACCTCACAGCAATTATTTATAGGAAAGAGAATGGAACATGAACCAATAAAGTTAGGAGTGAACTCTTGTTACCTTGCATTAACGAATGCGATTGTAAAATACTGTCGGAAGTACTTGATTACATATAACTATAAACTTTTGCAAATAGCCATAACATACAAATTTACACACATATGTAGTAGCTTCACTTGTGAGTTATCACCAATCATACATTGATACATCCTGACTGAGGATAGAATATTTGCACATTGATTAACTTGCCCATAGTAACTGTCGAAAGAGAGAAAGAGTGATTCATGGACATTTGGCAGAATCTGTAGTTCTGTTTGTATTAATGCAGATTTAATCCACAGGATTTCTATGAAATTTCGAGTTCTCACTCAAGCAATATAGTCAGCGAGGAGCCAACGAAACAACACAAATGACAGTTAGCAGTTTGGCGATGGTTATTGAAATTATTGCTGCTGCAAATTGAGGAGTTTAGGGTCATTTACAAATTAGAGCTGAGCCCTGAACCGTGCTGCAATTTGTTCAGCAAAAATGTAAAGACAGTCAATAAAGTATGCAGACATAACAGAAATGAGGAGCCAATATGGGAAATAGAAGTATATGAGTAACAACAAAACTATCTCAATGAGCCACATCAGTCACACTATGTAGTCTGCAAACATCATTGATATGGATTATCGTATATGTGAACAGTTGTTGTTACTGATATATGCACATTGAAATAAATAATCAACACATTTCTCTTGTAGAAACTTGGATTAAAGATTGCAGCCTTACCTGAATGACATGCTAGCACTGGATTCGTATTAGTCAGAAAGAATAGCATCGGATGACATTCCTCAAGGATTCAGGGAAACAAAAATTATCAAATTGCTGTCAGGCGTTGATAAATGTTAAGGCATACACACTTATAGTATATTCTTGATCTGAGTAAGAAATGTGCGGCAAACACCTTGTGCAAGGGTAGTCTTTTGTTCTTTGTTATGTTACCACACACACGGATTTAATGATTGATTCGGAACTTGCTTAAGTGAGGGCGGTTTCACGCTTGCTAGCAGGTCAGCGTGACAGTGCAGATATGTCCGGCAGGCAGTGGAAGTAAATCAAATCAATAAAGCATTTAACAGGAGGTATGTATCACAAACAGAAGAATGAATTAGGAGGATGGGGTATTATACCTGTGATTATTCTTGATGATACAAACATATGGGTTGATGTTTATATATTGGATCAAATCGCGGCTGGTTCCATTGCGCTCCTCCACCTCCATCAGATTGTCTGCTTAATTTGCAAGCCCATAATCGTACAACAGATAAGGTGATGTGATTACTTATGCAGACAACAACGGGAAGCAGTGGTACCGGGCATGGCAAAAAATGGCCAAAAATCTCCAAGCATGGCGACTACCAGAAATTTGGACTTTGTGTACGGGATTAAATAAAGCTTTGAGGCCAGTGGAAAGTCTGAGTTATTCCGGTAGTGTCAGTTTCCTTATTTTGTGGTATTGGAAAGAGGTGAACGGTCAGGGAGCTAGCGTCGCACCCCGAAGGTGGGGAACTGAGAATGGTGCGGAAGAGAAAGCGGAGAGGGGCGCTGGTGCAGCGGTCCAGCTTCCTGGCGGCATCCCGTACTGCTGCGAGTGAGGAGATGGAGCCGTGGAGGGGAAGCGCCGGCGCTGGCGCCACACATAAGCTGGGGAGGAGGCCGGGAAGCGGAAGGTGCACGGACGTCGAGGATCGACGGGAGGAAAGCGGCGGCACAGGGGAAGACGATGCGGTGGCGGTGGTCGGTGTGCTGCGGCGGCTGCTTGCTGTCGTGCGTTGTTATTTGGGGCCTTGGGGAAGGACAATGGGCTGGATAGTAGGTTGTCAGTTGGGCTTCTTATAAATTTATTTAGTGGGCTTTTAAGGAAGCAAGGGATGTATCAGACTGTTGAGATTTTATCCAATGACTACGGTTAATTCGGCTGACGTGGAGCAACCAAATTGCAGGAAATTGAGTTAATGGGTTTACTTGTATAGGTTTTATAGAATAGGATTATTTCGTATTCTAAAAGAGCCAAAATAAAACTATATGCACTAAAGATTAAAATAATTTAATTAGACGTTATGTGTGTAATATTATGAACATTAGTGCCTCTTTTTAAATAAGTTAGGCTATAAAATAAACTATTTGAGAAAGCTGGGTGTTTCACTAAAAAATTTAAGAAGGGGCTCCATAGAAAAACAAGGATAACTTTCTAAATTTACATCTAAAGATGAAAAACAAAATTTTCTCTTCTTGGCCAACCCCGTAACCCTCTCCACCCGCACCGTCAGGCTGTTTGGTTTGTGTCCCGAGGGCATTCGCAATGGGGACAATACGGTGGCTAACTGTGTGCCCCATTAAAATAATGGTTACAAGTAGGATAAAACTACCCTTATATAACTTTCACGGTGCAAGCATCTCTACCCATCTGACAAAAAAATATATTTCAGACCTTGACAGTCATTTTAATTTTTCATATAAGTCCTTAGTTTAGTTTTAATTTACAATATTTGCAACAAGAACCCCCAAATCAAGAAAGTAATATCAAATCCACCCAATCCCTTCCCACAAATCCCCTCCTCTCCTTTGTCTCCGACCGGCACTGGAGTTCGAGGACGTTGGCCACCTCCACTCCTCTGCCGAGTTTCAAAAATTCTTCAGTATACTTGTGTCATGATTACCAATTAGGGGTACCCAATAGTACTTGACTAACGCTCGGTTAGGCCCACCATCTACCATGCCTTATATGGAATCATAACTCGTATATGGAAGGTATTCTGAATAAGGAAGGAGAAGGAGACTTCTATATGGCAACTATAGGACTACTCGGACGGTATCCATATTGTTCTCTCTAATCATACTTGGACAAGGAGACATCTATGGGTATAAATACAAGACCCCATAGGGACAGAAGGGGACGGAAGACAGATCAATCTAGCCCTAGATATACGAAGCCGGAGTACTAGAAGCCCAAGTCGCCGAGTTCCCTGGTCGAATCCCTCGACTATGGTCTCGCTGATTCCACAAGCCACCCTGTTCTCGACTACGTGATGGTATTTCGGCCGTCAAGTCGATAACTACTAGATAGGTTCTCCCAGATATTGTACTCTCTGTGATCAGGGGCTTTTCCCTCCATAATCCCATATAAACTGGAGTAGAGCTATTACCTTCTCAGAGGCCCGAACCAGTATAAAAAATCCTTGCATGTATTCTGTGATGATGTCGTGTAGTATAGGTCCTTACGCCAACGTTCCCCTGTTATCTACATACCCGGTCTACGGATACAAACCGTTGACAACTTGTTTTATAACCTTGCTAGAAAATGTCAACCTTATGTGCTGATTCAAAGTTGCAAAATCTATAACTGTTAACTTCTAATCGCACAGGCCTTGCATAATTTTTTTAACAATGGGCCTTGCATAAAATTGAGTAGAGAATAGTAAAAAATTTTAAGTTTTTTAAGATATTATCCATTACATTACTAAATGGTGCCGTAGCGTTAGCACGGGTAAATTACCAGTGTCGTCGAGTTTCACAAAAGTCTTTTAACAGCAAATTCGGATACAATGCATCCATTGACCTAAAACCAGCTTAAACGAGGTCCCTTGTCGGTATTATCTCTGGTTTTCACAGATATGGCATCCTAGTCAGCAAAAAAGTGATAGTTCCTCTTCTCTCACCTCCTATCCCTCTATTCCCTTCTCTCTTCGGAGGCCATAGGTGGCGAGGTGGAGTGTTGAGGAAGGCGGTGGGAGGTCAGCGACAGGGTGATTGGGACAATGGAGGTCCCCTCGACGTAGTTGATGGCGTTCTCGCCCCTCCTTCACTTCTGGCAGGCAGTCGTAGCTGAGATCCAGTTGTCATCCCACATAGATTACCATCGATATCTCGAGTCGCCGTCGCTAAAAATTATATTTCCAGGGATGGCGTTAAGAAATACCAACACTTGTTGTCACCGTCGTTGGAACCGCAAGAAGGAGAAGCTTGTCCCCATCTCGTAGCCGCCATCCACCGCTAGAGCCGCCGTTCACCATCAAGCCTGAGCCACCACCATCTTCTTCCTCGACGTTGGTTGCCATTCATCATCGCCGTTCACTGTCGTCGCGCCGGTAAGCCCCGTCTTGTTCTCCTCTCCCTCCCGATACCCTCAGTTGCCACTGTCGTTCCTTGTTGCCACCGACACCCATGCTAGTGCCCCGCTGGCGCTAATGTGGCGTCATCACATGGCAACCACGTCAACTGGGGCCCACACAATGTGTGTGGTTGACCGACGACTAGGTCAACCTCGACCCTCGGCCATCAAATCGACCCTATTTAATATCGGTTGTCCGATTTCAGTAACAAAGCAATAATTTTTGTTTTCAATTTAAGTTCAACTCTTTATTGTGTCATAAATACTCTGATTTTTTCTGAAATTGGGTAAATATGGTTAAAAGTTAGAAAATTCATAACAAATTCATGCGAACTCCATTTTGGGTGACTCAAGTCTCTAAAATTTCATAAAACCAAGAGGGGAGGTGGAGAGGCAGGGGCCGCATGGGCTAAGCCCAAGTTGAGAGGAGGGGAGGGAGCAGATGGGCCAAGGCTTGAGAGAGGGAGAGACAACACAGGAGAGACAGAGAGAGCCTGAGAGGGAGAACGAGAAGACTTTAGTCCGGATTCGGCCCAAACGAAAAGGAGGAAAAGCCAATTTTGGATCAGTGGAGTGAGGATTTTTGGACCTAGTTTTGGCCCAAAAGAGGAGGATTATTTTTAGAATTTTTTATTAAAAAGCTCTGACATTAGGTTGTTGTTGATGCTAGGCACACGGTCAGGGGCCTTAACACCCTACCGTCCACCTCCATGCTCCTAGACACCACACATTGTTGCTGCTTGCAAACCGCCCACCTTGACACCTGCCTCTGCTCACTGTCAATCCGTCGCCGCTCACCCACAGCCAAGCCCTCCTGACCAATTACATCACCACCGTGCACCACCGAGCCAGCCAACCTTCCCCTCGTCAATGCTGTCTCAAGCTGTTGGCAGAGGATTGTAACTAATGGCTGGTGCTCTGGATCTGGTGGTGGTAGTGCCAGATTTGGGCGCCAGTGACCACTAGGGTTAAAAACGGAGCGGATATAGACGGATAATGCCCGTGCCGTATTCGTTTTCATTTTCTTAGTTGTATCCAGATACGAATACGAATACCTCAGATATAGAAATAAATATGATTTTTTCCGAATATGGATAAGGATCAAATAAGATCGGACATGAATACGGAGACAAATACATCTCGGAACATGAACGTACATCACTCAAATGGTTCGTAGAGTTAAATAACATTCTTGTATAATTAACTAATTTTATACAAATTATTAAACTATTGATCTAAATATTATCGATTGGATTCATCACAAATAATATAACCGATGGAAATACATGCCAATTTGACGGTGTGACGTAAATTGATGTATAATTTGGATAGTCATTTACAAGTTTAGATGGTATTAATAACATGTGTTAGTATTGAAGGCCAAATTTCTATTAAACAACTAAGATAATTGGATAGAGGACAAGGGGTACAAAAGAGCAAGAGATACTTAATGTGTTCTGCGGATATCCGTATAGCAATAATGTTCGGATATCCGTATTTGTATACGTATCCACCGGAAACCATGATACCATATTCGTATTCGTATCCGACAAAAAATATCCGTATTCATATCCGAATCCACTGTCCAAAAATTATCCGTTCCGTATTATATCCATATCCATTTTTGTCCGGAGCGGACAGAAACTATCCGCTCCATTTTCAGCCCTAGTTACCGCTAACCCCTAGTGCCTTGTTTTCCAGTCTGATTGTCGTGCTGCTCGTGCAGGACGTGCACCCCCGAGCCCTCAATGCCATCGACACCCCCGTCGTCCACCAACCTCTAGATCCAGTCAGGGGGAGGGGGCATGGATTTGGCCAAGTGTCTCACTACACCGACGCTGGCACCACCTCCACTGCCATCGACACCTTCCGCCGCCACCGTCACTCACCACGCCGCCTATTGAGCTCACGGCACCCCAGAGCCGCCTCTAGCGGCCTAACAACGCCCAAGTGATGTATGGAGGGGACGAAGTTTACCCCGACGTTGCTATTCTTGCGGCCGATCGACTTTGCCAGCAACGAGCGGAGGAGGTGAGGAGGGAGGGGAGGTGGTGGGTAGACCTATAAATATGGCACTAAATGGTTTATGCGTGTTTGGGTTCTTGTGACTTTCGTAGGAATTAATCTTCATATGGAATAAAGCCCATATATCATATTCCAACAAAATTTATTATGCATATACCCAATTCCGTCGATGGACATAGCCAAGGAATAGACTGATACCTCTACTGATACTGGTACGACGATGGTGGTGGCGGTGGCCGTACGATGACATTGGCGGCGAGGGCGACTGGCGACATGCCCTGGCTGAAGTTCAATGAACCTGGAGTTGACGAGGATGACGGTGCACAGAGGAATGGCGCCTTGCCGGACATGTGCTGCAGCGTGTACAACAGCAGGGTGAACCCTGGGTACTACCGTTCCGCCTCCTGCCGCCTCCGTCGCTGTGAAAGGCAGACGAACGCACCGATGAGACACAAGAACTAAATACTTGCTGTCATTAGCACATAACTAAATACAAACAGATGTGGGGTCCGCATGTCATGCTTGCGGCATGGCTGCGCTCGACGGTGAGGAAGCTCGGGTGATGTGGGGCACTCACGAGGTGGAGCTCCGCAAGGCCATGCAATGGGCCTAGGAGCTCCGCCTCATCAAGGGATCCCAAAACCCTTGCCCATCGGGTCCGGTTTGGTCAAAGGCACCCTAGCAATGATGGTCGGCGGTGGGAGTGGAAGAAGGGGAGCCGACGAGGGGTAGCTTGTTGGGGCCAGCAATGGGTTTCGTGGGCATCACCTCCTCTAGGGACTCCAGAATCGACCCCTGAATTGGCCTGAGGTCATCTAGCGACGATAGCCTACGGCTGGGTGGTGGAGATGGCCGGTGTGGGTGTGGCTGAAGGGATGGGTCTAATTGGTGGGGGTCATGGCTTCCTAGGAGGGGTACTATGTTGGAATATGAGTGGTTCATAGCGGGTGGCCCTAGCCGCGAAGAATGGTGATTCATAGCGGCGGATGGAATACGTAGAATGCGCACGCAGCGCACGCGACGCAATGGCGTGGAGTTTTCGCCGGTCCAGCGAGGGGTGGTGATGGCATCGGTAGGGCAGCAAGGCTTTGGGACACGTTTGGGAGTGGATGCATGGCTAGTGGCATGCTAAGTCACTGGCTGCCGTTGCATGGGTTAACGGGTCCATGTGCATGTGGGCTCAATGGTGCACTCATGATGGCGTCCCTGACGATGATCATCGTAGGAAGCGGTGGAGGAGAAGGGAGAGGGGGTTTGGGAGGCGGTATGTTCACCGTGTGGCATCCAGCATGGCACGCCGAGCACGAACTGACGGGCGACGGTGTTAAGTTTTATGGTGACCTATGGTTCATCCTTGGCTCTAGGTTCCAAAGTCCTCTGTGGTGGAGGCAGCTCGTTCGTGTGGACAACATTCTTGATGTGGTTGTCTCCTTGTTCGGCCCGACCATGGGAGTGGGAGGTTGCTCTGGTTATCGAGCGGACAAGCTGGGATACCTGCTCTAGCACCGGTGCTCCATGTGCATGCGAGGTGCTCGATGCGGGCATGACGTGGTGGGCCGGTGGAGATAGTGATAGTGATGGCGATCGGCGCCAGGCCATGGCATATGGGAGAAAAGGGAGAGAAGAGAGAAGGCCTCATCTTTTATAGGCCACGACAACGACCAGTAGACTTGGAGGGGAAGGATTGAGGTTTTTATCGTCTTCCTCAGCTCCTCTGTGTTGTGGATGACGTGACCGGGAATCGTGGAGGTGGAAGGGTCGTGGTTGTTGTTGCTTGTGTACTTGGTATAGGACCGGGAGCAAGGCTGACGCGAGTGGCAGGGCATCTCTGTCCTTGGTTCTGTCCTATGGCTAACGCGGACGTCGAGGTTTAGGGTTTAGGGGATGCCCGCCATCTGCTCACCGTTTGTCCATCGCTGCTCGCCCATCGGCCAAGTCACCAACTAGCAGGCCACACCGGAATTGCGGCGCCCTCCTGACGAATCAGATCGCCACCACGCACGACTGAGCCAGCTAGCTTTCCCCTCGTCGACGCATCTTGCTAGATTCAGTTGGGGGGAGGGTGTGGATCCTCGATGGGCATCTCGCTCTGCCGACACTGACATGACCACCACCATCGTTGGCAACTTCCACGCCACCCCCATCTCCCATCCCACTACCCGTTGAGCTAGCGGCGCCCCAGAGCCACCCCTTGCGGCTGGACAATCCCTCGGCCACCAGGGAGAAATGTGGAGGAGAGGAAGATTGCCTCGTCACTGTCATCCTTTTGGCCGATCAACTTTGCCAATGGCCAATAGGGCAGCAGCGAGGCGGAGGAGGTGAGGAGGGAGGGGAGGCGGTGGATAGAACTAGAAATATGGCACTAAAAGGTTTATATATGTTTGCTTGGATTCTTGTGAATTTCCTAGGAATTATCTTCATATGGAATAAGGCCCATACATCAATACCAACAAAATTCACTATGCACATACCCAATTATGTCAATGTATATGGAATGATATCCTAATTTTCAAGAGTAAATTTGACAAAACCGCATATTTTATGGTTCGAGTTGCAGAAAACTACATATACTTTGGCACTTGTCACTTAACTACATATATCATGGTATTAATGTTTCACAAAACTACACCAATTTTCAGAAAACTATACTATTCAAGGTTTTTTTAATAGCATAGTTTTGTGAAATTTAGTGTAGTTTTATGAAACATTAGAACTATGTAATAAGTAATAAGTGCCAAAGTATATGTAGTTTTCTGTAATTTAGACCACAAAACATGTAGTTTAGTGAAATTTACTCAATTTTCAATGAAGTACTAAGTAACATTGGTGTGATTGAACTTCCTCTTAAGAGCAGGGCCTATACCTGGAGTAACATGCAAGAAAATCCCCTGCTACAACAACTTGATTGGGCTTTTATTTCTAGTCATTGGCTAGTTACTTTTCCACACACTTGTTTCACAGCCTTGGGAAATTTTGTGTAATCTCAGTAGTGACTTCGGTACCCAAATCAAAATTGTTTCGGTTTGGAAACTATTGGACAGAGGTACCTGGTTTTTTGGAAGTTGTTCAGCAGGCCTGGAATTTACCAGTTAGGACATCAAATCCAGCCATTGTTATAAATGCAAAGCTCAAGAATTTCAGAAGATGCCTTAAGAACTGGAGTAAAAGATTGTCAAATCTTAATACAATCATTCAGAATTGCAATTCCTATGTGGATTACTTGGACAAAGTGGAAGAAGTAAGGGTTTTATTTACCCAGGAGTGGAATTTCAGAAATATCCTCAAGCAACACATTCTGAAGCTCCTACACTACAAGTCTGAATTTTGAAAAAAAAAAAAGGTGTACTGTCAGATATGTAAAATTTGGAGATGATAATGTAAAAATTTTTCAAGCCTCAGATACTGAGAGATATCGAAGAAATAGAATATCTCATTTGAACACAGAGGAAGGAATGACAGTGACTGATCATGAGGCCAAGGCTGCCATCTTCTATAATACTTTCAAGAGGAGAATGGGAACTGAAACTGAACATACAAACTGCCTTGACTTGCAATCCCTCATCACTGCTGCTGATATAAAAATCGGCACTGGTGATACTTGCCTTCTTTGGAAAGATAATTGGATGAATATAATTTTGGAGGAAGATTTCAGTACCCTCATGACTTTTGCTAGCAACCAAGATATTTCGCTTTTTTCCTTTAGAAAAGCTGAACACTTGGAAGATCTCTTCCAGCTGCCCCTCTCATCAGTTGCATTTCAACAGTTACAAGAACTTCAAAATCTCTATTAATGAAAGGTGAATCCAAAAACTTCACCAGTATATGCCACGTAAACAAGAAAATGTGGACTGCTGGATCAGAAAGAAGACAGAAGGAGGAGAAAGCACATCCGTCGGATCAAAAGGTCAAAATTTAGTACATCTCCAATCAAAAAAGAAGTTGTATATATATGGTAGGCTTCGGAAGCACCTAGATTATGCACGTGTCTTCAGAGAAAAAAAAAGATGCAAGGAGGATAAGTCATGTTACAGCAAGTAATTGATCCTAACCTAATGTGACTGCGAGTAAATGATTCTGAGCATGCACAATTATTTCTTCCAGCTGCAGTGTAATGCAAAGCATCTCCTAACAAATTCCACGCTGCTAATATAATCTTATATTCAGATCTGCAAAAAAAAAATACTTCTATAGCACAACTAGAAAAAGGAGCATAGTTTCAATACTCACCCTATTATTCATATTGAATTATTTTGACTAAATACTAATGAAGCAAATAAAGCATGTTTGAAAATAGCAGAACACCCCCTAAATATCTATAGTCTAAAATATAATTCATAAAAACAGTATTGTATTTTATCTCAAAATAATTGTATTGTATTCTAATATGTGATTTTCCATATGTTTCTTCTTAATTATGCACAAAAATTCATAGCAAAAAAATATTAAGGTGCATCACAGGAAGTTCTATAGTACATTCAAAAGTATTTTTTTTAAAAAAATATGCATGTGAAAAGAGCTAACAAGTGAGGATAATTTGATAATAATATATTTACCTATAGGTGGCATTTTAAATTATTAGCTCATTAAAAATATAAAAAAGTTACATCAACTTAAACTAATTCCCTGAAAACCATATGAAATATATGTGCAAAAGCTACAAACCAGGCGTAACACGGAAAATAAGGAGAGAATAAGATAGTTATGCTACGGTGAAAATAATAATAATAACAACATATATGAGAACGAAATATTTGCCATAAAAAGCAACAGTTTATTTTATTTGTTTATTCTATAGTATCAAATAGTTTGTTATTAATTTCATTTTCCAATGGATAGCAAGAAAACCTAGGCTAGATAATATATATGATTACAATCACGCGAACATGCTACTACATACCACATACCAACAAAAAATTATTTACTCATTGAATAATATTCATACCTTTCATATACGTAGCGCATAACAAGATATTTAGTGTCACGCAAATGCACGACTTATACTCTAGTTATGTTGAAAATATTCCTCTATCGACACAACATGATGTGTGGAAGTATCAGTGGGGTGATCATTATCAAGCCAGACAAGTTTACAATCTCTTCTTTGCACATATATCTGTATAAGAACCTTTGGTACAAATCTGGAAAAGCAAATGCACTCTTAGACTCGAGGTCTTTCTTTGGTTGCTATACTTGGACCGATTACATACAAAAGATTTTAATGCAGAGAAAACAGTTCAACATAAATTCCAATTCTGCATGTGTTCTTTGCCGTATGCAAAATTTGGAAGACATTACCCATCTTTTTTTCACCTGCCCATTTGCAACTCAGTGCTGGAACTGTTTGAGGATTTATTGGAGGACCAACTTGGAATACATGGATATGTTGTCTGATACTCGGGTAGCTTTTGCTCAACCTTTCTTTGTGGAGGTTATAGCCACGGCTTGCTGGAATATTTGGAGATGTCGAAATGAGTTGATATTCAACAATTTGCAACCTTCGGCTACGCAATGATTCAGTTTCTTTCCGCAGGATTTTACTCTGCTTTTGCACAGAGTAAAGGAAGATATCAGACTCACTTGGCAATCATGGATCGACAGTTTATAATTTTTTTGTTGTATGTTCCTTTTTCTACTCACCTTCTGTATATAAACCCTCTTATATTAATATATTATTACAGTAGGAGTCTCTCATGCTGTTTATTTGTCAAAAAAAAGTAGAGCCAAACCTCAAGGGTATTCAGATGAATACCTAGAATTTTGCCCAAAAATATCTGTATTTAGAGTATTTTTACATGTATTTATGTGGGAAAAAAAACTATGTTGAGTGCAATCCTTCTCAGGTCTGCAACACCAGGTATTTACAAATTATTAACAGTATGGCTTCCAGAAGGTTTAAAACAAAAAATCGTGTTATCAAGGTATATTTAGTAAATGGAGTGCTAATATTTATGTGTATTGTTTTTACAAATTATTATTAGTGTGCCTTCTACAAGGTTTAAAACAGAAATTGAGTTATAAAGGTATATTGAGTAAATGGAGTGATTTATGCATAGTGTTTTGATTTCTTAATATGACGGTTTATTTTCTTCATTCAATATATATGATGTTAAACTATTGTTTCATGCTTCTAGGATTTTTGTGGACAATCATTTCATGCATGTGCCTCTCCTATTATGAGGGAGATTGGAAAATACGTCAAGAATGAAAATTGTATAATTTTAGAAACATTTTCTAATAGCTCGAATTTCGTATAATCTAGAAGGCATGTGAGCCTGTTCTTTTACTCTTTTTCAAAACTAGTTGAGTGCCCATGCGTTGCAATGGAAAAATTTTCATGCAAAACTATCAATTTATCAATTTTGAATTTTCTAGAACATTTTTTTTGCGGGAACTTAAACAATATAAGCACTTAATTTAATTTTGAATATTTCACAACAAAATGAGTCCATTAAGTAACTGAATAACGTCAAAAGCTCATGGATGATGAATAACTTGTATTAACACACACTTTAATTATGAATAGACATCACAATTTTTATTTACGGCAAACAACATTGTCAATATGCCTGCATACACTCCAATAGGACATATGACTGAACAAAAGAAAACATATTTTGTCTGGGGTGTAGTTGGATCCAGTCCCTTCAAGCGAATGACCTGTGGCCTCGAGGGAATGCTACTGAGATAGATACACCTCCTTCTCCTGTCAAATAAGTAGGCCATTCCATCATCTGCAAGTACCAATCAATCAAACAAGAATTATGCCAGAGATCATCACTAATGCTCTTTCTGCAACTAAAATGGAAGCACTGACGATGCACACTGGATAACAGCAAAACAGACAGCAACCTGAAGGTAAGAAGTATTAAACTTAAAGCTGATCAGTAATAGGCTGAGAAAAAAAATATCCCGTACGTTATCACACGCCATGAAGTTTGCAACTTAATACACAGGTCAGTAGATTCAGGAGCTCTATATTCAAGATTAATTTCTAATTAAAAAAAGCCTAATAAGATATAAGTATCGATACATTATATACCTTTGATACACCTGTCAGTCACTTAGAGAATAATTAGGACTATCTCAGTTTCTGAATACCATAGGCCGCAAGCAGATGTTACAGACTTATAGTAGATGGACCAATGGAGCCATGAAAAATAAGGCTGATGATGCATTCATGCACAGCTGCGACAATTCAATAAGGAAATAATTCATTTTGTCAATGATTTATTGTTTGTGTATATGGACCGCAAATCAAGGTATTGAACCACTGCTACACCCCAAAAGAGTAGCCTTATGGGTGCCCATGCGTTAATGGGAAAGAAAAATATAGCAGACTGCAAGTGATCTTTGAGCAATATTAAGTTTTCTCAAACATTAGAAACTTATCTACATTGGCTTATCATGGTCACAACTACTTAAAAACATTGGCAACTAAATTACACATGATCGCTAGGGGAAAAATCATTGAGTTGTTTCACTGTGCTTACAAAGTACTCCTGTAGAGGTAGCTTCACTTTAAAAAGATATATCTGCAGTTGATCACTTTTAAGTTAGTTTCCCACTGCATACCAAATTAAGTTAATCAAAAGTGAGTATTTTCTCGGAAACTTTCTTTTCTGTAGAAGTGGGGCGAATGCCTGTTTTCTGAAATAAAAAATCTCAGAAACTGGTTTCTGATCCAGGTCCAGGTAGACGTCCTTCCCCGATCAAGAATTGAGAGAAACAAACCAATAAACTGAACAGGAGTTTGGTATCTCTTAAGGAATTGTGCATTGCATCTAAATTTGCCAAACTATAAAGGAAAACTCCTTTTGATCAATCCACAATTCCCTAAGAGATGAGTGAACTGCTTATCAGAATGAAGTACAGATTAAAATCAGAGTTACAACAGAACGAAAATTCATCTTCTGAAATAACATTGGCTTTCCACTCATCAATATATCTACAACCTCAATGATAAGCAGTTAAGCACTTATTAGTCACGACAGAGAGAGGCTATAAAACAAAAACTCTCAAAATTTAATTAGTGTTATATATATTATAGATTGAGGATTGATCTATCCTCTACATGTATGTTGCATAAGATTTAAATAATAGACTGGACAAAACAAAACAAAAACAGGCATCATTACCATTTCGATAACAAGTGACGGGGCCAATCGACAGGTGAAGACATAATGACCATAACTTTGGATTTGCCCTTCTCCATCATAAGAAAACAAGCTGGATAAACACCATGAATTCCTCAATGCTTACAGAATAAGAAAATGCAGCTTTGAAGAGTTGCCGCCAAGGTTTTTGGAAACAAACCAATGAAGTTGTTGAGGGACATCCAAACTGACCAAGTTAGTTAAGTTTTCTATTTCAGTTGGTATTGTCCAACTTATGTTATTGCTGTAAAAGAGTCGCCCTCAGATCAATGTAATGTACAAAATTGTCTGTTTGATACTCATCCCTGCATCAGGAGTAAGCATGCATCTTCACCACAAATAAAAAGGACAGATATAATGCTAAATGAAAAAATTAACTCCTAAAATCAAGAGGGCACACAAAGGTCAACAAATGATCCAGAAGACTGTCCCTTTTTTCCTGCTTGAACTCAATGTTTATTCAGTAAAAAACACAGATGTTCAACTCACACATATATGAACACAGATCACAAAAGGGGAAAACGAGTATTGTCCAATACCTGCTTATCGCCAATCCAATCAGGAGGCGGCGGCAGGAGGAGACCAGATCAGGGCGGGGGATAACTGGTGCGGTGTCACATGAGCAGGTGAGGCGTCGCATGAGCATGTGGCGGCGCGGCAGCGTGAGGAGGATGTGGTGCAGCGGTGTCCGCAGTGAATCCCGGAGGCGTAGGAACCCGGCAGGTGGGGGTCGCGGGGAGTTAAGCGACGACGGGGCTTGGCGAAGGCGGTGTCGGGGCGGAGCGTTGTCAATGCAGAGCCCCGTCGGCGTCGGGGCGGGGCGTTGACGACGAAGAACGGTGGCAGGAGGTGGGAGGCGTGGACAGAGGAAGAGACGGAGCGCGGAGAGTGTCGCGCCGGCGCGAACGGAGAAGAGGTGGAAGATGAGACGGCGGCGACAGCGGAGAGGGTTGGAGGAGGTGGCGGCGGCGACGACGGTGGAGAGAGGCGGAGGAGGAGGATGAGGCGGCGGCAAGGGCGGAGAGGGGTAGAGGTGGATGAGGCGGCGGCGACGGTGGAGAGGGGTGAAGGGGATGACGCGGCGGCGACGCGGATGGCACGGATGGATGCGACGTCGGCGGCTCGGATGGATGTCGTGGCGGGCGGCGGCAGCCGCACGGATGCGTCTGCGGTGATACTCGATGTATAGGGCAAATAGGAGTGCGAGAGATCGTAGGGTAGGGTGCGGAGTTACCGAAGGGCAAAACGGGAAGTAGAAAATGTCTTTTTTAAGTAGTACAGATATCTAGCATGAAACATATACTTACTAGGTGTATAATCGAGAGGAAAAGAGAAATTTCCCCATATCCAACCTCTATGTGGGGTGAACCCTAAGGGCATTACGAACCCTAAGGGCATTAACCTTCACTCTCTTGCATTCAATAAATACATTTTTTATTCTGCTTAGTGCACTATGGATTTAAGCATACATATCACAAAACTACGGATTTAAGCATATATATCACAAAACTACGGATTTAAGCATATACATCACAAAAATACAGATTTAGCACAGAGTTTATCGTAAAACTACATATTTAAGACACTATATCATAAAGTTGCAAATTTAGTGATGAAATCAATAAAAAATTATATACTTTTATATTTTAAAGTTTAGATTCATAACACAATTGTTTTTTAAGGTACAAAGATGTATTTCTTTTGATCAAATGATGTTAAATCTCTTTAGTTTTGTGATACAATGCCTTAAATATGTAGCTTTGTGAAAACTTTGACACTAAATTTGTAGTTTTCTGATAAACATTCTTAAATCTATAGTTTTATCATAGTTTAGCCAAAGTACCTGTAGTTTTGTGAAATTTACTCTATTATTTTAGAATTAAGTAATGTTATACCTATAACATATTAGGATTATAGCTATATTTGTCTACTCATTCTGATTTTGAATATGTAACTTTAAAATTGGGCCCGCCACTGTAGCCAAGGAATAGAACAATATTATGATAATGAATCCAAATTAAAGAGAACCACATCAATAAAGGCAAAAGAAGACGCACGCCGCTCCGCAAGCCATCGACGTAGTGGTGGAAGGTGTCGTCGTTGGCAGAAGTTGGAGGAGCCCGAGCCGCGGTGGCGCACGGCGCAAGACCTGGGTCCTCCGTGCGTAGGAGACGGATGAATCCCGTCGAAGCGACGCATCACCGCCATGTTTGGATATTTCGGGAGTGGAAGGGAAGAAACCCTAACCCATGTTATTATAATGTCAATAATGGCCTAATGGGCCTAAAAAGGAGTGAACAAGGAAAAAGTCTACAATAGGTCCCTCAATATCTACCCTATAATACATAATCCAATCCAACAATCCATATTAGTCATGAATGATCCAACGACCCACGATAGTTCCATCTCCAAATAGATCGGCGTCCGTCCAGTATTATCGTCGCCACCCCGAAATCTCACCCCTCATCACGCCGTCACGCGCTCCCCTACGGCGCTACCTCTCGCACCGCTAGAGTACAGTGCGCCTCAACATCGTGTCGCCGTGTCCCGTGTGCACCCACCGTGTATCCTTTGACATTAAACTAAATCACATCCGCCCCCTTGGCCATCCAGTGGGTAGCTGCTGCTCAAACAGGTGCAACATGGTCAATACCTCTTAGCGGTCATATTTAGGAAGACATGAAACTTATATCTTGGTAGACTAATTGCACATAGCTGGATCAAATCTTGTTGAATCTCTGTTATAGAAGAAGGAACATAGAATTGTTGTGAAAAAAAATCTTGGATTTTGCTTTCTTCTAATCTGTTTTTTATTGTTACTTGGAACCTAACCTGCCTATATTAAAAGATGAATACGTGATATTTTTTTCGATGCATAATTGGCTGTAAATTATTTTGTATGTACATAAACCAGCCAACCATCCCCTCGTCGATGCTGGCTCAAGCTGCAGGCAGAGGATTGAAACTAATGGCTTGACGTGACCATGACTGTTATGGATGCAACCATGGAACACATCATATACTCACAGGTGGTGTTTCATAATAATCTCCAATTTGAATGCATTAAGAATATGACACTACCTAATGTTAAAAATATATACATTTATCTGTTTAGGAGTGCACAACATGTTTGGACTGACATATGGATGTGGAATACTCTGGTCATGGTGTATCAAGGAGTGAAGATGAAGTCTTCCACGTTCTGAAATCCAATTCGGCCACCTGATGCAACGCTTACTTCGAACGGCCGCCAAATCATCATAGGAACTCTGTTTTTGGCCCGTGAGTACTT
>CM002484.1:9797759-9816174 GCA_000325765.3 Leersia perrieri
CGCATTTACAAATCACCCCTCCCACCTCTCTTAAGTTTTGCAAATAACCCCTCCCACCTCTCCTGAGCGCACCATTGGATCAACATCGTGTGGTTCAGATTGAAAGTTTCCATAGTTTGCACGGAGAGTTGGTTTCCACTGGATACGTTGCCAACAAACCATGCCATTACAATCATATGCCATTACTTACCTTTCAATGCAGTTACAAATTTTGTCAACCAAATTACCCTCTTTCTTCTTCCTTATTCATATCCCATCACTCTCCGGGTCCGGCTCCCTTGAAATTGAGCTCAATCCCATCCCACGAAATCTATGTATTTCAATGCAGTTTCCCTTGAAGTTTGGCCCAATCCCATCCCTCCTTTTATTTTCTGTGGCTGAGATCATATCTCACGAAATCTATGTCTTCTCTTTCCTTGGACACACGAATTTGGAGAAATACCACAAAACAGTAGGAGTGCAAATGAGCATCAGCAGTATGAGCACACCGGCCAGGGGCAGTACCGTACCGACCCCATCGCCGATGGTCAGATGGTGTCAACCCCGATTTCCACAGATGCCACTGCTCAGCCACTAGCACTATCTTCTTCTTTACCTATATATTCCCCGTCTCAGGCTGAAGTCTTCATGAATGTCAACACCAACATCACTGCCATGGTCCCATTCCCTCCAAATCATGCTCAACAAATTGGGGAAAAGAATAAAAATATTCATTTGGTCATTTTTCAGGAGTACGGTCACGGTTACAAATGGAACCTGTAAAAAGGATGAGTAATTTCCCTCCAAATCCACCTGATTAAGAGAGTTAATTAGAAGGAGGTGGGTTGTAGTGATCTCAGCCACAGAAAATAAAATAAGGGCTAGGATTGAGCCAACTACACCGAGTGGAGTTGCACTCAACTCTAGGGAGCCAGACCCATCACTCTCCTGTTCATCTGGCCTCCGGATCAACCAAGCCAAGACATGCATGCAGGGTTCACATTTTCAAAAGAGCCCTATTTTCCGCTACATGGTGAAACACTGAAATCTGCACATTTCGATCGGAATTCGATATTTTTCTGAATAAGCTTTATAAACCAAAATTTGAATTCAAATCCACAAGAAGTGTAAAAATCCGCTTGAAACTCTTGAAATTTCGAACAAAAACTCAAAATTTTGCGAACAATTGTGGTAAACGGAATACACTCAGAATTAATAGAATTCTGCCTGGTATTTATGAAATTTCGAATGGAAAACATGTGTGTTTTGCATGTTGCAAATGCATAATTTACACATAACAATTTATTAAAAAAATTGCCATGTCTTTTCCTATCAATTTGATATCTTTGCATTGACAAACACATGATATGCAATATATATAGTAGTGAAAGTTCAAAATACGTTGTCGCAAACCGTAGTAGAAATATAATGTCCATTGCGGCATCACCATAATATTTAAGTCTTATACATAAGTTTTAAGGTTAAAAGTCTATTATATATTTTAAGTCCAGTTCACTACTAATATTCTATATATTTAGGAAGCGTCTTTCCATCCCATTAACTTCTTTCTTAATTATCATGTATTTCTATATTGTCTGAAACTTTCCCTTTCAAAAATTTACTCTAGATTCAATATCCTTTTATTATGTTTTTGCCTAACATACTACTATTCCATAGTATCATTAGGAATTGTTTTGATTTTTTTTGTACTTTATGATTTTAAATTTGAACCTCACCGAATTTTAGCAAAATTTAAGTGCCTTTACTTTCCGAGTCACCTCACACCACAATTTCACAAAATCTAGCAAAATTTCATCGGAGTTGCGAACCTTGCATGCAAGCAAGTGGGCAGCGGCCACATCACTCTTCCTTGGCAGCGACCTCAGGCCAGAACTGACATCTGACCACAGCATCCTGACTTCCCACATCACCATCACCTCATGTCTACCAAGTAGATGGTGCTGATGAACAGCCACAACATAGTGACTAGGAGCGCTGGCGAGGCAGTGGCCGTGGTTGTGTGGGACTGGGGCGGAGCTTTGTAGAGGCCAAAGAGGGTCTTGGCCTCCTCCAGCTTTAGAGATATTACATTGGAGTCCCTGAGCTATAATCCATAGAGTAGGAAAAAATTACAAAACAATCAATATTTTAATACATTACCATATATTGGCCCTCTCCAATGATACAATAAGCTCCCCCACTAGTGTGGAAGATGACAAGATGGAGGAACGCTTTGAGGGAGGACGCGAGAGGGGTGTGGTTCACCATGGAGTCAATGCCCATGGCGTGCCAGTGGCAGAAGCTTTGGCGGTAGTGAACATTGGCATGGAAGGCTTAGGTGAGGCTGGTGGAGTCGCCGCCATCCCCACCACCACCTCCACCAGCTACGCTCTCCACCACTTTGGGCGGCAAGGCTAGGCTACTTGGTGGAGTCAACATGGGGTAGCAGCATGCGCTTGCACCACTATTGGCTCTGCTACCAAAATGGAATTGGGGAAGATGAGTCAGTGGAAGAAAGGAGAGAAGGGAGATGATGAAATGAGAGGGAACAAGGGGACAAGGGAAGAAGATAGGGGTAATTGATTTGGTCCAAATGTTTTGATAAAATGCACTAAATGATTATCTAAGTAGCACTATATCTCGAATAGCTAGAAAATTGAAATAACACAGATAGAATATCGTGGAATGCAATGACATCTCAAAACTAAAGAATTTATAATGGCATGGATCCAAACAACAATAATATGTAAACTATCACCCATATTTATGGGTTATTTATGAGTCTACATGGCCGTTCATGCATCTACAACCTTTTAGCCTTGGCAACTCTATCCCTGCAAAGAGAAAGACTATGGAAAGAAAGTCCATTTGGACAGACTCATCGTCTACCTCGTCTCCAAGTCCATCCTCTCCTCCTCCCTCCCTCCCTTAACCCTGCCCTCCTCCCTCGACTCTTTCCTCCCTCCCTCCCTCGACTCTACAATGGCTCTTACATCCTCCTCCCTTCCTCAACTCCTGTCTGTGGCCCGACGGGTTGCGATGGATTTGCTTGGGCTGCATCTCCGGCAAGAAAGCGGCCCACACGAGAAGCTATCGATAAGCTGCAACTTTGTGGATGAGGGGTGCCAGGGGGCGGGATACGGTGAGGGTGTTGCTCTAGTGGGGGCGCTCCGGCAAGGCGTGCCAGGGACCGAAGGCTTGATAGAGGATCTAGTACCTCAATTACCAGACCTGATACCCAATGTATCGGACTTGATAGTCTGATACCTCTGGACGCAACTGTGACAAGAGGAAGATGGCATCCCAGGCACAAAGATGTCTGCTAAGATGAAGACGGTTGCATTGGCGAGTGTTTATGTGCTCCTGCGCTCTACATCGGTGTAGAATCATGGATCAACAATGGCACTAGCGAGGTATCGATAAGAAAATCATCGGTAGAATCATGGGGGAGAAAATGTCGGCGAGGGCCCATGCGAGGTGGTGTTGGGAGGGAGGCATGGTAGCGCATACATGGGAAGAGGCGTTGGTGAGGTCGGCGGTGAAGGGAGGTGGCGATGATGTTTTTTTTGTGCGGAAGGTGTAGCGGGAGGTGGCACGGAGGAAGGTTGCGACGATTTTGTGCAGAAGGAGTAGTGGAGAAGAAGGCCCATTGCAACAGACGTCCATTCAATAATAGGGCTCTTTATGTAAACTACTCCCTAATATTTAAGGACTATTTAGGAGAGACTCTGACATCTACGGCTTCTACCATAGTTTTCCGTCCCCAAATAACCCAAATTCTAAGAATTTGCTAAGATCTAGAAAATGAGCAAAAGTTACAAAACCTAGCTCTTTTATGTTCTCACCTCTAGCTATATAGTTTCCCAAACATTAGCTATACATGGCATCGTTGGTTTTATTAGGTTAATCCTTTAGAACCGTTCCCAAATATGGATAGATTTTTATATTTATTTAGAAACTAATATGTTAATCCTTTAGAATTGTTCCCAAACATTGCCACCCTCCACTATGATGCCTTACTTCATTTTATGTTGTGGTAATAAAATTATTATTGTGTCTGATGTTGTTACCTGTACGAGTTGTGAGATGCAATAGATAGCATTGATTGTATTTTAGGAATGATGGCCACCAACACAAGACATGATTTGTGTTATTTGTACGTCGTAGTAGGTGGTGAAGGCATCTCCATCCCCTGCCTCCTGGTGATATGGTGATAGTCAGATACGACTCCTAGAAGATATTAGTAGGGTTGAGAAGAATATGTGCATAGTCATAATCGATGAGGATGCCGATAGCCTCGTTCTCAGATTCTCGAGTCTTGGGTGTCAATGTTGTCATCCACCTGGATCGAAAATATGGAGAAAAGATTTTGCGCGCAAAATAACTGCCTTCCTTACATAAACATTCCAATTTTGTAGTAAAATTTAAGTTTGACGTTAATTCTGTGCCTACCTAAATGGATGAGAACAAAAATCGTGTATCATGCTTTTAATCATTTTCCTCAATAGCTCATATACCGTACAGCCTGTGCACTCCACATCCTCCAAAGCTTTCCTCCTTTTTCCCCTTCCCTTCGCCCCTTCCGTTTCCCCCACTTCGCCATCTCCGCAGAGAGAGGAGTCCCCGCCGCGCCGTCGTGAATGCTATGGCCAGGGCTTCGACGGGAAGGCCGTCCGACGGCGACGACGGGGCGGACGGCGCGGGAGATGAATCCGAGCTTCGCAAGCTCCGATTCGAGGAGCTGGAGGAGAAGTCGCGGCGCATTCAGAGCACTCTCAATGCGGGCATCGGCCGCTCCCTCCCCGACGGCGGGGCGAATTTTCGCCGCTCGCTAGACGCCGTAAAACGTGAGATTGATCGCCGCCGCAAGGCCGTGGAACGAGCTACGGTGAGGAATTTTTCACCCCCAGCAGGATAGTCCCTCGCTCTTGGTGTGGGGGCGGCGAGGGGATTAAAGATTCAATCTTTGCTCGGTTTACTTTAATTAGGGCATGGTTTTTCATGGGCTAGATTGAAGGGGATGGGTAATCTTGATTTCTGTTTTGCTTCCTTTCGATGAGATGCCTGCCACGCATTTTATATCCAACTGTAATAATTCATTATTGAGAATTACAAGGTATTGTAAGGTTCTTGTGTCTTCTTTGGTGTGACAATGGTAGTTACTGGAGAAAAAAATATTCTGTTACCAATGTATGTTATATGTAAGCCTGTAAGGGGAGGCTGGCCATTGCTACTCTCGTGATATAGTGAATTTTTGGACTTCTTGTTGTGTCTGATCACTAAGTGCATATATAGCCCACGAGGTATGGAGATAGGTAACAAGAGCGCCTCATGCAATATATGAACTGTATGCTAGGCAACCAATCCGTTAAATGCTAAAATAGTTTGCATACCCAGTAGTTATTAAGGGTGGATAAGCGCTTTGTAAGACTGACCATGGTGTTCTTTTGCAGGATGATGACAAACGCGAAAGGATAGTTCAATCGAGACATGCAGAATCATCAGGTTTTGGATTCATTTATGTCAAGCTTTTGATTGATTTATGATTCATAGCGTGGGTCGTTTGTGCCTGGGACTTAAGTACACATGTTCTGTTTCATCACATCAAGTATTGATTTGCTTGCTGTTCTACTAAATATTGTTGCTATTGTCATGTGATGTGATTATATGCTATAGCTTTTCTCTGGGCTTTATATACTGTTTGTGATTTTACCTTATGAGGTACATGCTATTTTACTGCTTTAGGGCGCATATCTAATTCTCCTTCTTTGCTTCATTTCTATCTTAACACGTGAGCAAGCTGTCTGTTCATTTGTTACACCTTATGACCTTAAGCCTTTTGTTCTCTAGATTAAAATACATAAAAGTGCAGTTCAGAACTTTTAGTTAAAATAGAGCAAATAATAAAACAGTGTGGAAGAGTAATACAGTATGCATTACCACAGTTCCTGAATTAAGCCTTTGGTTCACATTTTTCTTCAATATTTAATCCTGTGTCATGTGATTTTCAAATTTGTTGTGTAGAATGTTGATAAAATTCATAATTAACTGATGCACAAAACTCTACTTCAAAAATCATGTCATGCTTAGTAGCAGGTCACTAAAAACATGTGATATCTGTTAAAAAAGCAGAAAAACACTTATTACTTTTCTTCTTTCCATGAGAGTATATTAATCATATCATTCGAGATTATCTGAGCAAGCTACTGCCACTATTTAATTAATCAGACAACAAGTCTGTCCAGTTTTCAGACCATATTTCTTTGTTTCATACTAGCTATATTTTTTAGACGGATGGAGTAATAGTTGGCCAGTATTTTCAACATGTATTTCTCTTATAGTGATCTTTACAATTGTTTGGTTTTCTATCTGATTTTTATTGCATTCCAACCCGTTGGTCTCTAATGTTTCAGTTAAACAACCAGAAGTGACCATATTAGATTTCCGGTCCTCATTTGGGATAGATGAAGAGGTAACTATTTTGATTTTTGTTAGATAAATCTAGTATATTGTGCAAGCGCTTTATTTTCTTTACATTAGGCAGGCATTGGTGCGTCTCAGTTGCAAACAAGTGCAAGTACCGGTGACCCAAAAACTTTAATAGATAATGAGGGAGTCTTGTGGGAAGAGGAACATTCATGTAAACCCTCCATGCCTCAAAAGGTGTCATCTGTTGACTGCACTGATATAGAAAACATAGATGCTGCTGATGATAGCAAGGATAATGGCTACAGTATGATACGCAAAGATGTCCATACTTCTCGCAAAAGGTTAGTGTGTTCACTTGCACAATGTCAAGCTGAACATCCATTTTCATTGTTATGGCAATGTCTACTTAGCTTATTGTTTGCATTGTTTCATGTGATGCATAACACTATCGAATGGTATTAAGTATTCACACCTAATAGATATTAAATCATTAAGGGAAATGTAAATGTTCATTTAGGTAGCTTACTTTTTACAACATAGAATTATGAAGCATGGAGATGTAGAACTCCATCAAACACTGATTTTTGAATTGAACAAAAGCCACTAATGAAAGGTCATAGCATTCTATCCAAGTTATACCTGTAGTCTTGTTTGTATTTAAATGGATTTCTGATGTACTGAACATATGTAACTATAGTTATATATGGCAAATATGGGTAATTTACATCACCTGTGTGAGACGTGTTTGTGGGTTGTGTTCCTGGTGGGATGGATTCCTTTGAGACATCCCTTGTAAATATTTCTCTCTTCTTAATGAAATGAAGTGCAATTCTCCTGCGTGTTCGAGAAATAAAAAGCAGTTTTAAGAGTACCTGGAGTCCTTTGTCTTAATTCCTTCAGTTTCAGATTAGCTAAGAGATTAGTTCATCGACCACTGGAAAGACAGCTAGTTGCACTGCAGCTCTGTGCATGGATCGTATGGATACCTTACATAACAAGTGATTATATGAGTATCTGATTCCTTTGTCTTCATTCCTAAAGTTTCATTTTTTTAGGTTCATGCAAGGAAGATAATTGCTAACAAAGGAAGCTAGTACATAACCGTTATCAAAGCATATTCTAGGTTCATGCAAGGAAGATAATTGCTTTCTAAAGTTTAAACCTTTGCTGTTATTTTCCTGAAATCAACCCGCTCATTCATTCTTCCAGATAATGTTCATTATGTTTTTGATAATGGAAATCATACATTTGTTTGTTGAATCTTTCGGCTTTAAATGTTATTTTTTATTGTTTGCAAATTCATATACTTAAGTCAATTGTTTGGAGACACAAAGACAACCCAAATGCGGAATGAACATATTCATTAGATAAAACTTGGGAGTTTCTAAAACATAACTTATGCTGACATCTAAATTTTCTGGCTATTTGACAGTCATGTGTTTATTTTTGGACTGAAGTTAACATATCAAATAATACTACCAAACTTGAACAATGTTTTGTGGTGGAATGGTCTGTGTACATATTTGAACCATGAATACATATATATCCATGCATCCAGCTTGATTATATCTGTATCTATTTGTCAAATGATTTATTTTGTATTATCTTTTAATCACATCGCTAAATCACAAAATCAACATCCATCAACTCATAACCTTTGTTTTAGGATGAAACAAAAATAGCGATGTTGGTTAAGATATCAAATTATCAATGGACCTAGATCAATGCAGAAAATAAAAACTAAAGCACTCTAAAAGTTGCATTTTTTATGAAGTGCAAGTTTATGCTAAGTGTTGTGCATGTTCAGATGACTACAAATAAAAAAATCAGGCGATTGATGAATAGCAAAGTGGCTGTTACATATATGACCATGTCTTATGCATGTCTGTTAGATTGTTGTATATCTCACCAGTTACCAGCTGTAAACTTGTAATTGTATATGTGTATTGATCAGTGACTATGTTTCTAGCCTATAATCTATTATCGTCGACTTAGCTATTGTATTGAATTATTTCTCTGTCCCTTGCTAGGAAAGGAGAATTATCACCAGCCTTTTCAATGCGATTGCGATCAAGAAAGGTTAGTATGTACATCTGCCTTTCTTACCATCGCAACATTGTATATTTTTAGGTTTGATGTTGAATAATAAAATTCAAGAAATAGAGTTGGCAGAGATTGGAGAATTCCTATTTTTGGCAGTAGATAAATGGATTGATTGTTCTTGACCATCTGTTATGGTGAAAAATAACATGGAGATACTATGGTTTATGACTAACAATGATCATAGGCAAAAATCACTTCTCCAATGTTAGTACTTTGGCTTGATCTGATATTTCTATTCAGGTTGAAGAGGTGGTTCTACTCGATGGAGATACTTCTATTTCAGATTCTGCAGAAAAAACATCCTCTGCATGGTAAACGAGTTTATACAACTTATCATTTGGCCACCTGTGTATATGAATCTTAACTTATGTGGTTGGTTGGTGTCTCAGTGAGTCAGTGTACACACTGCTTAGTTATTTTTTACATTTAGTGTTTTCTTCTGTAATATTTTCACTACTGTTGACTAACTCTGGCACTTCTATAGGGATCAAATGAAGATACGCTATCCTTCATGGTTGGCATTTGAACATAATTATTTGACATTACTCTGTTTTACATACCGATTGATGTTTAATTTTGTTTCTCTTTTGTCGGCAGGGATACTCCTAATTCTATTGAGCTTTCTCATGCTGACATAAAATGTCTTGAGCCTGAATCATTGTTGTCCTCAAATATACTGAACTTCTACATTATGTAAGTGCTGATTTTCTAGTTACATGCATTGATAAGAAGCGGATGACTAGAGCATTACATCATAATGAAGCTGGATATATCTTTGCATTCCTTGAAAGTCAAGGTTGACATTATGAGGATAGTGTGGTGGGTAATTTTCATGTGTACAAATCTATGTTAGTATTGTGATATCATCACATTAGTGTACCTAAGAAGTCCTGATGCAGATTACAAGGCCCAGAACATCACGGTTTACATATGAGTGACCAACATGAAAACAATCTCATATGACTTGGATCCATATTCTAGACATATTGGTTGATACCTGATTTGCATGTTCTTAAGTTCCATATCCTGCCAATTATTTTGTTATGTTCATGACTGGATTCAAACCATCTGATTTCATTGTCAATTTATTGGCTGGTAATGTTTTATAACATGTTTCAGTTCCTAAAACAGCAAGCAGACTTGAATCAGACAAGAAATATAAAACAAAATACTGCTTAGACAGAAATCGGGGTTTTATCAGATCTCAGGTGATCAAAACCTTACATGCCTAAAAGCAAAATACCCATGCTGCATTCCTGCATAAATGTTCGATTGACGATTGTTTGCTTTGGTCAGTACCCAATATCTTTGCTTCCAGTGATTCTTCTGTTGTACTCAGAGACTTTGCTGGGCACTGACATGCATACTCTATCCGGATATGATGTCTATTTATTCCATATTGCTTTCATATTTACCTTGCTTGCTGTAGACTTTCGCACTGCAGGTTCAAAATGTCTCTGTTTTTTTAGAGTAAATTTCAGCAAACTACATGTTTTATGGTCCAAATTGCAGAAAACCACGTATATTTTGATACTTGTCACTTAAGTACACATATCATGGCATTAATGTTTCACAAAACTACACTACGTACTACACTATTATGAAATACTTAATAGTGTAGTTTTGTGGAAACTTAGTGTAGTTTCGTGATACATTAACACCGTGATATGTGTAGTTAAGTGATAAGTTTTAAAATATACTTATGTAGTTTTCTGCAATTCAAACTGCAAAATGTGTAGTTTTGTGAAATTTACTCTTTTTTTTTAACATGGAAAGTACTTTTCGTTAAGAGGATGAGCTAGCTAAATCGCTAGTCACCAAACAATTTACAAACTCTGAGAAGTTATCAAGACAGAGCAAGTGATTCTTCTAGAAGTCCTTGTTTGTCATAAATATCAGCATACTTCCTGCAACCTGCATGGTGGCTCATGAGCAGGAAACTAACTGTGGGCTTGTTTGAACTGTTTGATCTTTATAGACATGCCAACATTTTATCTTGAACAAACTAAATATTTGTAAAATTAGACAGGAGGATGAGGATTTACAATTCATTACATCCAAATGGAGAAGGATCTGCCAACCTTATTCGGCAATGCATTGACATATATTTTGTGTTGTTTGATGCTACATGAGCACTTTCAAATGTGATTAGCATGGAAACAAAAAGGATGGCGGATATGATTGGATTCATATTATTATAGACCAAGTAACTGGTACTTTTGTAGAATCTAGGCTACAATATCCATATCCAAGTGTGCATAATGGTACAGATTTGTATATTTGAAACTATCAAATTTGTTTGGTAGCAATCAGTATTGTATGAACAGGCGAGAGTATTACCAAAAACAGGCGATGACCAAGTACTTACTGCTGATTTGAGCCCCTGGTTTTTATGCGCTTCATAGGAGGTTTGACGAAACCAGAGTACACTCGGGCATACCCTGGTAGTTAGAGTCTCTTAGTTTTTATCCAACAAGGTTTCTCGTCAGCTCATATGTGACACAGAACCATATGTCATAGATTGTTCAAAATTATGGTTCGACATCAACTACTTCAATAATTATTGGCTTATTGTACGATGCTATGCTTTTAAAAAAAGGTAATAGTTGTAGTCGCATGAAACAATGGCATTGTTTTAGGGGAAAAGTGTATTTATGACAAAAAGCAATTAGTAACAAAGGTTACACTAACATAGACCAGAAAAAGATTCACCACTTGTACTAGCAGCTTATTTTCACACTTTCATGTTGATATGTAAAACATGGTTGTCAAGGTGATGTCTGGTTAGGGATCGAAATGGTCCAGTGAGGTCAGCATGACCCACTGACCATCTTTTTACATTGAGCATTGGATTGAAGTGTAATGGAGGCAGACCAAGAGGGTAGTGCCTGTTGCCACAACTGCTGTTTTTGTTCATCATTGTTGTTACTGCATTTATGCAACAGTTGGGACAGGTTGATTTATAAAGTTGTATTTCCCCTTTTACTCCTTTTGCATTTTCCCTTTAAATGCTTCTGCACTAGCATCATCTAGGCTTTCAGACAGTGCATCGGTGCCTCGTATCACGCTGCCTTACTGCCTATATAACCTTGATGGAGTGTGTACAGTTTACATCATGCATACCATATATTTGAGATGAAGTGACATACCGGTACAGGACTACTATTTACCTCATGTCGCCCCCCTCCTTTTCCTGGTCTCACACCTTTAACAAATTCATCAACAAGCCTCAAGCCATTTGAACATTATCATTTCACGGAATATGAACAAAGAAAGATACAATGAAGCAAGCAGGAACATAAAACTCTTATTCTGGATACCAACATAACTTCTTGCATGTAAACAAGAATACAAAATTGTCCTTTAATTAGAAGAATTGCCTTCATTTATGGAATTTTGGATTCCATACCCTTTCATAAATGTGTCGCCTTCCAGATGTTAGTAACATGCTCTATTGCCTTTCATAATGGTAACGCAAAATATATCTTTGCAATATCTTTTGGTTCCTCTATTAGTACTCTTAAAACTTTGAGGATTTATACTTCTGTGGTCTTGCATGTTTTAAATTTTAAAAATAATCTTTTGTCCATTTTATCTTAAACAATCATAAAATAAAATCCATGCAGGTACCTATTGGGACAAATGCCATCAACAAGTAGGCTAGGAGACAATTATCACATTTTCAACACATACTTCTTCAGCAAACTTGAATCCCTGGCATCAAAGGTTTCTTTCTATATTAGCTTCATAATGTTTACTTTATTGCTTTGTAAGAATTTACTACTCCCTCCGGTCATTTTTACTTGACGTTTAGGACAGCAAAATAGAACTAGAAACAAGCTATTTCTACTGTCTGAAACGTCATTCATTTCCGACCGGAGGGAGTATATGCTATATTCTGAGTGAGTCATAAACTTGGCATGTATTCTAGTTCAATTTTTGTATTGGAGTTAGAAAAATGAATACCTATGAAGCTTCTCATGGACAAGAGAAATAAGTACAAGGCTAAGCAGATTTGTTTATTCCATCAAGCTTACTACTATTTTAGGTATTTAGTTTGTACTTGTTATGCACCCCATGCATCGTGGACAGCAGTTATGTAGACAGAGATGCAGTAGCAGCACATGCGCAAGGTTGTGGCTAGCTGGCTATAAGGGTCCACTAGCGTATGCAGGCTGATTCATAAGTAATGTTATCTGATCGTACGATTAATCACGGTTAATCATCCTGATCGGTCCTTGAACTCCAATCAGGTGCACCTAAGTCGATCAGCCAATCAGACATTTGATCATCTGATTAATCATGATTAATTGTCCGATTAGGGTAGAAAACTATCAGATATTTTCATGGCGTTTCAGAAATACTATGTTTGATGCTTTACGAATCAAAACTCACAATTAATTGACCATCTGCCATCAATATTTGCTTGATGCTTGATTTATACCACATAGTATAGAGTTTATAGTATATATAGTATACTATATATGGGTCCTGGACTACTGCTGTATACAGGATTGATCAGCCTCCAATTAATCGTCCTGATCAACGATAAATCACCCTGATCGGGACTGATCGACCGATCAGACAACATTGTTCATAAGGCACAGCTACCTAAGATTCGGATAACTTGCTAAGAGGCTTAGCAAGTTAGTGATAACTCATAGGATTGGCTTAGTTTTTGTTGTCTCTTAGATTTGGTTTTGAGCTGGCAGCCCATACGTAAGAGGCAGCTGGTTTAACTCCTCTTAGTTAAGTAAAAAATAAGCTCACATTAATACCCACCTAGATGGCAGACCAGAGCCATATGACCATATTTTTGCTCTATACCCCAAGTTATAAAACCTAACTGCTGGCTTCATGTATCATGCATAAATTAAGTTTAATTTCATTTGATGATATAAGTAATGTTCTGGCTGCAAAGGGCTTTAGCTACTGCTAAATAGTACTTAAAATCCTTTTTATTTTTTCTTTATCATTACATGAATTTTTTTTGTCATTAACTGTTTTAACATTTCCTTGTCATATATATATTTATTATTTAATTTGTACTCTGAAGGCGGACAAGGATACTTATTTTGTGAATCTGAGAAGATGGTGGAAAGGTGTAAATATATTTCAAAAGGCATACATAATATTTCCTGTGCATGCAGAGTAAGTAACTTTTGGATACCACAATTTTGAACACATTAGTAACAATAATGTGTTTTCATCAGTAATACAACACTATTTTGGATACACTGATTTTTTAAACAGACAAGTTATGTTATGGGTGTAGCAAATTACCACTAAGTGCCTAGTACTAGGGAACTAGATTCTTGCTGATTGCTGGCAGTGTTTGGGATAACGTTTACTGCAACCAAAATCATGAGTGGGCCATTTTTATGGTTGGTGTCCAGCAAAACTAGGCAATTCAGATATTTGAACCTTTCGTACAGTACAGAAGTTGCTTATGGCAGAAAAAATGCTATAATTGGTTGAAGTTACTGGAATTAATGTACAACAGCAAATTGCATTCATTAAAAAGTAAAAATTGTATATTTTTTAGTCTTAAAATGGAATGTTTGATTAGTTACACTCCAAGCGTGAATCGGAAACTGCCATCCATTGTAGGGCTGACAAGTAGTATCCATTTTAAGAATCGTCCTTAAAACATTTTCAGAATCTTACTTAAAACAAATGATGCTCTGAAAGGAGAGGTTCAGTCCAATGCCTCAATTCATTACTGTTTCCTGAAAAACAAGATAAAATGAGACTTCAGCAAGAGTGGCAAATTGATACCAAGTTCTTTCCAGACTCATGCTTACTAGTCACATACGTCGCGCGTAGCGCGACCATGACAACCCGTTCGAGACTTTTGAGAAGTATGTGTAGGTGGTTCGTGATTTGTAAGATGCTGGAGTGGTAAATGACGTGCACAGTCGGTCATTAAAAATGGTGTACATAGATGTACATGTTGATAGCTTCAACCTCCCCTTATCGGAGGCCGTAACCATGATTTAGATTATATATAGTCTTGTACTGGTAGGCTTCTCGGTCAGTTTTGCAGTTTTTTGTGTGCTCCTTTAGTCGTTAGGCCGCAAACTTTTGAAGACCATCTACACCAACTGACGGAGGGTACTGAGGTGTCAGGCATGTGACCTCAGAAGCGACGAGGACAGAAAGAGGCTAGTACCGGTAAAGATGGGAGGATTTTTTTTTCTCTTCGTCCCCTGTCACTGTCACCGTTCGTTCTGCTTCCATGCTACCGAGAGCTCATCTTCTATCCAGACACTATCCGTGCTCGCCTTTATCGTGGAGATGGAGGATATGGTGTGGGTACAGCAGAGATGGGGATGAAGGCGGAAACACTGAAACTTCCGGGAGATGGGGAGTAACTGTTGGGATACGTAATGCATGGTGCGATCACCAGCAGCGGGTGTGAAGATGACGTTGGGAAAAAGTGGTGGTGGCTGGGCATCGTGGCGGCCCAGCACCTATGGGTGAAGCCAGAAGCATCACGTCTTGATGAGGGAAGGGGGTAAATAAAAAAGGATGGGACATGGATGGACCAAATTGTAAATAATATTTTTTAAAAGGTGTCTTCCATAATTTACCTCCACATCAGGTTTTGGGTGCAGGTGCTGTTAGTTTTTTTAATCGCTGGATTGCATCCTTGTAAGCTTCGCGAGGCTTCTGGTAAAAGCATGAAAGTTTGATTTTTTTGCTTAATCATTGAGTGCGCGATCTAACGATCTATGTTACTTGTTGACTGCATCCACTGGTGTATAGCTTTTGACTTACGTGGCTCAATCAAGATTAGAGAAAATTTAATCCTTTGACTACTTTTAGATATGACAGAGTATAGGAGCTTATTGGTTACCAGCTGGTATTAGTCACATTTTGGGGGGCTGGGAACAAGCCTTCTGGATTTTCTGTACTCTGTCATAAAGAATCATATTTTCATCTGTTTGTTATCCTTTGCTTCACAGTTGATGCTTTCATATTAATAATCTTTTGACATACCTTGTCGCCATACATACAATCTATTGTGTATACCTTGTCAACTCATGAGTTGGGACATGATCTGATCGCATATATAACCTATATATGCAAAGTTACCTGATACGCACGTTTACTGTATTTTGTAAAAAAACTGAGCCTGTTTCCTTTGGTGTTCCAATTGGTCAGCACACACTGGAGCCTGGTCATTATATGTATGCCCACAAAGGAAGACCGGTCAGGTCCCATCATACTTCATTTGGATTCACTGAACTTTCATAGAAGCAGATCTATTTTAAGCACTGCTGAGAGGTATGTGGTATGAATAACTTACTATTTCAATTTTGACTTTTATTTGGTGTATCTATGTCGATGGCTTTTTTGTTTTATAACATTCTGTTTTACGATCAATTATTCTCTTTTTCCATAGTTGAGTTCCCCAACTTCTAATTAAGTGCATTTCTGCATTTGGAGGAAGCTTAATTGTTTGTCTATATACTATTATTTGGCGCATGCCCTTTTATTCGTTTTTTTGTAACTTATGTGGGTCAAAACTGTTTGATACTCATTTAAGCTAGACTATTTCCAGCGCTCTTTTAAACCTTGAAGTTGTTATCAGGTTCCTTAAAGAAGAATGGAGCTACCTGAATAAAACCAGTTCTTTGCAAGACTTTCATCTACATGAATCCGTGTGTAAGAACCTTGGGAAAATTAAGAAGACACCGGTCACAGTAAGTGTTTCCTCCCTCAAAATGCAACTGCAAATTTGTGTATCTTGTTGTCTTTTAGAATAAAAAAGTGTATGTATATAGTTGAAATTTCAAGTACTCCACTTCAGGTTTGAGTAAAGCAATCCCATCATTTAGACATCTAACTATCTTGCATCAAACCCAGCTATGATACTTCATACTATGTTCCCATTTCACGTTTGTGTTATCAACCAAGTATGTTACGTGTTTGAGAAAAAAAACAAGCATGTTACTATAATATATTAAACTTAAGACCTCCAGTATTGAGAAAAGTTTTTGTTAGCAATGTTAGGCTAAACATTTTGTTAAAATAGTGCCAAGACGATCATTTGCAGCTCTCAATTCGTCCTTTCTATTGTCCAAATGAGCAATTTCTTCAAGACTCAAGGTCTTAAGTTGCACCAATTGTCAATGTTTAGAGTTGTGGAATCTGGCCCAAAGATACTATGAATAGATTCCATGTGATGCCTGTCTAGGGGCATGACAAATGGGTGTCTATTGTGTTTAGGTTGTGCAACCATAGGATTAACCCCTTTTATGCAAATTTAGGATGGAAATATAAGCCCTATGTGGAGCTAGGGGTTTACCGTTTACAGTTGTACAGGTAGGCAACGACTATGGTATTTAGGACATACATTGCCAAAAAACAATTTACAGGAACATTTGTAAAAACACAAGTGCTTTTTTCTTCTAAATATGTAAAAACACAGCATTCCAACAATTCTTGCTGGTATGTTTCTTCTTGGGATTTTGATCTTTTAATTATCTTTGCATTCTGATACCTTTTGTTGCCCAGGTTCCACAGCAGGATAATGAATATGATTGTGGTGTCTTTGTTCTGTACTATATGCGACGCTTTATTGAGGAGGCACCTGAAAGGTTTAGCAACAAAGACATATCTATGGTTAGTCACCTAGTTGATTTTTCACCGTTTATTTTTGTACACTCTACTGCCTACATGGGTACTTATGACTGTCTTTGTCTTCTTGTCAGTTTAATAAAGGGTGGTTCCAACCTGAAGAGGCTTCTGCACTGCGAAAGGAAATGCGAGCTCTGCTCCTTAAGTTGTTTGAGGAAGCTAAGCATAACAAGGACATGAGAGATCCAACAACGCCAGTGCCAGCGACAGCAGAGCACCCTGTGGAGGTCTCGTCAACTGAGACGGCAATGCGAGGGCGCCCTCTGAATGCTGTTGATGTTGCCACTTCGTAAGTCTGGCTACTGCCATGGGAGCTGACGGAGAAGTGGCTTGTAGATGTTGAAGGTGATGTGCATCCAGAAAAAATAGCACTGGATTGGCTTTTTGGGTTATGCTTGAGGAGCTGTTGTATGACAGGCCTGCAACTCAGATAATGTAGAAAAATTGCTGTGTACAGTTTAGGTAGCAAACGGGCTGTGTGGTAGCCAGCCTCTTAGGAAAATTTCAGTTTTTGTTAGTTTTTTAGGCTCAGCTGCAAGAAAATGGTGGAATTTCGGCATTAGATCAAACTGCTCCCACAAGCTCTGAGCTGCCAAGTTGACAGCTTCAGTATCTGCTTGTAAACCCTTGGGAGAATAGAATAGAAAGCATCCTGGATACGTGATGTGCTGCTGCTGCTGCTCACCTCCTTTATCGCATTATCACATATTCGCATGCACCGATGTCAGATGAGTCGCGGCGCAAGTTACTTGCGCTCGTGGGTTCGTGGCCGGCGAGTAAGCGAGACACTGAGGCCAGGCGACTGGGTCGTCGAGATTGGAGAAGAAACTCGCATCTACTGGTGGAATTGGGAGGCGCGAACGACGCATACGCATGACGCTTCGATTTCGGCATAGCAAGCCAAGCGATGGTTCACGCGGATAGGGAGATCGACATAGAATCTTTATCGACATGCGCCCGCTTCTTGTTTCTAATTTGTGAGAGAAACTGTAACAGTTTAGGAAAATTAATTTACAAAACTACTTTGTAAATCTAAATCTAGCTGGGCCCCAAACCTTAGACCAAATCAGCCCAAAGAGAGGACCTAGCTGAGACCTAATCCACTCCTTCCCTCCCTTTCTTTTTCTGCAGGCCCAAGCCACCAAAACCAGCCCACCAGGTAAAACCCTAACTAGGTCCGCCCAACTCTTCCCCAAGCCCAACCTAGAAATTTCGCCAGGCTGGCCCAACCTATCCAATCCTAAACCGCCAGCAAGTT
>CM002484.1:9832411-9854608 GCA_000325765.3 Leersia perrieri
CCAAACTCCAATTAAGAGGAAAACATTCCATTGTATATGCGTAATAAACCTAAAGTCTTGTACGAAACAATTTGTATATATTAATATATTCTATATAGTTCCACAAGTATTCTATATCGGTGTACATTTAATTGTTCGACGTACATTAGTAAGTAAAGACGTACATTACTACTGTACAATATATAAACCTACTACTAAATGAAAATAAATAGAATAAGCAAATAAAAATCCAAATTTTAATCCCGGTTCGTAATACAAACCGAGATTAAAGGTCTGCTTCCCCGGCCGGGGCTAGACAGGCTTTTAATCCCGGTTCGTATTGAAAGTTGACCTTCAGTCCCGATTATTTTAACCGGGATTGAAGGTCAGACCTTCAATCCCGGGAGCGTAGTCCCGGTTGGAAAACCGGGATAAAAGGGGTTTCCAAACCAAGATAGGGGCCCATAAGGCCCTTTTTATTTTGCAGTAATAAGGAAATTGCATCTTGCTGTTCAGTCTGTACAAGGACTCAAGGTCCCAAGGAGGTGGTTCCTGGCCACATGGCACAGGGGTCTTTTGTTTGCCGGTGTACATGTGAAGTATATTACATGGTATATCTCATCCGTTGACACAATTCTCATGTCCCTGCTTGTTCAACTAGCACACTTTTGTCATGTTTCTTTCAGGAAAGAAGGTCATGCCACGTGTTGTCGGGAAAGAAGGTGTAGGTGTGTCATGCCACATTTTGTCAAATTTTCGTGGCAGTGTAGATGCCATTTAAACAAACCCTTAGATTTGAAAAGCTTTTGTGAGGAATGCCATTTTTCTCTTCTGGAAATACTGTTGCAGTATGTACTTGTCAATAAGACAGTATGTAATAATGAAACAAGGTTCAACTTATGTAAGAGAAACTGCACAAATCTTTTTACATCACACAATTGAGCTTAACACTCTACTACAGATCATGGTACAGCCGTTGGTCCATAAGTGCTAACCATTGCTAGTTCACAAGTACCAACTTAGGAACCATGCTAAGACTTCCTGGTTTTTGCATATGGTATCAGGTGATGAACAACCTTCTGATTCTTGTTTCCACCACGGATGGATCCAAGGGAACTGCAGAGCTTATCGCCTGTATATACATAGATTATCAAGAGATGACACGAGGAGGAAAAGAAATTTAGCAAACTGAACTGGAAATGCCCATACCCTGCACTTGATCAAGTGAACAATGTTCCCATCCCCCTCCACGCAAGAACTCGCTTCCAAGATCTCTATGCATCCATCTTCCTCAATGGCATGGATCACCATGTGCAGTTGGACGCGGTTTTCTGAACGCATCCTCAAATACACGTCGAAATGCGCTTCTCCATCAAATTGTACTCTGATCTCCTGCGAATGTGGACATGATCCTACATGTGGTGCTGTAGTTTCCAGGACGTTGCTGCTGCTGCTGCTCTTTCTCGCGTGTTGGATCTTTACGTAGCAATTGTCCCTCCTTTGCTTCAGCTGTTCTACCCTTTCTCGCAGGTCTCTGATGTACGCTGTAGCATGCATCAATTGGCTGGGCAGGTCAGATGAACCCTGGCAGTCGGAAGAAATGCTGAGCGTAAAGATAATCCAGCCACGATATCATAGATAAATAATTAAGAGAGGGCGGCAAATAATTAAGATGATTGATGTGGTTTTTGTGAGAGGGCGGTAATTTGGATCATCAATTTTTTTCATCGAAAGGCTATGAATAATTAAGTTAATATGACTTCATTAGAAAAGGAGGTGAGCATGAGGGGAGACAATTTCGATATCATAGATAAATGATCCAAGAGCTAGAAACAATAAGGATGATATGGCTTCACACGAGAAGTGAGGAATTGTGGTCTCTTTGTAGAATGTGTCCTTTTAGATGCTGGAGAGAAATAGAGTAAATTGCACTTTGAACTAGATTTTATTACCTAAGTTTCAAATTGGACTAGGCATTAATAGATCTTTTCACTTTGGACTACATTTCTTGCCAAATCTTTCAATTTGGACTGGTGACCCTACATGTCAGCATCCATCAATCTTCTTCCCCAACACAGGCTGCTAGATTTTGTGGGGTTCTAACTCCCTCATGCGAACGAGCTTATCTCCTCTTTCTCTCACATCCTGCCCCCTTGAATTTATTCTCTGATGAGCTCCTTAATCACTTGGAGCTGAAGCAACATATGCAACACAGAGGTAGCCCAATGGTGGAGGTCCAACTCGACCTCATCGCCTCGAATATCGGCTGCCATTGGTAGTGCAGACCTCAGCCCTAGGCTCCACCTTCATCTGAAGCTTCGTGGAGCCAGCGCAAGTGGATTTGTGGCAGGCGAGGGTTTCTACAACATGTGGGGTTGTGTGGATGGTAGGCTCCCGCAAGCCCACAACCATGAGTTGTGTACTCACCTGCTTGAACAAGTTCAACCATTCGCTCAACACCGAAGAGCTTGAGCTCTCGCCCTCAATACCAAAGAACACCTCCCTTTCCACCATCTATTTTTTCTTTCTGAGAATTCCTTGTCCACCATCTGACAAGATGCTTGAGGTCCTCCCTCTTAATCCAATTCTGACATCCAGCTCCCTTTCCACCTTTTTTTTTCTTTTTGAGAATTCCTTGTCCACCATCTGACAAGATGCTTGAGGTCCTCCCTCTCAATCCAATTCCGACATCCAGCGCATGAAAGATTAGAGGTAGAATCCTTGTTTGATGGTTCAACCTACTGCTCATGTAATGTTGTATCAAGGAGTTACATGCCACAACCATTGCTTACAAGCTTGCCAAGTTTGTTCAGATGCAGGAGAGGAAAAGGAGAGAGATGGAGAAAGAGTGGTCCATTGTGAAACCTATTGCAAATTTACCTAGCCTAAAGTGAAAATGATGTCTTATCCCTAGTCCAAGTTGCAACATTGGTAAAAATAGGTAGTCCTATGTGTAATTTACTCAGAAAAATATGATTCTAAATATAGATGGCAGTGATGACAAGGAACGGTTCTTAAAGGTATTGTTCAAGAGTAGGTGTATATCTCTCCATGTTCTTTCGTCAATTGCAATTCAGAGTTAATTGCTGCATGACATCATGTTATGTTATTGTCCTTTTTTTTTCTTAATTTTCTCTTTGTTGGTTGTTCATTGGTTGTGTGCATATCCTTTGGTTGATGCAAAGGCCGTGTGTTTTATTATTGTAATCAAATTCTTCCCAAAGAGATGGGAGAAATAGTGGAGGTAACCGCAAAAGAGGATATCCAGTCGTCTGCCCACTGCTGACCTTTTTGCTTGATTTTTATATGATTTTCTTTTATTTGAAAACTATAGGCCTTGTTTATGGAAAATTTTTAACAATAGGTGGTGAGAATTTAGAAAATTTAGATTTCTAAACTTCTTTATTCTTTTGGATTTTATAACTACATATTCTCGAATTTTAGGTTGGAACCTAAATTGGTGGAGTATCTGACAGCCGGTAATTCTAAGAGAAGTTGCATCTGTCAAAATCCCCTCCAAAAAAGGGCCATAGATTACTAACAATACTTCTTTTGAAAGAGCCATTGAACATTTCAATTTGCTTACAAATCAATAGTCCTTGCATATTGTTAATGTCTTATTCCGTCTCCAAAATACCCTCACCAGTCACTATTATTTGATGTCAGGAGACATAAAGTTAACTTTTACGATATCAAATAAACATGATACAAATTTACAAGTTTATGGTAGAAACTTTTATGGCAATAAAAAATGTCATAGCTATATATATACAAATGTAAGGACACCACCAGTGGTGGTGGACACCACCACCTACCCCATTGCAGTTTTGTAAATTGCCATTTGAACTTCTTAATATTAAATATCAACTAAATTTAGATGGATAGACAAATATAAAGTCAAATAAAATAGGTAACACTCTTTCACTCTTTTTTAAATGACGTCGGTTACTTCATTGGATGTCATAAAAGGAAAAGACCGATGTATTTCTATTTATTAGGAAATATTGTAATATATTTATAAATATACTAACCATATTTATGCGAGCAATGGTATATGATGTACTTTTCTTTTCTTGTTTTGGTACTTTGGTACACGATGTATTGTTCTGTGTGTTAAGCACATATGAGCCGTCATGTCTCTGTTCGTTCATAGATACACTAGTACTATCATACTATGTTCGTACCCGATGCACTAGTACTGTCGTACTATGTACGTACCGTGAAAGCAAACTGTTGTATGTAGCCACTTGTGGTTGGTTTCCAAACAGTTCCATGGCCACACACACTGAAAAATACAATACAGTACCAACTATCATAAATGATATTGGTCCATGATGTTGCCTTCTGCCCCGTGCAAACAAATTCGCCCCGATATTGTGTGGCACCCGTTTCCCTGGAGTGCCCAAGTTTTCTGCGTGTTGCGCGTGTTGCGCGTGTGAAGTTGATACATGTCAGCAAAGGTACAGATTCCTTGTGGGAATGGACCGCATTGGTAATGTGTCGCTCTACATGCCCATGTGTGTCTCTTTTGTCTGCAGCCACCAATATATTCTCAGGCAGAGACTGAAAGCTCTGGTCATTTACATGTTTTAAGGCGTCTTTTGTGCGGATTAAATTAGTGGGCTCGGGATTTATGAGAACGTATCTTATGCAATCTTTTCATGTAAATTCCATACACATCAACTAGCAAATACTACATCTATCCCATGAAAAATCATTTTAGGATTTAAAATTTGTTCCATGGTTATTGTCATTGCCTATTCAGTATGTACATGTGTATATGGCAAATAAACAAGGGCAATAAAAGGTCATTTCACATCTTTCTTAATATATCTGACATTTCCTAGAATATTTTCTAGAATCAAATATTTAAAGAGCAATTGGTGGCCAAGTTTAAATATGTTGACTACATGCATGTATATATACCAAAAGACCAATTATTTATGGCTGGAGGGAATATTTGCATAAAAAATTGGGTTTTGTAATGTAGGAGTAACTTATTTGCTACCCTCTCGGCCATAAAAACATGTCCTTTTCGACAAGACATTGATGAAGACAACTTTTAAAATCGTATTCATCAATATCTTTTTCTGTTTTTTTACCAGAAAAACAAATGTAACTTTGTATCAAAAGTTATGTTAGTACGCATCGGAGATGTTAGCTCCGGAAATTTCGGAGGCGATTTCTGAGGCAATCAGGGGCACGACTGCGGCGACTACTGGAAAGTGAGGTTTCTGGTGAGATTCCACCATCCGCCGCCGGGGATTCTCCATCTCCGGAGGCAGCTACGCACAGGCGACGCCTAGTTCATTAGTGCCCACCGCATATCGCCGGTTAGCCAGTTCCGGCGCCGTCGACCATCAAACCCTAATTCTCATTGGGGTGTTTTAGCCGCTTAGGACCTAGTTTTCGTGGGATCACCTGCCTGTGTTCGGTGTTCCAGGCGTGCCGCAATCTGATTTTCCCCTGATCAGCGTCGATGGCATCGATTGGTAGTGGAAGCTCTTTTCCGGTGGAAGATCGGTCTGATTCCCGTCCAGACCCTGAAGTTGCTGACCTGCTGCGTAACCTTCACCTGACGGCAGAGGAGGGCGAGGTTGCAGCATGGAGTGATGATGAAGATGACGCCGGCGAAACTGGCGGATGGTCATTAATCGTTAAGGTTTTGTCACCAATGCCTCTGCATGCAAGCACAATTCTGGGTGCAATGAAGCCGGCGTGGGGCAATCCTTTTGGGTTGAAGATTAGATCGGTTGGTAAAAAGGGAAGTAAGCTTTTTGTAGCAGATTTTGGCTGTCAGCCGGATATGATTATGGCTCTTGGAGGCTCACCCTGGTTGATTGGTAAACATGCTGTTATCCTCTAACCTTACGATGAATTTCTGAAACCGTCTGATATAGCTTTTGATAAAATGGAGATGTGGGTTCGCATTATGAATTTACCACTAGGGTGGATGAATGCCCAGAGGGGATCTAGAGCTATGAATCTGATTAGTCAAGAAATGTTAATTTTGACTGTAGTTACTATTCTTGACTACCTATTTATTCTATGGACGACAGTTGTTTCGTGAGTACTCTTACTACATGATTAGCACCACATATATCTATGTAGTGGCGTATCTTCTGATTCTCTTAACAAAAATAATTCCCAACTGCTTCAACTTGCATAACGGATAGTGTAATTAAAAATGTGCTCCGTAGTTAATGATAGTGGATCCCTTTCTTCACCGAATATCCCATGTTTTTCTTCTTGGTTTCTGTAATATATAGGGCCAAAAAAAAAAATCTTGAATACAAAAGGGGAGTTAGTTCCATTTCTTTCGTCTATGGTATACCTTCACTGGTACTAAGATGCATGCACTACTAAAATTGCTTCACATCGGAACAAATTGTAGCATGATAACACAAGACCACATATATCCAAAATCTCGCTACGTAGAATCCATTACCGATACCGTTGGATATCGAAACCTTCCAGTAAAAACGTATTTATATTTTTTGCGTGTAGTAAAAATAAGTTCCACTTTATTCAAAAGAGTGAAAACTTGTGTGTGTGAGAGAGAGAGAGAGAGTAAGAGAGAGAGAGAAAGGACTAGTCAGCTAAAGAAGCTATTTTGTATACTGTACATCACAAATGCACTTTCTAATCTAGTAATCTCCTGGTTATAATCCTGAAGGTATTAATCAAAAAAAGCAATTATGAATTGCAGAGATTTGTGAATGTTTTTCTCGCAGTACCTGTGAGGTGGCGTCCACCGGCGAGTAGTCCTGTGGAATGAGAGAGGCAAGCCTTGAACATAAATCTTCCATCTCCAACCTCTCCTTTGTGGTCATCTCTTCATCCTTCATGTCAAACACCATTGTTCTCCCTCCATCGCCTACTCTTTTCATAGCTCTCTCTCTCTCTCTCGCTCTCTCGCTCTCTCTTACACACAGAGTAGTAGTAGCTCTTGGAGAAGGGAGCTGACCTTTCATCTTTATAATGAGCCCATAGGCCACAGCCCAGTCTAGCTACCTTAAGGCCCTATATTTTACCACGTGAATATTACAAGTAATTTGAAAGAAAGTAATATATTATTTGAATGGTTTAGTATAATCTAGGGCCATCTTACTATAATCTAATGAACTCCTCCAAGTGAACTTTTTTCAAACTAATGAGTGACTAAGGCTATGATCGTTTCACTTTTTCTAAAAGTGGTTGACATATTAACAAAGCAATAAAATATAATTTGTAGATAAAACTTTTACATCTGTATTATCCACGATTTGAAATCCAAGGCTGAAAAAAATTACAATGAAAAGACCTCAAAATCAACTTCAAAATTAAGGTTGAAAATTCAAATTTTGCGTAGAAGATAAGTAAAAGCGAAACAATGGGAGCGTAACTAGTTACTATATAAACATTCTACACCTTAGTTTCATAAGCCCATTAATCTAACCTTTAATGGTCTAAGAAAATAAACAAGAACAAGAGCTATTGGATTATTATATTAATCTAGTTTAATAATATAAGCTATAATAATTTTAAGCAGAAACAAATGGGGTCTAAGATGAGAGTGACCTGTGACCACTATGAGGACCATATTTATCTGGGATGGGGATGTTCTCCTGTCTGGTTTATACAAGTGATGGTGAAAGGTAGTAAACGCCACGGCGTCCTAGCTCATCCGTTTTTGTTGGTCCATGCATGTATCCTTGTTGCCAAGCTAAAACACATCCATCATGTTGCCAACATGGCTATCCTACTATTCATCATCCCTTTTTGGTAATCCAGTGATTCCTATTTTTAGCAAATACGTACACATTATTGATCTTTTTCATGGAAGTGTTCACAGTTCACGTTTTTTTGTAAGAAGTTGTACTCCTCAATCTGGTCATAAAATGTTATTGTTTTTGAGACACCATTAGTTAAAATTTTAAAATTTAAGCATTCCAACATCTTTTAATGATGTTACCGATTATTTTCTTAAAAAAACATTACCTCTAGCCAAGAATATTTAATGTTTAGAACACGATTTTGTCAAAACTTTAACCATCAATAATTCCTCAAAAGCTCAATTTGAACTACTTAAATAATGCTCACTACTGCAGAACCCCTCATAGGTGCTGGCTAACAGGTCTAGAATAAGTCATTTTCCGTTCCCATGTGATCTAAAATAAAAAATAACACCAATAATACAACACCAAGCAAGGCCACCACCGTCCCACAGCCCTTTCTCCTCCGCTATGGCTCCTAGTGATACAGATGTTGTCCCGATCTTCACGACATAGGATCTTGAACAAGATAACTAGCTGAAAATCAATCAAGATAACTAGCTGCGAGCAGCCAGATAACTAGCACAACCTGACGACACGCACAAGGAGCCAACCCCTATCACTATACGGCAGCCTGAACCAAGGATTTGCCCAATCACACTCTCAAAGAACCAAGGATTCGCCCAATCATACTCTCAAAGAACCAACCAACGATCTGTAGCAGGAGCACGGATTGGGTGCCGATGAAGCGGCCGTCTATGTAATCCCACGAGGAAATCACAAGAGCAAAGGGGTAGAGATCTCTATCTCTCGGTGTTTGTTAGCACATAGCTGAACAAAGGGGTTTCTATTTCGATTATCAAAAGCCTCTCAAAGTAAGAGAACTCAGGGGTATTTATACTAGAAACAACAATCCTAGTTGAGTATGAAAAGAATGTAATTATTCATGGGAAATGGGGCAGCTCAAAGGTCTTCAAAAGTTATTCCCGAGAAGGTTCGCGCAGCCCTTTTAACTTCTGTGCAGTCTCTACTAAAACAGTCGTAACTCTCTAATGGGAAGTCAAAATGATGAGCCGTTTATTGGAGGTTAAAATAGACTTGATTATCTTTTCAACCGTATATATTATGCATGGAGAAAAGTGACTGGATGGGTCGCCCATATCTTGGAAGTTGAACCAAATGTCAGGACACGCTGGACTCCGAAATCAGCATGACGTAAATGGTCATCGTCTTCACGTAAACCGTCATAACTTTGATCTTCTAGCTTGTCGTCGATGCCCAGCAAGTCTTTTGCATGTGTAAACCTAAGTAATAGCAAAGTACTTGATTTAGGTAGGATATAATTCTCGTCAATCATGAAATACATTCCAGCTAGGAGCGAGTTCACCTCTTGTTGTAGCTTATTTGCATGACTACGCGTAACCAGTCCTTGGTTTACGTTGCTTGGTGTAACATATTGTATGGTTAGATAAAGTGGTTGGATTTTGTTCCTCTTTATTAGTGGATTCTTGCCCCTCTCCAATAACACGGCTATATGTTTCAACCTAGAATCATATAAACCAAGTAGTAGCTTTGCCTTGTGAAAATAATAAGATGTAGAGTTAAATATAGCTTTCACCTTGTATGAATATGTAGAAAGTGCATTGCTTGTCGAAGGCCTTAGCCGGGCCATATCATCCTCCCCTTCTTCAAAAAAAGTCGTCCTCGACTTTGATTTATCTGAAAATAAACTATTGCAAGTAGAGGATGTACATGCATTGGAAGCATCATATTTCACCTTTGCAATATCAAACAATTTCAGATTTGGCGTAAGAACATCAATCACATTCCAAGATTTTGAGTTACCAATATTACTTAAGCCATCCAGTGTATTAGATGTGAAACCAACTTCTCTAAGCATGGGTGAAAAACATTTCAAAGAATCAATATCATTTATGCCATTATGTTTTAATGGCATAGTAGAAAAATATGGACATGTGGACAATGTAATCAATCCCGAACAATATGTACTAAACTTTTCATTCAACACATGATGAGCAAATCATGGTTCAGAAGCAAGATCATTCACTAAGTTTGTTCTCAAATCAACAATCCTATCACAAGTTATGCAAATAGCACAAACATAGAATTTATTTTCAGTATGTTCACCAATCAAATTGAAAGTATACTTGCATGGGTAGTCACTGCTAAAGGATTTTAGCAAAGCAATTTCAGAAACTTTCTCAAGCACTTCAGGTAATTCAACATGTTTAATAAGCATGATATAACACAAAATTTCACTATGAGATATCTTGGTGAATAATTCATCATGAGTAACAAATTGCACATTATCAAATTTATTTATATCCAAAGCATGATATGGATCAATCAAAGACAGAAAAATATCATCATCACATTTAGTTTCAGCATTCATATCAACATGAGTATCATTCAAGCACGCCCAATTCTCAGCAACCGTATAAACATAATCGTTCATGAATCCATCTTGAAAATTGGGATATAATGTTTTTTGGTTACCTTTCAGCTCTTGTAGGGGCGTAAGGAACATGGTTGTCGTTTCTGAATTTTTACCTTCCTTATCGTCATAGTTGTTACTTAGAGCAGCCAAGGGATCATTCACATTCGCTTTGTTCACTTTTCCTCCATCTTCATGTGATTTCATCAAATTGACAATGGTCTCTTCGTCTTTTTCACTCAAAACCTGTGCATTAGGAGAGACAACACTAAAAGTAGAGATAAGTTTGTTAGAATCAAAAACATCTTCACATGATTTGCACTCTAACCCTCTCTTTTTGTGTGGTGTATTTCTCTCTCTCATTGTGGATGCTCTCAACCTCATATTTGGTGGAATCACACAACTCACTCTTACTTTCTCTTTCACTCGGTTTGGTTATGTGGCTCTCACTCTCACTTGGGTTTTGCTTCTTCTCATTATCAACAAAACAAGGGACAATGGCAGAACAACTATCATCCACCTCTTGCTCATCGAATGTCACTTGGACAACATGTGTACTTTTAGCAACACTCTTCTCAGGTCCATCTCTCAAACTAAACTTGTTGATACCATTCCTTTGAAGATCTAATGCACCACTATGAATGGGACTAGTGGCAAGCTTTAGCATTCCTTTTGACTCAGATTTGCAACCTTGTTGCACAATAACACTTTGAGGTGACTTGGAAGATTCAATTTCAGCACTCTTAATGTGTGAGCCATCTGAAAAAGAGTGTGACATAGCTAATCCTTTCTTCACACATAAAGATGATGTCTCTTTACTTCTTTCAACAACCTATTCACTTGATGATGAATGACAACTTAAGCTTGAAGAGAATTCTTTGCACAAACTAATGCACTTTGTAAGCTTATTTTGCCACTCAACTTTCTTCTCCTCCTCAAGTGCATACCTCAACAAACCTCTCACACTTCTTGCATATCTTCCCTCAATTGCAGCAGCAATATTAGAATTAAGACCTCTCTTGAAATACTTCATTGCAACTATATCATCAAGGTAATTTGCTCGGTGCATGCAAGAATATAACTCATCATAATATGCTCGGACAGATTTACCTTCTTGCTTCACATGCTTCAAATGACGAAGCAATATCACCTCATACTCTTCTGAAATAAATTCCCTTCTCATCACCTTCTTTAAATCTTCCCATGACTTCACAAAATGCTTGTGAGGAGATTTCTTCCACCAAGTATAAGCATATTCTTCAAATTCAAGAATAGCTCGCTGCAATTTCTTCTCTTCGCAAAAAGATTGGGCATAAAGTTCAAACTCCATTTTGTTTACCCATTCAAGATACTCCTCCGGATCAGTGCTACCATAAAATGGAAGCTCGGTGTACCTTCTTTCTGCCATGGTTAGTGAAACAAGTGGAAAAACATATATGGAATAGGAAAAACACAACTCGGTGTACCTTCTCACAACCTCACCTTCTCTTGCCAACCGAAGCTCTTATGAATTCCCTGCAGGTTACTAAGGCAATCCGCGTGGTGGTAAAGAGTAGTGATAATTGAGCGAATACAATACCAGTAAACTGTACATAATGGCTTTTTTTTTGTGGAGCTTGGTAGGGGATAAAGCACAAGGAGCAATCTGAATTCTAGTTGTTGTAAAGTTAAGTAGCAATCCAAACTAGATATCAATGCCTAGTGTTGATCCAAAATGTTTGGAAATGAAACAACAAACTCACACACAAAGATAATTCAGATTTTGATGCAAAACAAAGGATTGAGCTACGGACAAAAGATTCACCTTTCAGACCTAGCAAAAATTGCACCAAGATGATAACAACCGGCTTTTGTGAAATGATAAATTTTCAGCACTTGTGCACAGTTCCAACAAAACCTTTTCTCCACCGTTCTTCTCACAATTTTTTTCCACCACTTTTTTTTTGCAACCTCTTTTTTTTAGCATGTCTTTTTTCAACAAATAGAACTGAAAGACATATATAACACTTAGACAAAGATATAAAGAACTGAATATAACTAGAAAGAGTAACTTGATAGGATCAAGGTTAACACGAAGGATAGATAGGTCTACTATTTTTTTGTGGGGAATTTTCAGAATATGATATAGAAATCGGCTCAAAGGACACGCAAAAGAAAATATGATCAGCACATAAACAAAGACTCTAATGAACTGAAACTTAACCAAACTCAATAAAATAACAGATGTAAACTAGGGCTATGGAATAAATTTTTGTAGGCTTTTTCTGGATAGGAAGAAACAAAAAGTATGTAGCTAGAGATAAAACTCCTACCGTGACAACAAAAGCTCTGATACCAGATGATACGGATGTTGTCCCGATCTTCACGACGTAGGATCTTGAACAAGATAACTAGTTGAAAATCAGCCAAGATAACTAGCTGCGAGGAGCCTGATAACTAGCGCAACCTGACAACACACACAAGGAGCCAGCCACCGTGTCTATACGGCAGCCTGAACCAAGGATTCGCCCAATCACACTCTCAAAGAACCAACCTACGCAGCCTGCACACAAAGTAGTAGGAGCACGGATTGGGTGCCGATGAAGCGACCGCCTATGCAATTCCATGAGGAAATCACAAGAGCAAAGGGGTAGAGATCTCTGTCTCTCGGTGTTTGTTAGCACACAGCTAAACAAAGGGGTTTCTATTTTGATTATCAAAAGTCTCTCAAAGTAAGAGAACTTAGGGATATTTATACTAGGAACAACCCTCCTAGTTGAGTATGAAAAGGCTCTAATTATTCATGGTAAATGGGGCAGCTCAAAGGTCTTCAAAAGTTATTCCCGAGAAGGTTCGCGCAGCCCTTTCAGCTTCTGTGCAATCTCTAGTAAAATAGTCATAACTCTCTAATGGGAAGTCGAAATGACGAGCCGTTTGTTGGAGGTGAAATAGACTTGATTATCTTTCCAACCATATATATTATGCATGGAGAAAAGTGGCTGGTTGGGTCGCCCATCTCTTGGAAGTTCAATCAAATGTCAGGACACGCTGGACTCCGAAATCAGCATGACGTAAATGGTCGTCGTCTTCACGTAAACCATCGTAACTTTGATCTTCTAGCTTGTCGTCGATGCCCAGCAAGTCTTGTGCATGTGTAAACCTAAGTAATAGCAAAGTACTTGATTTAGGTAGTATATAATTCTCGTCAATGATGAAATACATTTCAGCTAGGAGCGAGTTCACCTCTTGTTGTAGCTTCTTTGCACGACTACGCGTAACCAGTCCTTGGTTTACGTTGCTTGGTGTAACATATTGTCTGGTTAGATAAAGCGGCTGGATTTTGTTCCTCTTGATTAGTGGATTCTTGCCCCTCTCCAATAACACGGCTATATGTTTCAACCTAGAATCATATAAATCAAGTAGTAGCTTTGCCTTGTGAAAATAATAAGATGTATAGTTAAATATAGCTTTCACCTTGTATAAATATATAGAAAGTGCATTGCTTGTCGACGGCCTTAGCCGGGCCGTATCACCTAGTGACCAGGTGGGCGGCTCCTGTGTTGTGGAGGTCGGGTACTGGCTGATCTTGCCACCCCCGACCTCATGTGACGGTGGGCTGGTGCCAGCGGCTGCACTGCAACGATGGTGGTGAGTCCAATTGTGTGGTTGTATAGTTAGATTTTTCATGTGGATAGAAAAGATTTGAATCAAATTGTTTGTTCTTGTTCTTGTTCTTGTTCTGTGGATAACATGATCTGTGGATGTGGATGAGATGATTTGTGATTTGAATCAATATGTTTGTTTCGTGATCTGTGATTGCAGGAAGCTCATCGAAACGGCTCAAGGGGCTCATTTTGTGATCTGTGGTTTGAATCAAATTGCTGCTTATGCTACAGCAGGAAGCTCATCGAATCGGCTCGATAGGCTTGTGTTTGTGATCTGTGATTTGAATCAAATTGCTGCTTCTACTACTGCAGGAAGCTCACCCAATCAGCTTGATGGGCCAGTTTCTCTTTTTTAAAATCATAGGAGGAACATAGATGCCGGTTCTTTGGAGGCATTGGTGTCGGCTGAGAAATCGGCATCTTATCATAGGTGTTGATTCTGACTTGGGTCAAAGGTGTCCCAAAAAGGTGTCGGTTGCGAACCCGGTACTGTACCCACTTTGCATTGACACATATTATAAACTTTTTAGATTTTACAAAATTATTCTAATATAAAAATGGTGGTCAATTTTAACTAAATCTTGTCCGAGGCATCCACTATTTATAAATGGAAGGATTATATTATAATGGAATTTAGTGGTCGGTAATAATGCGGAAATCTATCTCTGTCGTGTATTTTTTACTGGACGAGTAATAAAAGACTAAACATTGTTCTTGGAACAAACTGAGGGGAGGACTAGTACAGAATATCAAATATGCAAATTTAGGAGGCATTTCCTGCCTATCCGGGGTTCCTGACCTGCCCAGGAAGCAAAAGCTAAGAACAGGCACACATATACACTCATATGTGTGTATAAAAATGGGAGAAGTATGGTACGGGATGGTTGGGAAAGAAAATAATTTGTAACACTAGAAGAAACAGATAATTCTTTGTTACTTTTAATTTGATTTGAAGAGAGGAAACACCTTTTATCAGGGGAAGAAATATGCCACTGATTCACTATCAGAAGATCTTTGATGTTCCTGCCACTAAAATGGGAGAGCGTCATTTGCAGAGTAATGATCCTGCTCCAACACCATGGCACTATCTCTTTTTCAGTGCTTTAAGACAATTCTATTGTTTCTCATTGCATTCATTAGTTCTACGTTTTTTCAGAGTTGAAATTTTCAGTCTGTTTGTGCTTTTTTTTCGGAATTTATGTTTGCTGATATATGTGAATGATGGATGATGTTACTTTTAACCATGGTTACTGGTGTTCTCAGTAAACAAAAGTTTCCATGCAGTGTTCTTTCTTTCACAAATAATCTCTGTCATTTGGATGCCACTTTTGACTTCTACAGTAAAGTACCTTAAAATATCAATTGGAAGAGTTTCTTTAAACGAATGGCAGGATCACAGTCAAAGGGCTTCTGAGAGCACAGGGGTTTCCGGTGCTAGGGTGATGAACGCAGAACCACAATGAAATGTTGCCGTCCCTTTGCCGATTCTACACAGGACCCTTTGCCAGCTGCCGACGTGAGGGTGAGAATCTAGCCACTCCTGGCCACTCACCTGCTTGCCGTTACGTTCTACCGGCTGCCCGAAACAAGGACTATTGGATTTCTCCTGCCAGCCATTGCCCGTAGATTTCTGTGGTTGGATCGTTTATTCAATAGCAGGTTTGGCATGAGTTTGAGGGCTTAGAAAAAACCGCAGGCAGAAAGTACATGCAAGATCATACACCAACTGAGCCTTCTGTTTTGATCAGCAAGCCCTTTTTCTTATTTTGTGCCGCCACGGTTGCCAGGCCAGATTGCCAGGCATCCATATTATTTCCGGTGTCCGATAGGTTCTCAGCCTCTCAGGGAACACCCATACAACGCCGCCAAACAACAAGGTGTTTTGGTTCCAATCCGTCTCTCTCCTTGAGAAATTTCAAATGCGAGTAGAACAGGCAAATCAAGGATGGACACCCAACACACACAAGGAGTTACTGGTATTGGCTTGCGAGCTGGCCTTCCTTGACGATGTAGTTCTGCGCCGGGAAGTCCTCCCCTTTGAAGTACCTGTCCAGCATGTCCTTCACTCCGGCCGCGTATCTCAGCTGCAAGAAAATTTCCAATTTGCCGTCAAAATTTCTTACAGGCATTGTTAAAACCAGTCAAAATTCGTTACAGACATGGTTGGCACCAGTCATAGAAAACCAATTAACGACCCGATTATAATGTCTGCACATAATCCATGCTAGACATGTAGGCAGCTGTTGCTGTCAATGTTGCAAGAATAATCGACCCCAAAAATCTCAAAACATTGTAGCTGAACCTTTTATATCTAGCTGAATAAATAAGTGATTCTTGGTATGTCCATACACATCTTATTTATCAACCTTGCTTTGTATGTAAACACTGACCTGTGCATCAATTGTTGTTCCCGAGATGTGAGGAGTCATAGCATGATTAGGCATGTATCGCCATGGGTGATCCTTTGGTGCTGGTTGGGGAAACCAGACGTCGCCACCATATCCTGAGAAAGAAAAATGAGGTTATTATGTTAAAGGAAAAAAATAGCAAGAAATATCAAAGCTGCATTTCTCGCTATTTTTTTTCAATAGGAGGCACCAATATTAGTGCTCTCTAAGGAAAGCACATTTGGATGTTTGTTCCTGATTAAAGCTGACCCTATACTAATAGCATGTGGTTGGTCATATGCCACTAGGATTTGATAACACCTATATCTGCCTATATCTAGAAATGTAATATCTAAAAAATAACTCTTGGTTAATTCCCATCAGTGTGTGTGTAAGGTTTTCTGTGCTGAGGTACTAGAAGGCTATATATATATATATATATCCCTTTTGGGATCGGAGAAAACCATTTCAATCAATATATGATATCGAATACATATCTGTGAAAATGATAAGCATGGGATTGAGCAGGATAGAGTTGCCCTGGCTAGAAGCCTTCTTTCTTTAGAGAAAAGAAATTATAACTTGCTTTTACTACCTTATACGTACAATCCATCGTGAGCCTACTCAAACAGAGGAAAACGACATTTCTTTAATAAAACGGAGCTTATCCTGATGCGGAGTCTAATGCTGAAAATAAACAGAAAGGAACCATGGCCATTTACTAGCATGATAGAATGAGAAGGCGGCATTTCCTACACCATGGCATTCTATAGATAGAGCTGCTTAAGTTTTAGGATGAGATGTTCTTAGATCAAATACGAATGATTTGAGATTTCCAAATCCATTGACAGAAAGGGAAAGGAAGAAGCAACTGGGGTCAAGGAAATTATAGGTACTTAGGGAGGCAGAGAACAAACAAATGAAAGGTCCTCAACAAAATACTCATCATGGTAAGAGTGCTCATTTACATAGGTGTAGAGTACTTCTTTTTCCAATAAAAAATTAGTAAACTGTGAATAACAGGTTATCATAATTAGACATATATACTGCTTTACTGAGTAGTTGTGTTGCACTTGTGCTGATTTCAGTTTTTTCCATATTACCCATCTTCAATGTAAAGCAGAACATATTCCAGGAAAGTGGCATCAAGTATCTAAAACCAAGATATAGACCAAATCCGATGGCAAGATAATATACAATAAAGGCTAAAAGAATGAAAGGATGGTGGTACCTGCAACATGACCACTAGAGCAAGCATCTGCAACCGCCTGGGTATCCATGATTGCTCCTCGAGCATTATTCACAATGATTACACCTTTCTTCATCTTTGCAATTCTTTCTTTGTTAAACATACCTCTGAAGATTGAAGCATAAAAATTCAAATCAGGTGAACTAGCACAACATTATGGAATGAACAAGAATGTGATGAATGGAAACCTTGTTTTCTCTGTAAGAGGTGTGTTGATCACAATGACATCACACTTTGGAAGCATCGCATCAAGATCCTCTTCAAATTTGGCCCCAATTTCCTTCTCAAGCTCTGGGTTAATCTTAAGTCTGTCATGGTAGAGCAGGCTGCAGTTGAAGGGTTTAAGCCGCTGAAGTAAGAGCCTGCCAATACGACCAGCCCCAACAGTCCCCACAGTTTTTCCTTCTAGATCATAAGCTCTATAGGCAATGCCTGCAACATTCCATTCGCCTTGAACAACCTGCTGATACCCAGGCAAGAAGTTCCTCAGGAGAATCAAAATGCGCATGAGCTCATCTTCTGCCACTGATACAGTGTTACTTCCAGTAACCTCCGCCACAGTTAAACCTGCTGCAGCAGCTGCTGGCAGATCAATATGGTCTGAACCAATCCCAGCTGTGAGAAGGAGCTCAAGATTCTTTGCCTTCTTGATCCTCTCCGCACTAACATATGCTGGGTGGAACGGGGTGGTGATCAAGACATGCATATCCTCAATGTGCTTCTCCAATTCTGGGAACAAGAGAAGCATCAGTGAAGTGCACAGATAGAGTTAGTAAAAAATAGTTGCACAACTACATTGCTATCTAAATAGTTGAATTTTATCTCAATAAGAGCTAAAGGATATATATAATTGCTACATTTTTTTACCAACGAACAGGAACGAGATCAGCAAATATAGAAAAAGAAATTATGGTCGAAGCATGTGTGCAAAATTGACGCACAAAAAAATTTAATTAACTGAACAGCAAGCCAACATGAATGTGCTAAAGGAAACCACTTGGCTGCCGACCAGTCCGTGAAGGCATTAATACCCAACCATATACTTGGAGAATCTCCACCAACCCTTTCCATTGAACTTTAGATGAATATCATCCTTCCATTCTTCTTAAAGAAAATATGACTACTCTAATTCTTCTATTCAGTACCAAGTCCCAACAAGGTCAACATAATACAACACTGCAAGCTGAGATATGCTAAACTACTGAATTCATCATGTTTATCTTTTCACTACGAATCCTAGTAAATGGATAAACAGAGTTTACTGAAAATATTCATAGTTTCATACAAACTTGATAGGACATCTGAATATCTCTGAACTAATACTACTTACCGCTGTTTAGCCCCTCCTTGTCATCAGTGACAATGTAGTGATGGCCCTTGGACTCAAGCCATTCGCGAATGCCGAGAGCGCCCTCGACACATCCGACGAAGTTAGGATTCATCTCGGCGTATTCCCCGGCCTTGTAGAACACACCCACGATCTTCTTGCTGCCTGCAGATGTCTGCGATACAGACAGAGGGGAAATAAAAGAAAAAAAATCTTCAGCAATTGAATTCGCAGCAGAGAACAGGAAAGTCGGTAATAATTAACTGTTCATCATCATTCCCATACAAAAAAGGGGGAAAGATTTTTTTTTTTTTGGAGAAAAAAATACAAATTCCGGGAGGGGAACAAACCATCCTGGGAATCGCAAATTTTGGAATAAATCCTTGCTTGCTCACACACCGAAATATGAACAAGATGCTCTTTTCTTCTCTCACAAAAGTAAGATTTCCAATCAAAACTTCACCTCCGAACTGGGCGAGAAAAAGTCGAAGAAGAAGAGGGGAACAGAGCAAGAAAAAACCCCGACAAGAACAGAGATTAATGGGAGTACGTACGTGCGCGGCCCGGGAGCCGAGCGCGCGGCCGAGCAGGTGGCCCGCCGCCGCCCTCCACATCGCCATGATCCCCAAAGAGGAGAAATCGAGCACAGCAAGCGAGAGCAAGAGAGCAGGAGGAGAGAGTGATGAGTCAGTGAGGCGAGCAAGACGGATGGATGGATTGGGATGGGTAGATAGAGGCCCGCCACCTCACGCCGGTGGCCCGATGACGGGTGGGGCCAAGCGTCACGTGGGTCCCGCTTCCAGCGTCTGTAGCTAATGACGCTGTTAGGATTGTTTATTTTTTTCACATGGGAGCTTGGGCCTTTGATTTTGTTATTAGGATAAGAGCAAAGGTCTTGGTGAACGGTGACGATCATCGACACGCGATGCTCGTGCAGACAAGGTCCTGTTTAGCTATTTCTATTCCACCAATTATACCCCTATTAACCATCTTAGACCCACCAACCATCTTAGCTCCAGCGTATTCTCAGATGTGATGTGCACATTTTACATCAACTGACGGAAGGAGTAACTTATCATTTTTCTCAAATAAAAAACAAATATTGAACTTGACTTTATATGGAGTCTCGGTATAGTTTTATCACGCATTAAGTTTGTCGAAGTGTGAACTACTCGAGCGGATCCGATGGACCCCCTTTGTTCTTCGGCCCAGGGTACGGGCTGAGGCTTAAAGTTTCGCTAGATGTTTGGGGGAAGGGAGAGTGTGTGCGAGAGGATTGGAGACAGAGGAATTTATACATGTTCGGGCCGCAAGTAGCGTAATACACTACTTCCTGTTGTTGTTCTTGCTGTGGATCAAAGAGTTTGAGTTACAAGTATGCTTCTTTTTTCAAGAGCTGTCTACAATGTGTGTCGGATTTCATCAGCTAGCCGGGGGAAATCCCTCTCTCCTACTAGAATGGAGTTCTTCCCTAGGGGTTGGAGTGGATGACTGGAATGAGCCATAGCCAACCGGCCTCCCTTTCGTTCTACGAAGGACCATGGTCTCCTTTTACAGTGCAAGGGGACACCATAGTGGTCTTATATTTTCAACTCTACTGCTAATATTGTGGGAGCAGCTAACGCTTTGTCTTGACAGGGGCCATGTCTTGCTCCTGTTTGCGAGAGTTGGTGAAGTAGCAGGCAGCATGGTCATCATGTTGCTGATGAGGTGTGTGATGCCTCTCTCCCACGTAGCCGTCCAACACATTAAATGCGACGGTGATCGGGCGTGGTGCGGGGTAGGCGCATGTGACTGCTTTCGACTCCTGGTCACATAGTAAAGACTTTCTCCCCTCCTATTCCTCTCGAAACGGGCAAAAGGTGGGTGATGATGAGGGGCTGACATCCGCGCCTCACGTCGCAATAAATGCGATGGGGCAGGCATTAGACATCCCTCTCTATCCAAGGGCATTGAATACGGTGGTTGGCATTTGGCTTTGCTCCCTGCACCTCTAACAGGGGAAGTGCGGGTGAGTGACGTAGGGGGTCCGGGCGTCCCCGGACCCTAGCTCTATAGGAGGCGAGCCCCCGAGTGGCGCCCCGGGCCATACTCCTCGGGGTGGCCATGTGGTCGCTCGGTGCCCGAACCCCCTTATGCAGGGCGTGGCCTCCCCGCAAGCCCCCGGACGTGCCCTCGGGTGGCCTGACCCCTGGTATTGAAGGAATCCCATGTCCAAAACCCGGGCGCAATCCCCTTTAGCGCGTGCCATGCAGGTTCAGAGCGACTTTCTCCCACTATATGGGATAACCCGTACCCATATCACCAACAGTAGCCCCCGGCCTTCGTGTCAGACCACAGGGTCGAGTCGGAGGCCTATACGTCGGTTTGATTGACCTTCCTGCATAAATGCTAACAGAACCAAATCCTGTCAGAAACAGAGGGGCGGCCGGCCCAACCCTCCCTCTCGCTTTGTTTTACTTGGTGAGCATTTATGTTATGATTTTAAAGGTGGTTTCGGGCGAAGCGCGAGCACAGAGACCTTGGGAGCATGTCTTCGCCAAGACTGGCCAGGCCGAACACCACAAACCCATCGCCGAGTGTCTAAGCTGCCTCGACCCGAAAGGGGTTTGCTCGAGACCTCGGGAATTCGGTGGTGTCTGGGGGACGGCTCGCGGCCCGACAAGTCCTTTGGTACAAAGGCATGGCCGATCCCGAAGTTATTTATGTTGATGATTGGCTCAACCGTTCACACATCAAGGATAAAGAGAGGGGCCGACACGCAATATATATATGGCTGAAAGTAAATTTGCATTTGATATAATTAAATAAAAGTAGGAAAAGTACCATTGTCGACCACAGGGGTCTAAGTTGTCCCGATCTAGAGGGGTCGGGCTTGGGTGATTTGGTGTCATTGCTGGCATCACCATCCTTCGGGCTGTTGACCACAGGGTCCGGGGCCATCGATCCACCTGGCCACGGGGGCCATATGGCTTCCCTGAGGGTCGGGGGCACTCAAAGCCGCCGGACAAGGGAGCGGGATACCGCTCGGACACTGAGGGGGCCGGAGGCCACCATTCGGACCGAGGGCTTCCCTAGCCGACACTGTCCCAGGCTATCCTGCCACCGAAGTGGTAGTCGGGGGCGTCGGGGTCACCTTTACCCCTTCGCGCACCACGACAAATGTTGCACTAATGACATGTAGTGTTGAAGCCATGGAGATGTGAGCAGTTTGTAGTCTCGCTTAAACCTGCACACATTTAAACAACATATATACTCGCTAGCAAGGGTTATGCATGGCCCGCCACTTGGTCTATTCATTCCGATCTCTCGGCAGCCTCTTGAGGGAAACAAGTTTGAACAACGTGCGAGGATGAGTGGGTGACCCATAGCGTCTGGGCATTGGCATTGTCCGGAATGGAA
>CM002484.1:9865390-9884916 GCA_000325765.3 Leersia perrieri
AATTGAGAGATTTGAGTGCTCTTTGTTTTAGGGTTTTTGTAGGGGTGCTTTGGCTGCACCTTGTGACAATATATTTCAGCAATAAATATCATATTCAATCATCAAGGCATTTCCAATCACGTAAGTTGCTTGAATTGATTTTGTTCGTTTTGCTGAAAATCTGAGATAGCTAGATTGTGAGGGTTCTAACTTTTTAACCGTACATTATTTTGTAAATCCGTTCGATGGAGTTGTTCCTTATATCTTCTAGTTTATTTTGACAAAATTTGGGATAAATCCAACGGTTGGTTTTTGCGTAATCTGGTTTTACTGATACCTTGTTAATCTGGTTTTTGGTTTCGAAAATTAAACTTCCGCTGTTAATACCTACTATTCACCCCCTTCTAGTAGGTTAATTTATCGTGTTCGATCCTACAAGGAGGTCCCCCGTGCGCGCGGGGCCCAAGTGTCACGCCCCCATCTGGCAAGGCCAATCAAGTGCGCTTGGCCGCCACCGCGTTGTCATTTTTCCAAAAAATGTTACACCCGAACCCCCCGGCCCCTCACTATGTAACGTGGCGTTAAATGCGCTCGAACCCAGCTTCGGCCCCAGCCAACACCGGGGGCTACTGTCGGTGATATGGGCTCGGGGGTATGCTAAGGATGCGACGCGTGCACGAAGAGACGCATTTACATAAGTGGCACACAATAGCAAAATACTTGGATCGCCCTGAAAGGTTCGGGCCACGGGCGACCACGTGGCCACCCCGAGGGGGTCAGGCCCGGGGGCTACCCGGAGGCCATTATTCCTCCAGGGAAGGGGTTCGGGAGTACCCGGACCCTGGCCGCGCCACCCCGCACCTCTCCAGTGAGAGGGGCGAGCCCAATCGCCAATTGCTCAATTCAATGCGAGAATAGTGCTCAGGCGCTGCCCCATCGCATTTAATGCGAAGTGAGGCGCGTCTGTCAATGCTCATCATCATCACCTTTTGCACGGGACGGAAGGAGAACAAGGTCTTCAACCTGTGACCGTGAACTGACACCGCGGTCACAGACGCACGCCTCTCGTCACGCCCGGTCACTGTCGCATTTAATGCGTTGGACGGCTGTGTGGGATAGAGGCAGTGAGAGTTTGGTGTATGGTGTCACCCCTGGCCCAGTTGGTGGCCCGCTGACAGGTAAGCCCCACTGGAGGTTAGGTAGGTTGACCATACACCTCATCAGTAGCATGGAGGCCACGCTGCCCGTTTTCTTCACCAACTATCGCAACGTGGCGACATGAGCAGAAGAGGGGCATGACCCCTCACAAAACAAAGCAGGAGCTACTCCCACGGTGCTAGCAGTAGAGTTGGAAAATTCAGGACTACTGTGGTGTCCCCTTGCACTATAAAAGAAGGCGCAAGTTCATCGTAGTAGGGGGTCGACTCCATAACCCTTAGCACGCCTCAGTCATCAGCTCTAGCCCCTCCCAAGAGAGAACTCCTTCCAAGTAGAGGAAAAAGAGATTGGGAGAAGAGTCAGACATACTATGATTGTAGCACCAAAAAATCACCATACCAAATCTTGTAATCCTTCATCCACCATATCAACAACAAGAACAGGAGTAGAGTATTACGATTTCCCGGCGGCCCGAACCTGTATAAACCCTGGTTTCATGTGTGCTTAGCTTGTTTTTCCTTCCTGCCCACCTTCTTCTTCCCCTTAACTCAGGCCTTGGTACACCGCACCCCTGTGTCGAACCAAAAAGGGGTCTTCGGGATCTCTGCGTGTCGAGCACACGCATCGACAAATAACATATCTCCAACTTTACAAAATTATAATGGCACGGTTGCAAATTTCCCCCAGTGTAAAGGGGGTGGGAAGATGGTTCTCCACTAGAACCCTAGTAGCATTGTAAGCTTGAATCCGATTCTCCACTCATAGTCCACCACACAGTATTATGCGTTCGCTGCGACCTAAACCTGTATAATATGCATGTGTTGCATCTGTGCTGAGGCCCATATTTTCACTAGTATAAAATATCATCATATTTTCACGTACCTAATGCTTCTTAACTAATGATTAGTCTCTTAAATAAATCCAACCTATTTATTTATATATAGTGAGTTAGTGTTCAATTATTACGCTAATGGATGACACAATGTAAATTAAAATTTATAAAGGTTATATATTATTACGTTATTCGATGATAGAACGTTAACGAGCTCAATGAGTCAACTCGCGAACTGAGCCGAGCTAGACTTTTAGCTTGTTAAGATTGACGAGCCAAGCCAAGTGGTCTCGTTAAGGTAACAGGCTTAAATGATCCTAGCTGGCTCGTTATCTGCCCGTAGATGATGTAATGTCATAGCTTCTACTTAGTGTTCTGAGTTTAGCTCCAAGAGTAGAAGTTATTTCTAAACAAGGACAAAAGTTTTGTGCAAACAGTCAGCATACGGGAATTGTACCAGTGTATATAAAATTCGAATGGAAGGGTTAAACCAAGGATAATATCGACTATGTAAGGGTACGCGAAACTCCCCCATTCTTAATTTTTTTTTAATATGCCATAGGTATACCATGTACATACAAACCCAGTTTCTTTATACATAAAACTTTGTATATATATGTATACTTATACCATATTTTTTTATAAAAAAATTATACATTAAAACTGGGGTACAGACATCGATCTTCTTTATATGCATATATTTATTCCACTATACTTTGTGTAGATATATATACTTTGCACTTACAAACTTTATATATATACACTCTATACAATAGAAATATTTAGTATAGTAATTTATACATAGTGAATAGAAGTTTTATATGTATAAATATTTGATATAAAAAAATTACACATAATATCTAATAAAAAAAGAAAAGAAAACACAAATATTTCTGTTGGGCCATGAGGCCCATATTTTTGTTGTTGTGTCCTAGCAGTCAATTCGAATTCGAAATTTCTAAAGAGCAAATCGTATATGAAGAAAAGAGAAAGCTTAGTGAAACAATAAACCGGCATGCTCGCACGGTGTAGGGAGATTGGGAGAAAGAAATGAAGGGTGTACAGTCGTATAGACAGAGAAGAGGAAAGGAAGGCGGAGATCGATCCGGACTGCGCGAGGAATAGCTGTTCGCTCGTGTTATCCACCCGTAGATGATGTTATGTGATTTTTTGTACCAAGTGTTCTGCCTTTAGCTCCAAAAGTAGAAGTAATTTATAAAGGGCAAAAGTTTTGTGCAAATAGTCAACAATACGGGAATTTTGTACTAGTGTATATAAAACTCAAATAGAAGGATTAAACCAAGGATTATATCATCTATGTAAGGTTACGTGGAACTCTCTCATTCTTAAAACAGGAATTAACTAGCAGCGATTGGATGGAGTAACTAAAGTTGGAGTTGAAAAACGCAGTGGCAAGGAGGAGAAAAACTTGGTAACCTGGGTCAATCCAGTTAATTGATCTATAAGTGGTTCCAGCCCACTTACACCCTTACTTACCCGCACTCTCTAAACTTGTAAGGAAAAAAAGATACACCTTTCCCACGAAGGGGGTTGCACAACAATAGTTTCATTTTATAATTATGTTAATTTGTTTAGATCTTAAATCTTTAACTTGACAACTAATAACCAATGATTGACCGAGTGGCCCGTAAAATTCATGTATAAGAGGATCTTCGTCGTAAGATGGTGAACACCTAAAGATGGACAACTAATCACTTTATACACACGATTGCACGCTACTCATTTAAATTACTTGGAGAGTGTAATTCTATTAATCTAACTGTAGTATGCAGTAAAACAGAAAATAGATTCAAACTAGTTTGGACCAACAAATCGCAGCTCACACGGCCCATAAAAATCAACAAGTCCAAAGCTCAATAATTAATCTAAACTGTGGTTGGTTCGATTTCGCATCGCACCATAGTCCAAAGCTTTCATTTGACAGCAACAAGAGGTACAATAATTTGTATATAAAAATCAAATTTAGGGTCACTACAAAACAACAGGAGCTTAACTAGCACAATCCCCTGGTTAGCTCAGTGAGTGCCAGACAGTGTAGGCCGTCCGCCGGCGACCATGACGCGAGTATCAATCAAGATCCTGGTCTCCACACCCACATGCCACATGCAAACCCAAACGAATCCATCAGCAGCACGAAATACAGTATTCCCAACAACAGCAACAAAAAAAAAAAAAACACCCCAAAAATATAAAAAATACGCAGAATCTAGATGCCACTCGGCCACAGTGCAGCCACAGAAAATCTCGGGGTGGGGGAGGGGGAGGGGAGGAGACCACCACTCCACCTTCTCTTCCTCCCTCCTCGACTCTCCCCGCTACGCTGCCTGCCTTCGCCTCGCCTCCCTCTCGCCCTCGCCGTCGCCGTCGCCGGCGTTGTTCTCTTCCCCCTCCGCCGCCGCCGCCGCAGAAGCCCCCACCGCATCCTCCTAGATCTGCTCGGCCCCCTTCGTCCCTCTCTCTAGCTTCCCCTCTGCTCAGATCCGCCCCGCCCCCCGCTGCTCGTCCAGCTCGGCGCCCGAGATCCGCCACCGCCGTCTCCCGCCGTTGGGGAATCCATCGGCGGTCGGAGAGCGTGTTGAAGGTAACGAGGCTGCCGCGGAATCGGTTAATTTGTTTGGTTCGCGCTTGCTTCGTGGGTGGCTTGCGTGATGCGGCATGGGTTGGCCCTTGTAGCTCGATCGGGATTTCGAGATTAGAGCTTAGTTGCTTGTTTGCTTCTAGGGGACGACGAGTACTGTGTAGCCCTGGGATTTCTGCTAGCTCAGGCTCAGACTACAAGTATCGGGAGAGTGAACTAAGGCGTTAGTGATTCTGCCATGGAGGGGGAATGAGCTTGATATGTTGAGCCCTTAGCTTTCGCCGTGCTGAGTTTAGAATCAATAGTTGGGACTTGGGAGTATAGCCGTCTAGGTGAATATTTCATGCTTCCTTGATGTTGGGTTTGCTGAACTGAACATTCATTTAAGCTACGACAGTGTGACCGTCCTTTGAGTTGATATCTTAGTCAGGATTTCCTTCCAACAGTTCACTTAGCATTCTCGTGTTTTCCTTTTTATTTATACTCTATATCAGGGCAATGAGGTCCTGTAGTTTCTTTAGTGTTATCTTAGCTTTACCGCTGTTATTTTATCTTTCTCAGATGTATGCGTGATGCTGAAGATGACTGCCTTTTATTTTGCAGTGCATAATAGTCCGCCAGACTACCATACTACAGTAGCTGCAAGCCATTTTTGGTGGCTTTTGTGGTATCAACTTCATTATCGTGTTTGGTAGTATAGCACGTTGGACCAAAGGATGCTTGAAATTTAGCCTGGATAACTAAGAACCACATTGAACTGCACAGTCATCTATAAGCTTAGCCATGCTGCTGGTTATTCTTGGTCACTGTTATAAGGTGTTTTTGCTATTGCCTTCTGCTTCTGTGTGCTATGGAATTTGTAACTCTACAGTGGTCACATATGATGCTCTCTGAATTTAAACAATGGCGCATGCAAGGAGATTTCCAACAGATCCCAAAGAATATAAGTTATGTGAGGAAGTTGGAGATGGTGTTAGTGCCACGGTGTACAAAGCTCTCTGTATCCCACTTAATACTGAAGTTGCTATTAAAGTTCTTGACCTTGAGAAGTGCAGTAATGACCTGGTGAGTGTTTTGCACTTTGTTCTTATTTATGCCAACTCATCTTGTATAGATCATGTCAGTTTCTCACTTTCTTGTTGAACTATTTCCTAACAAAACAATTTTTTACAGTAACAATTTTTTACTTGCATTATATTTCAAGTCTTCAATTTTGAGCAATACAAATTTTGAATGTTAACTTGTTTTCTTTATTCCCAGATGCTCTTTGTTAAAATGGGTTCATTTTTCTTGCTAATTACTACTATTTATTATTGTACTGTCCTATGAACTGCTGTATATTTTTTAAATGCACGACATTCATTATGCATGAAACAAGGAGAGGAACATTAACAAAAATAAATAGATGTATCATGTAGCATTCCAAGGATTTAGTCTCAGTAGTGGAAGACTCCATTTGTTCTTGCAGAGTGTTTATGACATGAATCAAGTATTTGTGTGTGTGCTAGCTTCTTTTGGTGTTTGACAAGTGACATGTAACCATCTCCTTATTTACTTTTTCCTGTCTCAGTGTCTCTAAACATACTAACATCAAATCAGCCACTTGCTTTTCGGTGAGCTTGTGTGTCTTGTCCTTACGAAGTTACCATTCTTTATTTCTTTAGGATGGAATAAGACGAGAAGTACAAACCATGAGCTTGATTGACCATCCAAATCTTCTTCGAGCATATTGCTCGTTTACAAATGATCATCAGCTTTGGGTTGTTATGCCTTACATGGCTGCCGGATCTGCTCTACACATTATGAAAACATCTTTTCCAGATGGGTTTGAGGAGCCAGTCATTGCAACTCTTTTGCGGGAAGTTCTGAAAGCTCTTGTCTACCTACACTCACAAGGGCATATTCACAGAGATGTAAAGGTAAATATTGAATCCCCAGTTCTGCACCATTGTATTAGAGTGGAAGCATAATATCTAGCAGCACAGAATTTGCATTACTGGATTGTACTGGTCTCAGTATGAAATTCACTTACACTTCACCAGTTCATGTATTAGACTAGACATTGTGATGACGCAAGATCAATGGGGAGAAATGAGGAATCACATTTTTTTTGCTCCTGTGTTGTTATTTGAGGGCACAATTAATTGACGGCCAGTGTCATTAAAGTTAGGGAATATTAGTCACTGATTTGCATATGCCTCACCTTGTGATGGTTATGCACATATAGAAGTGCCACATCTGAATCATAGATGGCTTTATTCTCAGAAAAGAACGAAAAGAAACTATAATGGCACCCAATTTTATTCTAAACACAGTCCTCCATGCAACAATACTCTAGTTGAATACTTTTTATCTTAGTATCCCTGTTCTTTTCGGATAATTGGTCATGAATTATTTGTGCCACACCTCCAAAATTGCGATTTCTTCAAAAAAATTCTGCATCAACACTGCTTAGACCACTTGTTCTAAGCTATTTCTCAAGTTTATAAAACATTATTTAATTCATGGATTCATCCATATAAACAAATCATTCATCCAACAGCCTTCATCTGCATTCCATCTGAAAAGAAGAGGCCTGGTGTATTAGAAGGTTGGGCATGGATTATTTGTTAACTAAAAGCCATAAGTGAAAATTTCGATGTTTAAACTTGTTTTTTTTCCTTTTATCATCTGCAGTCATACCTTCTGATTGTTCCATATGACTAATCATTTCAGGCTGGAAATATCCTAATAGATACAAATGGAGCTGTTAAGCTAGGAGATTTTGGAGTATCAGCATGCATGTTTGATACTGGGAATAGGCAAAGAGCACGAAACACTTTTGTAGGGACTCCTTGCTGGTGAATATTCTACTGATACTCCATTCGCTATTACAAACATTGACTTTGTGGTGTGGTCCTTTTAGCTGCACTCTGACCATGATCTCTGTTCCAGTATGTAGTTATTAATGCAAATTCATGACTCATGACCTTATGAAAGCACATTAAAATACAAATCCAGCACCTAGCAGAACCAATACATGCTACCTAAATTGTTGACCAAAATTTACAAAGTTTGAATCTTGAAATACATGTGTGCCTTGTAATTTACAACTGTTGTTCTTATTTTTAATATCAATTGTTCCATTATCATCTTTTATTTTAGGCATATTTATGTCAATATTATGTAACCCTAACCCCAATACCCCATGTGTGTTGCAGGATGGCTCCTGAAGTCATGCAACAACTACATGGTTATGATTACAAGTAAGTCCATTACTGGCAATCTGAATCTGACTTGTTAAGCTACCACAAGTCCACAACTGATTATTTGTACCCTTCTTGGTATCATGTTAAAAAAATAGAGCTGACATTTGGTCCTTTGGGATAACGGCATTGGAACTAGCACATGGTCATGCTCCATTCTCAAAGTACCCTCCAATGAAGGTTAGCACTGAAGTTAATGAATTTTGTCGTATTAATAAAGTTCCCTTAGGTTAGATAATGATAGAGGTATGTTTATCACATTGTAGGTGTTGCTTATGACCTTGCAAAATGCACCACCAGGTCTAGACTATGAGAGGGACAAGCGTTTTTCAAAGGTTTGTTGTATTCAGCATGTTCCTTTTGTGGATGATTTAGATTTTATATTAATTGCATAACTTTTTTTTTGTAGTCTTTCAAGGATTTGGTTGCAACATGCTTAGTCAAGGATCCGCGCAAGCGTCCCTCTTCAGAAAAGCTCTTGAAGCATTCTTTTTTTAAGCATGCACGTACAGCTGAATTTCTTGCACGGAGTATTCTTGATGGCCTCACCCCACTGGGTGAACGCTTTAGAGCATTGAAGGTGTATATCACTATTTATGATTTGGCTTCTAATTGATTTAGCTTGTCTGACCTTTATTATTTCCCTTGCAGGCAAAAGAAGCTGACTTGCTTCTTAATAATAAGCTTGGTTCAGAGAGCAAGGAGCAGCTATCACAGGTTTGGTGTTAAAATTTTGTTCTATGCAATTATGTCGTCAGAATAATATTAGTCAATAGAATTTTCTATACAGATGTCATGTCATTGGAGTTAATGTGGTGATGTTGAATCAAAGGCTAGAGGAACAAATAAATATGTTAAAGTTAGTGATCTGATCACCGGCATTTCTTGATCTGATGATATCATTAAATAAATAATTTGCTAGCATTTTTTTTCATCATTTCCTTTCTACATGTGCAAGATTGAGTTTAGTAATATTTCTCACATTTCTATATTCAGAAGTATGAGTGTATGACAAAATGGAATCCCATCGGACAGGATAGGCTGAAACCCATGGTATCGGGTCTGAAACCTGGGCTTCAGCCTATCCCGTTCTGAACGGGGTACTGTTCTCTTCTATATTTTACTATGTCGGAGAAAAACTATGAGTTATACTTATGTGTAGTCATTAGTTGACTGTGCATATAGATTAAAGTATTATTGACCTTTGCTTTTCAGAAAGAGTACATACGGGGCATCAGTGGTTGGAACTTCAATCTGGAGGACTTGAAAAATGCAGCTGCCCTTGTAAGAGTTCAATTATAAAGTGCTAGATCTTTACTAGTTTTTAACTGACTTCCATAATTAGGAAGTAAATGTCTTTTTTTTAGATAATAGGAAGTAAATGTCTATGATAAACCTTTTCCAATCTTTGAAATTTTTTTCTTTCGCAGATAGACAGTACAAACGGAACATGCCATTTGGATGGTGTCAACAGCAAAGTTAAGGATGGTATACAAGAAGATTATAACGAACCAAAAAATATTTATCAGGGACGAGCTAACCATGTTGCTTCTGCAAGGCCTGAGGTATTGAGATCCTTTCATTTTATTTATGCAACTGAGGTCCCATAAGCTAGCTGGATGTGGTGAATCTATTTCATTGAAACCTTGCTATTCTAATTTTAACAGGACGAGATACAAGAGGTTGATGATTTGGATTGTGCTCTTGCTTCTTCTTTCCCAAGCCGTCCCCTTGAAGCACTAAAGTAAGTAGTAAATACCATGTCTTTTACTACATTTCCCATCATGTTTGCAGAATCATTGATATTGTAGAATGACATGTGGCTATTCTTTACCTGAGCAATTTAGCATGATGTATAGTTTATAGCTTAAGCCTTAAATAATCTGTTTACTTGTCATGATTGAATTGTCAGATATCAGGATGAGAATTTTCTTGCCTTTAGAACCTTCAATTACATAGAGAATTTTGTAGTTTTACCTCATCTGGTGAATATGATAAGAATAGGGCCATTATTCAATAGAAAAATATCTTATATGCTAATATATTGGTGTGGAGTATCTTGCATCACATTTGTAACAGTGAATTTGTTCAGTTGATGTAGTTTGCAAATAAATTAGTGCCTGTAGTGTGTGAATCCTACTTATCCATTTTGAAGTAGAATTTGGAACTGTCGGGCTATTAGTTTTACATATTTTGTTCTCTTTGATATATAGATATTTGTGAGCTGTAAAGAACCTTTACTGACTACAATGACACAGATCTTGCTTTGATGTTTCTGGAGATGATGATCCATGCGCTACTGCTACTGATTTAAGAGAGCAACCAAATACGGAATCTGTATCACCCATTCAGCAGTTCCCACAAATAGAGCATCACAAAAGTGCCAGCTGTAATGGCGAAAATTTGGAAAGAAGTGCTTCTGTACCCTCAAATTTGGTCCATAGTGGGTCCCACAAGTTCTTAAGTGGTTCCCTGATACCTGAACATGTTCTCTCTCCTTACAGGAATGCTGCCAATGACTCAGCAAGGTGAATTAATTTTCTTTGTTTTCTTTATTTATTGTTTAACTAAACTTTATTTTATGATTGCAATGTTTTCATGTAAGTGCTGAGCGATGTGTTAACTTCTATTTTAAGTTCCATAAAGTTACCCCTACAAGAACTCTCACAATGACATCGCAAATGGTGAAATATCATATGGACTCTATTAATAAGAAACATATAAGCACACTTTAAATGAGAACTGAATTTCTTGAATAAAGCCATTGCTAGCTGCCAACCAACCACCATGACTATTTTTCTATTTAGTCAACGAAAAATCTTGTCTGGTGCACCCATTAGCATTAGCAGTGTCATAGACCTGGCTCTGCTACAGCGCCTAGCTGAGCTCTAGGTCATGTCATGCATCGGTCAAGGTCTCACTTGATCTGTTGTCATATTGGAACAAGTTCCACTGCATCCCATGCATACGATTTCCAAATGAGGCCATTGAGTGAACTGATCAGGCGACCAGCTTACAGTTTTAGTAGTCGAACCTGTAGTTTGTGTTGTGCAGCCATCATTCTAGTTCTTTTTAGTCTGCTTTCATTCTAAATCAGTCATAGCAAACAAGATGGACAAGCTGTCGGGTACAGTTTCGAAAGCCTGTTTGGTTGGTGCCCTTAGCACCTTGCCTGACAAATTTCCATGCCTGGGAGGCATCAATGAGCTCGTGTGGGTTGCCTGACTGGGCAGCTTGACTACTTGCTTGTTTGGTTTGCACTAGCTGCTTGAAAGGAAAACACATGATTAGCCTGAGTGGAAAACACATGATTAGCTTGGTTGTGCTAAATCAAGGAATAATTAGAAGATACAAATATTGGTAAAACTGTATGCATCTCGCACCAAAATCAATCCATCTGCTATAGCTTTTGGTAGACAAACCAATCACGCACACGCGGAACTAAAGAAAGGAGAAAACAAGAAGACAGGAAGCAGATCCCCAATTCAAGCAGATCTCCAATTCAAGCACACGCAAATTGCTTTTTTCGACAGATTAACTGGACCCGACGAATCGACTTCCTCCGTGCGTGGCTGCTTCGCGCAGCGATGGATCTGAGAAGCCGGCGGGTGGACGTCGACGGTGGCGTGGTCTTCACGCGGGGACGACAACAAACGAAGGGGCTTCAATGGGCAACGGCGGCGGGGGATTCGTGGGACTCTGACACGGTGGCGGCAATTATTTGCGGCGACGATGACGGCAGTGGACACCGAGTATTCACGCGGCGACGATGGCGGCGGAGTGGTCAAGCGCTAAGATGTGCGGCTGCTAGCTGACTCTGCACAGATGGTTAATCTCTCGCGCCTGGTGCTCAGGCGACTCATTTTGGTCGCCTGACTCAGGCTAATCGCACAAACAGGCACATCAGGCCAGGCAAGGGGAAATAAGCCTCAGGGTATCAACCAAACAAGGCCGGTAGAAGGTCAGGCTAGTCTCAGGCCAGGCCAATTCTTCTCAGGGTAGCAACCAAACAGGCTAAATTACCTGAAAAAGTACAGTTTCAAAAGGTTTGGCAGAATGGTCGTGCATTGTGACTACGCTATTGTGTACACCTTGTGTCTGCCCTCCCCCCTACCATTCTGCCTTCTCTGCATTATCATGCTGTCATTATGCCACTCTTGACCAAACTAGGTCTTGTCGAGCTTGGGGGTGGTAACCTTGCTAGATAGAAAAACGAATTGAATGGATTCTATACTCATGGATTTTATTTCATCATAATCAGCCCATATACCATAGCGCTCACTTTGAATTTTGGAACCCCTGCATTTAAAACATGGGACATTAGCATGAGTTTTTTATGTTACTAAGGCATCAATTGAAATTGGTTATTACTGTGATGTGATAATTTCAATTCAATTTGTATAGGCAAAATACAGTCCTGAAAAATCATGTTTATGATATTAGGGTGGTATACTGAATAGGCTGAAGGAACTCCATTTGGGAATTTATAGTGGACCTATAAAATCGAGTTTATGACAAAAATAGCACTATTAAAAACTTAGATTCTTTTTTGTTAGCTCCTACCCTCCTATCTAGTCTTGTATTTTGCATTCATGTTGCCTCTTATCACTTTGTAGTCATATCTCCCATATTTTCTAATATGATTATTCTAGTCTGTGTAACACTTCTGGTTTTACTTCTTTCCTGATTAGGAACGAGTGTCATCAGAAAAGTACATGCAACAGGAACCGCAGTGGGCCTTTGTTCCGGCAAATGAAAGATTCACGTGCTCATCTGCCTGGTAAGATAATTATGAACTCTGTCAACTAACGCATTAGAGTTCTTTTTTTTTCTTTTTTTTTTGTAGTTTTAGAATAGCATGCAAAAGCGTACATTCGGTCTCTTTTATTTGTCATTGCTATAATTTGGCTTGTCTCAATTGTCTTTGTGTACAGTTGAATCTGAGGAACAACCTGAAGGAAAAGTTATCCAGCGAAGGGGGCGTTTTCAGGTTACATCAGATAGTATTTCTCAAAAGGTACTGGTTTGTTAATTGAGCAGTTGCATGGATCTAACATAGGGAGCCGTCATATGTATTGCCTATTTCTTCAATAGTGAATCAAGAACAGTATGTTGCAGCTCAGGCCTGGAATTTTTAATTATTCATATTTCTGTAAGAATACCTTGATTTAAACTGCTACAATTCATGTTATGGTGAAACAAATTCAATTATTATTTAATTGATTTCTGTAGTTATATATTTGAGACATTTGAAGTGAAAAATATTTTTCTTGAAACTTACTGTTTGTTTCATGATATGCTGCTACCAGATAGCAGATCAGTTTGCTAGATGCTTGCACATACATTATGTAAAAAAGTTGCTTGCAGAGACAAACATGTTTTGCCTGCTCTATAACTGCAAAAGAAAAGATGCAGCATTGAGGAATTCTGCTTTCTTATTCATGTCATTACTGTTAGAGTAAGGAACCAAGAATATTTATAATTCTCACATCCTTGTTGTTTATTGTTGTTCCTTCAAACCTATTTCTTGTTTCCCTCCATGGCAATCCTGAAAGATTTATTATCAGGGATTCAGGGCCTTTTTTGTGATGCTGATGTTAATATTTTTGTTAGGTTTAATTGTAGAGCGCAAATATTTTTTTCGCACTAGTTTGACAATTACAAATGTCTTAGGTAGCTTCATCAGCAAGCAGCAGCAGGTGCTCAAATCTACCAATAGGATCAACACGATCAACTTTCAATCCATCAACAATTCTTCCAACGCTACAATTCTTGATACAGCAAAATACCATGCAAAAGGTATTACCACACTTGTTTCACATGGCAAGAATTTTCCAGCATTTTCACAATTCTTTGTTTTGACAGGAAGTACTAAGTAGATTGATTTCTTCAATTGAGGAAATATCTGGTATGTATGATGGAAATTGCTTATGTTAGACTTTAATGAGATAATTTGACTGGTATACTGACGTGGTTTTCATGGAACATGTTATCTGACAGATGGTGGTGATGCAAGTATAACTGGTTCATCACAGGTGTGTATCACAAACTGTGGGTAGTCTTCTGCTGTAAACTTTAGATAGTTAAGCAACTCAGAGATAACCATGCTGTGTGGTAGTAGTATCATGCAGCCTAAAATTTAGATAGTTAAGCAGCTCAGAGATATAACCATGTGTGGTAGTAATTTTTAGGCAAGCTAATTTTAATGTTCATTTTAGTGTTAAATGAATAAACATGATGTTTCCTCCCATGGGCTTATTGAGACTCTATAATAAGTGCTGATATATGTGCAGTCATCTGGAGTGAATTTCAGAGAGAAGGAACTGCAGTCCTACATCACCAACTTGCAGCAAAGGTATAAAAATATTTCCGGTGTAACTTTTTGCATTTTTACGGACATTGCACTGAAGTTTATGAAATATTTCCAGTGTCAGCGAACTTGCTGAGGAAGTGAAGAAATTAAAGCTAAAAAACTCTCAGGTGCCTATTGAAGCTTCAATTTTAGATTTAAAATCATGAATACCGTATTACATTGTATAAATATAATATGTATCCTCTACATTACAGCTCGAGGTGCAGATCAATGCTTTGCCCAAAAAAGATGAATGGTTGCGAAGAGAGGATACCCGTCAATAATGATCTGCAGAATGCATTTGTAACCCCCGGCCCCCCGCTGTACAATCAGTTCCCCAATTTTGAATCTGGTTAGCAAAATTATTTGTGTTACGTCCAAAGTCAGGCTCGGTGTATCATTGTAATTTGTAATTATTTTAGCAAGGTGAAATTATAGTTATTTTGATTTGTACAGTAAATTTCAATCTATACCACAGTTGGAAGTTTGGTACTAGAAAAAGCACACGATTTCTCTACGTATAAAATCAGTAGCATAGAGTGCATAATCTTCGAATTAACCGTCAATCTAGCTGCAGGCGAAGTGAGCAAGGATAGCAAGGATGAAATGGCTCTTGTACCTGGTCTAGTAGATTTGTCTCAAACTCTCAATCCTCTAATACACAAATTGTGAATGACTCAATATAATTAAGAAATTAAACCAAATCCTTTAGAATTTAGTGTCTATAAGTTTTTACAACAAAGTCCAAGAACCACATAAACTGTTTCTAAATAATCATCATTAGACACTTTCTAAATAATTGTGATCGGAAACTATTCACATTTAAATTTTCATCGCTTGTCTATTCTTAAAAAAACCATAAATATTTGAATCGAAGCCATATTGTGTGTAGTACATCTGTAATGTAAACTTTGAACTTTTGTCTGTTATAGGCTAGTATTTAAAAATTGTTAGCAGTCAATTGTATCATCTAGTAGTATAAAGAAACAGAGGGAGCTCTACATATCAGAAAGTTACTGACTACTTGAACCCCATCCTGGGAATATAAAATTCATTATATTTTAGCCATAACAAAATTTTAAAAAATCTGACAGCCTTTTAGACTAAAAATATGTCAGAATTTTATTTTTTTATTACATTTTGTGCATAATGAATTTTGAGATGAAACTTTATAGATATGTGTAGTACTATTTTAAGTATATGTATAAATTTTTCTAAAATTTTTGGTAAAAATTTTTAGTTGGTGTGTACGGAGTGTGCACGAGAAACCTTGTGTGTATAGGATATGTTTCCATACTACTGAAGCAATCTAAACTTGTGCAAGTCTGACTTAAACTTTGTTTTTCTTCTTTTAATGGTTAAAGTCTTTTCCTGGGCTCATAGTGATGCATAATTCTTCAAAGAGAGTTCGAGCAAAGCAGGCTCAATTTTTGTCACCATCAGTTTAATGTAAGAGTGGACATTACTACCTTTACTACCTCCGTCTCAGAAAGACATTAGTTTTAACCATGTGTATGCACTGCCAAAAATGAAGTTCTTTTTCCGAATGGAAGGAGTAGTCTAGTGGAGAGTTGATAGATTTTAAAGCTATTTCTTTTTTAAAATAAGATGCATGGGAGAAAAGAGATGAGAGGTGTTTAGTGTCAACCACATCATCAAGGAAGGATACACGACATTTAGCAAGATTGAGGGATTGTATATGTATGTCAATACTTAAATATTTCCAAAAATGTAAATCACCATTATTTTTTTACAGTCAAAGTCTGAAAGTAATTGTGCCAAGAACATATCCATGTGTATGTTGATGCAAAATTCTGCCACCGTCGCTGAGCGTTGTTGACAGGTGCATTAGCCGATGGAGTTTTTCGTGCTCAGACACACGAAGGCCTGAGAAATCTTAGCTCCAGTGCAGGTCCTAAACGTTGAGATTGCGGGCGTGCCAGTCAGTTTGATCCTGCAACTGACAAGATGTTTGTATGTTGATCTCCGTGAAGTTTGATCGGCTATCGAGCCAATATGATGTAGCGTCTCCTGATGATGTTGATGTTAATGGTCCAGGAGTCGATCGGCTGAACAGCCGATGAAGGTGTGCTTTTAGCCAATGTCGATAAGATATTAAAAATCAATCGGCTGTATGTTAAACATAGATTCAAGTAATCAAACAAACAAGTGAGCTTAATAATAGTATCAGCTGTAAATAGGATATAACAAGAGAAGCCGATACATGACTTAGATCTAGTCATAAGATAACTCATCAGCTAACCCTCCAATGTAACATTGTGTAAAAACCCAGCAGACATAAACCAATTGTCGGCAGTCTTGAAAGGTCGGACCCAACCGATGCAGCATAAGACTGAAGGCAATAGAAAAACACTACTAAGCCAATAAATCTGCACAAGGTGATGGATATTCCGATTTAGAACCAGAACATCAGATCATCGGCTGAAACCCTGATAGAACTACACATGACGCTAGCCGATGTAGCTAAACCAATCAGCTCTAATCTTAGCCCGAAGGATCGGACCTAACCGAGACAGCTTGTGCTAAGATTATTACTAACCGATCTAGATAACCAACTAACGCAATATGCGATGGTAGATATATCATGTTGTAATTGTCTAACCTGAGTATCTTGAGCCGATAGAAACCTGATTAGAATATTAGACCTAGTCCTAAACAACACCTTCACTAGAATATTGGACCTAACCAAGAAAGTCCTAGCTAATGTGAACCAACGCAAGATATCAGGTGGATCTAGAATTGGACGATATATATGATACACGACATACACATCAACAACTGAATATATCGGACTTAACCGAGAAAGTACCAGCCAACGATATGCATGAAGTTTGACGAGATGCGCTACCTGCCGTAGTTCGGACTTAACCGATGCAGCACGACCTAACAATAGTCTCGTCGATAACCTAGCAGGCTAGGGTGGCGGCGCGCCGAAAGTTAGATTGATCATTGGATAAAATTTACAGGGATCCCTGGCATACAATTTATACTATTGGGTCAACTGAGTCCTAATTGAACACGACTTAATCGGCTTGTTATATGACTCCTTCCTAATTACATAAGGAAAATAAATAAAACATGCCTAATTAATACTACCATTGGGTCAACTGAGTAGATAGAACTAAACTGCCATGCGTGGTCTTCGCGACTCCTTTCTGATTTTGGCCACTTATTTCCATCGTTTCATTGATTGACCTAATCCAGTAAAGAATCTTTCAAATTTGGCGTTGACTCATCAATTAACTAAATTCTGGTGTCAACAGTGTAGTGTTGTGCATGCAGATTCGTATTTGAAGTACTTTGGCATTATCTTGAATTTTTATTTTCTAATAATATATTACAAAGAAAATTTATGGTCAGTGGTAATATAAAGAGCGTTTATAATATGCCATGGGCGTAAAAAATTTTCTGATATATATAGATATATTATAATTATAGGGTAATTCTATATGTACAGTTCGCACGCTATTTTCATTTCGTGAGACCGAAACTTAAAACTACAAAATTATGCGAAAGAACGAAGTTATAGTGTAATTTCTAATCAAATATATAGCAAAGCTGTTATAAGGGAGTACTTTCGTGTACCAATTATGGACTACTAGGGATAAAATCGGACGCCCCCAGCCCCATGCATCTGCCGCTGGTACTCTGCCTGACTGCTGCTGCCTGATGTGTCCGCTTGCTTTTGTGTGCTCCGCAACTGTTGTGTTGCTTTGCTACTACTGCAGTGCTGCACGTCTATGCTTCAATTTTTTTCACACCTACTCCTAGATGTGACTCATGATTTGCCTACTACTGTTGTACGTATTGCATGCCACGTGCATGCATGCTCTCATCTGCATGCTCGCCTCCATGGTATGCATGCTCACGTCTTTCTCCCCTCTCCAGTATCTCTAATGAGACTACTCATTGTTTACGTGCATAATCAATATTAATTTATTTTATAAAAATATTTGCTTGGTCTACCGTTGTATTCATTGAATTAAATCTTATAAAAATAATATATCATATGTTTACATTTTGATTAAAAGTTTGACTTGATTCACCACTTATAGAAAAAATGTTTCAGCATCAATAAAAATATTTCACCTCCCTTTATGAAATGTTTTAGCGAGATGAAACAATACAAAATTATTGACTGCAACACTAACTATCATTACACGAAACATAGTCCCAACAAGTGAAAAAACATGAAACATCGTCTACTGGAACATTTTTATAACATGTATGAAACATCGATTTGGTTGTATTGATACAGTTTTATATTTGGTATGAAACATCGGGTTGTAATTGTTGAGACATGAAAAAATAATTTATTGAAACATAAAATAAATCATCTGCAACATTAGAAATATCCATTCAAACATAGTGCAGAAAATTTGCATGAATTCATGCGTGATCTTTCTTTAAAACTAAAATTGAATGAAGACATTATATAAATATTGCAAACATGCATACACGGTGGGGCACGTGGGCCAGCAAGCAGCACATGAAGGGTGGGCGGGCGTCCGATTTTTTGGCTGGGATCGGACGCCCATCCCGAAGCATTATCGACCAATTATACATTAAACCCCTATTTGCTATACATAAAACTATACTTAAACCTGCCGTTGTCCGATCACCGTTCTGCGCTGAAGGAAAAATCAGATTCGGCGATGTCAGCTCGTGTAGCCGACGACGAAGATGCCACACCCGGCTCAATAATCCGGCGAGATGCAGGCACCGGGTACATGTCACGGGGCTCCTCCTCTTCCTCATCCTCCTCCGGTGACGAGGCCAACGCGTACGGGCTTGGCGGACCGTCCGACCTCGCCCGGTGGTCCTGCAGCAGGTGCACCGGCGACGCCGCGCTGCTCATCTGAGACAGCAAGGCGTCGGCTTCGCGGAGCTTCTTCCTCTCCCTCGCCATCTTCCGCCAGTTCATCAGCGCCTTCATCGTCTGCTCCTCCAAGATTGTCTTCTTCATGTTTGACCCCATCTGCACGGCGATCAAACACAAAGCGCAAGAGGTTGACAACATTAATTTGACTTGCGGTCGATATTACCAAGGGCATATTGCAAAAATCGAAAACTATTCGGGGGGATTGAATGATTGATAGAGCTAAATATTCAGAAAAACACTTCATATTTAAATAAATATTGCATAAATTTTACTCCCTTATTTCAGACCATACTCAAACTGATTTAAGTTTGACCAAAGTAAAAGCCAGAAATGTAGTAACATTTTCAACACAAGATAAATATATACTTAAAAATATAAATATTTTTAATTACAAAATTAATGAAGCTAGTTTGGTGACATAAATGTTGGTATATATGTCTACAAGTTTAATCAAAGTC
>CM002484.1:9893821-9927692 GCA_000325765.3 Leersia perrieri
GTCTTATCAGATCTCCCAGGAGTATTTGTACCTTCTTCATTGGTAATTTGTTCCCTATCTGCTTAGTAGTCAGTACTTGCATTGAATCGTTTTATAGCTGTAAAACTGATCATCGTTTTATCTTCTGCATCGACCTATCCCATATGCACTATAAAGTTGCACTTCCAGTAATTATGGTGGTAAGCATGATACTGCTCCTGAAATTGATGCATGCACAAGCCTTGGTAATTTTTCTGCTGATCCCTGTGTCCCTGATATTTAATCATCCCTCTCTCCCACTAATCTATATACTCCATCAATAACATGGAATTGAATCAAAGTTCTCTTTCCACAAGATTCTGCCAAACACGTTGGTTATGGACGACTAACAAGTTGGATAGTCTCCTGTCGATGGTGAGCAATGGAAAATCCCTTTTTCCTTCTATCAAAAGAGCATCCCATCATTCCCACCTGATCTATTTCTTATTTCTTATGTTATTTTATAGCATCCAAACTATCTCGATTACTGCTTTTAACTTCTGTGTGATACGTTCATTTCTCTACGTACGAATCCCCTATCTTTAATTATAAGAACTATATTTGTTTTATCTAATTTGTAGATGAAACTGCTAGTACTTTATCTACTTTATTGTTGAAACTGTGACTTGCAGAAAAGTTTGGGGATATCACTGTTACACCAATGATAGGCCCAAAGGGCAATATGTGAGTAAAGGGTGATGAGAGTTTACTTTTATACCCCTAATATCCTTAATAGAAACTTTCCAGAGTAGCTGGAATGGTTGTCGTTATAAAGAAGTCACATCATCATCATCTTCAACACTCCTACATGGTGCCTTACCATTTTACATGATCACGTAATCATTAACTGCATCCTTATAAACCATCTACCCGATAAATTTAGTCATTTCTTCGAAGATGTGCAACTTTTGTTTCATATGTTGTAATTTTCTAACTATACGGAACACATTATCGTTCCACAACAACGCGCGGAGTACCGATAGTTTCAACGCAATTCATCCATGCATTACGGTGGACACAGCTAGATATGCGTGCAGCTAGCAGTGGCAAAATGTCACCTATTAAAGAATATCACACACTTCAATATGTTGCTTAATTAACATGAACCCATCACTGCAACGTATAGGTTCTTGTATTTTGAGAAGGGGGAGTACTCATTAACAAAAATCAAGACGGCAAAGTAAATGCATACTGAACATTACTAGAATTTAATTAAATTTCATTGAATGAAAGACACCTTTATCCCCATTGCCAAGCAACTAAAAAAATCATATAATGTATGGCCAGAATATTTAAATCAACTTAAATGTCCAAGAGCAATTATGTCCAATTATCAAAATTAAATACATAACAGTTTAGTCCAAAAACTACTCACCTTTTCTCAAAACAAAAACAATCACCTACTCCAAGAAAGAAGGTTTCAAGCACAACAGTCTAGCAGTTCTATCACTAATCCAAAAAGAGCACACTTCTATATTCATGAAAGGAAATTCTGGCTAAAAAAAAACAAATTACTCTCTTAACATTAGTAAAACCTTCTGCTACCACAAAATTAAGCATGATATAAAAACGTTGCTAATCCAAAGAGCAAAGCCTAGGCATGATGAATGTGTTTCTTAGAGCAAGGTCAACAGAGAGCCTACTGCCATCTTCAATTTCTTGTCCAGCTCAGGAAGAGCTAGCTTATAGCTTACTAAGTACAATATGTTGGCTGTAAAGAAGTCAGAGAATAAAACATTGAACTATTTAGAGCATGTACAATAAGGCTGACTCATCACCTCCAAAAATTGCCAGCCATTATTCCTATGTGGAAGGGTAATGATTGAATGTAAAGAGAAGAGCGAACGACTAAATTATCGCCAGGCTATAACACATTTTTTGGGGCCGTAGCACCCGCTTAGCCGAAACACACGCTAGAAAATGCAGTTTGTAGGTCCCACAAAATAGAAAACCGATCCCGTGCGCACCCAGGCCCAAGCCGATCCGATCCCCTTTCTGCTTTCTCCCTCCCGTGATCCCCTTTCTCTCTCCCGTGAGATCGATCTCTCCCTCTCCCTCCTGGCATGAGCGTGAGAAAGGAGGCAGGCGCATCGATCTCTCCCTCGTGGTGCATTGATCCCCCTCCCACCAGATCAATGGGCTAATCTCCCACCTGCCACACCGATCAATCTCTCCCACGCGGTATTCCCTCTCCCCCACTCTGTTTTTCTTCCCTCCTGGTCCTATAACTTCTCCCGCACACGTAAAATCCATTTTTCTGGCAGGTAGAATGATGCCAAGGCCCCAAAATCGCCCCTGAAATCCATCCCCTAGTGGATAGATCAACGGCCATAGTCCCCGCAAGCTCATTATCCTCTTTCATAGTTCCACCGCACCAAAACCCTAGGTCCCCTCCACCATGTCTCCTCAGACGAAGAGAGAGTTGCGCCACCGCAAACTCATCTGCAAGCTCGTCTGGTCCTCCTGGTGTTCATATCCCGCTAACAACACCATATCCATATGGAGATCCTTTGCTCCCCATCCCACTGCCATCATGGTTTCCTTTTCCACCATCACAAGCCATGGTGGGCTCATGTACATATCGTCCTCCTACTACTGCCAAGATGGACGTCCAACTTGATTTTGAACAGTGGTACATTTGTTATTTGGCTTTGTCACATGATTTTGACATGTTGATGTCTAATATTCAGATTTCCATGGTCGCTATCATTTTGATCCATAACAGGACTACTGCATTGATTTGCTTAGAAAGAAAAACGTGAGTTTGGTCTGACAATTAGGTTACCAAAGTACTTTGGCCCATGTAATTTGGTCTACAATGATTTGTACCATATGTTTATGCAGTAATTTCGCTAAGTAAAAATAGGAGTCCAATGTTATATGTATGTTATATTCATTGCTAATTTATTTTAGGTTTGAGCACTCGTTTACCACTATGAACTAAAATAAAATAATTCTGACTCCACTGATCAATATGTCATTATACTGGGGTAATATTGGGTTAGGCCTTGCATTGATCAAGATTGGCTTGTTCATTCCTTTTTATATATGGGACATAACTTGATCAAGATTTGCATGTTCATGATTTTTACATAGGGGCCTAGAATCTCGCCCGCTCGGTGGTTTTGTTGATTTTATCAAAAACCATCGAACCGTATGCACCATGTGGTTGAAGGGTTTCAGTTGCAGCCAATTGTTAATGTTGGCAATGGCAAAAATGGAGATGTCACTAGGACTGAGAAGCGCCCATCATGGTCAATGGAAGAAGATGTGAGGCTGGCTAGTGTACAATGTGATATATTCATTTGGTAGTGGCATTCATAAAACTTGCAATTTAACAAGAGTAAAAATATTTGGAAATTGTAGGTCAGTGCTTGGCTAAACAACTCAAATGATCCAATAGAGTTGAATTTCAAAAAGAATGATAAATATTAGGCTGATGTTCTGGCTGCTTACAATTGCACTACTCCCTCAAGCCGGTTTAAGCAAGTTAAGGACAGTTTTTGTAAGATAAAGAAAAAAGTTGGGAATTATCGTTGCTCTTGGAAGGAGGCTAATTCATTATATGCTAATGGGGAATCTAATGTTGATCTCATTGACAAGGCACTGAAAATATATGAGAATGACTTCAGCAATGTGCCATTCTTGTTTACTCAGTGTTGGAATGAACTAAAAACCCAAGCTAAATAATAGGCATATTTGGATCAGCTTGACAAGTCGATCAAAAGGAAGCGAGATTATGCTGATGTTATCCCCCTTGATGACAAGGAGATCCCACGTCCAATTGGAGTCAAGGCAGCTAAGGCGTGGCGTATAGGCAAAGGAAAAGGCAAGGTGCATGATTGTACTGTTGAGCTAGAAGATGACATCTACAAGTTTATGGATGCACATGAAGCAGCCAAGGAGAAGCAAAGAATTCTTGGAGACCCAACGACGTGTTGCTAGTGAAGCGAAGAAGGTGGTTCGCCATACCGCTATGATTGCAACATATAGAGAATTAATGAACAAAGACACAAGAGAGATGTCTGATGATGTGAGGTCTCAGTTTGTTGCAATGTTGAAATGCATGAGAGAAGATATATTTACAAAGAACCTGTGAGGTATGTATTATGAAGTTCTTTGTGGTAGTAAAGCATGCATATATCTATGTTTCATTCAGCAGTGGTTAAACTGTTGTAGTGTATTTATAGCTCTAGTTCCAAACAACCGTGCAACCGGTCCCTATTTTGTGGTAATTAATAGCACTCAGTCCAAATAATCATGCATATAGTCCTATATTTTGTGATGATTAACTTCCATTAGTCCAAATAACCATGCAGTTAACCCAAACTTTCATGATTATTGTAGCTGACCCAAATTAAATTGCAACAATTTGTCAACTCATATTAATTTTTTTCATGGTTTTTGTAGCTAGTCCTAAATAAAATACAGTCATAGTCCAGACATATCATTTTTTTCATGGTTATTGCAGCTGGTCCTAACTAAAATGCAGTCATAGTCTAGACATTAATTTTTTTATGGTTATTGCAACTAGTCCTTTGTAGTATCTATATATTACCTCTGATAACTTGAAACTATCATCCCAATCCCTCCTCCTATTCCTCCAACCATGTCCGACTCTTCCTCCTACTCATCCTCCATCTCAGATGACCTAGACCGACCCAAAGTTCTAGACAAGTACATTTCTGATCAGAATGTACTAGACTCATTTGCCACTCGAATCGTAGAGAAGATGAAGGCTTGCATCTAGGCGTTTGAAGCGCCATGGTGGAACAAGGAAGACAATTGCAAGGGACCATATAGTGCCCACAACCGTTTGGTGGCTGATTACTTTGCGGAACATCTGTTGTACCCAAAGCGAATGTTATGCACAAGGTTCCACATGCAAAAACCACTCTTTTTACGTATTGTTGAAGCCTAGGTCAGTGGTCATCGTATTTTACTCAAAGGGGAGATTGTTCTGGCCGCATAGGCCTCTCTCCACTTCAAAAGTGCACAGCAGCACTTCGTATATTAGCATATGACACACTTGTTGATGCCTTACATGAATATTTAAAAATTGGCAAGAGCACCACCTTAGAATGGTTAGGAATGCTTTAACAAGGGGTGGTTGAGGTCTTTGGTGGGACATACTTAGACGCCCCATGCATTAAGAGCAAGGTCAACAGAGAACCCAAAAGCCCACTGCCATCTCTAATTTTCTGTCCAGCTCAGGAAGACCTAGCTTATAGCTTGCTATGTGCAGTAGGTTGGTTGTAAGATGTCAGAGATTAAAACATTGAACTATATAATGCATGCATTCCAATAGCAGTTGTTGGGATCAGTCCTGACATCCATATTTGTGGCCATTTTGTTGCACCAACATACACAACATGTTTGATCACATCAGAGCTAGATAAATAGAGGACTAATAAACCAAATTGTGACATGTACGATGATTCACAAATCTCCTGGCAACTTGGCTATCGAACAAAAGGACCACATAAACTTGATAGAGTTCTTTGTCTGATTAGACACTAATAAGCCACACACAAGGCAATTTTTTAGGGATAACAAAATAACAGTTAACAAAAAGATAGATATAAACTGAGATAGTTCTTGATCTCCATGGACCATCAGCCATCTTGATTTGTTGCCACCAGCCTGTAGTGGAGAGATGGAGCAAAATATAAAGTATGTTATTAGTAGAACAATCACAGTACAAATGCAATATTAATCCCAGAAACCTAACTACTTAGTGATGGTCAAATTTCTGCCAATTCCAGTAAACTTTTCCGAAAACTAGAAAAGTAAATTAGGTGTGTCTCATTCCAATAAATTTTCTTGAAAGATTGTCATAGCCCCTACACTATAGTTACATGGATTCACAAATCATATTTTTGAACTGCGATGTAAAAAAGACCAATGATGAAGCTAGCAGTTCATGTATACAACTTAGCATATGGATGAACAAAATCAGTTCATGTAAACAAAAATTTCGATGTTCATTACAACTGAAAGTACTCACACGATAATTGTTCATGTATACCATATGATGGGAATATACCTGTAAGATGTGCAACACAATAGACATCAAAGCTTAATTGTTCCTGAAATAAAACATATAGAAGGGTAAATTAAAAGGCTCAATATATGACGGAAAAAGGGGAAATTATATGCTAATTAAATCAGTTTTAAGCTGGATATGCATTGAACGAGCACGAATAGCAGCTTTACTACTTGGCACATCACAAAAACATGGGTTACCACCACTGGTTACTTTAGGAGGCAGTACTATTGATGTCCTATGCATTCTATTGAGGTCTAGGTCACATATTGCATCCTCTTTTTCGTCTTCAAAAATCATATTGTGAAGAATCACGCAAGCTAGCGTGATTTTTCCAACACTCTTTCTCTTCCATTTCTTTGTCGGACGACGCACAATGTTGAAACGAGCTTGCAATACCCTGAAAGCCCACTCCACATCTTTCCTTGCCCACTCTTGATGTTCAGCATATAACTTATGTATCTCTGTTTGTGGAAGTGGTATAGTCTTTTGGAATACAACCCATTCTGGATATATACCATCAACTAGGTAATACACATGGTTGTGCTCTTTCCTGTTGACATAATAATGGACCCGGGAAGCCTCACCTCTCACTGATTCAAGGAAAAGAGGGGAATGATTCAGTATGTTGATGTTGTTGTTAGAACCAGCGACACCAAAGAAGGCATGCCAAATCCATAGGTCGTGTGAAGCAACTGCTTTGAGGATAATTGTTGGGACTTTGTAATCACCACGGGTGAATTGACCTCTCCAAAGCCCTCGAACAACTTTCCCACCTCTAGTGCATACAATCAATAGTACCTAGCATACCCGGAAACCCACAAGACTCATTAACATGTAATATATGCTCTACATCCTCACTCGTGGGGGGTCTCAAGTGCGTCCCACCAAAGACCTCAATCACTACTTGTGAAAACATTTTTAAGCATTCTAAGGCGGTGTTCATGCCAATATTTTAATATTCATCTAAGGCATCAATGAGTGTGCATATGCTAACATACGAAGTGCTGCTGTGCACTTTTAAAGTGGAGAGAGGCCTGTGCGGCCAGAACAATCTCCCCTTTGAGTAAAGTATGGTGACCACTGACCTGAGGCTTCAACAATACGTAAAAAGAGTGGCTTGTGCATGTGGAACCTTGTGCAAAACATCCGCTCTGGGTACAACAGATGTTCCACAAAGTAATCAGCCACCATACGGTTGTGGGCATCTATGGTCCCTTGCAATTGTCTTCCTTGTTCCACCTTGATGCTTAAAATGCCTAGATGCAAACCTGGCCTTCATCTTCTCTACGATTCGAGTGTCAAATGAGTCTAGTACATTCTAATTAGAAATGAACTTGTCTAGAACTTTGGATGGTCTAGGTCATCTGAGTTGGAGGATGAGTAGAAGGAAGAGTAAGACATGGTTAGAGGAGGAGGATGGATTGAGTTGGCAGTATCAAGTTACAAGAGGTAATATATAGATGCTGCAAAGGCCATTTTAATTAGGACCAGCTGCAACAACCATGAAAAAAATTTAACATCGGTTGACAAATGACTGCAATTTAATTTGGACCAGTTGCAATAATCATGAAAGTTTGGGTTGACTGCATGGTTATTTGTACTAATGACAGTTAATCAACACAAAATATGGGACTATATGCATGATTATTTGGACTGACGGCTATTAATTACCACAAAACTGGGACCGGTTGCATGGTTGTTTGGAACTAGAGCTATGAATACACTACAACAGTTTAACTACTGCTGAAAGAAATGTAGATATATGCACGCTTTACTACCGCAAAGAACTTCATAATACATACCTCACTGGTTTTTTGTAAATATATCTTCTCTCATGCATTCCAACATTGCAACAAACTGAGACCTCACATCATGAGGCATCTCTCTTGTGTCTTTGTTAATTAATTCCCTGTATATTGCAATCATAGCGGTTTGGCATCCCACCTTCTTCGCTTCAAGATTATCACAAGCAACACGCCGCTCGGTCTCCAACAATTCGCTTTGCTGCTCCTTGTCTGTTTCATGTGCATCCATAAACTTGAGGATGCCATCGTCTAGCTCAGCAGTACAATCCTGCATCTTGCCTTTTCCTTTGCCTATAAGTTGTGCCTTAGCTGCCTTGACTCCCATTGGACGTGGGATCTCCTCGTCATAAAGGGGGATAACATCAGCATAATCTCGCTTCCTTTTGATCGACTCGTCAATCTGATCCAACTATACATCCCATTTAGGTTGGATTTTTTAGTTCATTCCAACACCGAGTGAACAAGAATGACCCATCCTCGTTCTAAAATATTTTCAGCGCCTTGTCCATGAGATCAACATTAGACTCCCCACTAGCATATAATGAATTAGCCTCCTTCCAAGAGCAACGAAAATTCCTAACTTTTTTCTTTATCTTACTAAAACGGTCCTTAACTTGCCTAATATTTATCATTCTTTTTGAAATTCGACTCTATTGGATCATTTCAGTTGTTTAGCCAAGCACTGACCTACAATTTCTAAATATTTTTACTCTTGTTAAATTGCATGTTTTATGAATGCCACTACCAAATAAATAACTCACATATGACACTTACCAGCCTCAAGTCTTCTTCAATTGACCATGCTAGGCGCTTCTCAGTCCTAGTTACATCTCCATTGTTGCCATTGTCAACATTATTTGGCTGCAACTGAAACCCTTCCACCACATGGTACACAGGGTTTGACAGGTTTTTTGATAAAATCGTCAAACCACCAAGCGGGCGAGATTCTAGTCCCCAATGTAAAAAATCATGAATATGGAAATCTTGATCAAGTTATGTCCCATATATAAAATGGAATGAGCAAGCCAATCTTGATCAATGCAAGGCCTAACCCATTATTACCCCAGTATAATGGTATATTGATCAGTGCACTCAAAAATATTTAATTTTAGTTCATAGTGACAAATGAGTGCTCGGATCTAAAATAAATTAGCAATACATATAACATTGCACTCCTGGTTTTACTTGGCCAAATTACTGCATAAATATATGGTACAAATCATTGCATACCAAATTACATGGTCCAAATTGCTACAGTAACCTGATTATCAGACCAAAATCACCTTTTTATTTCTAAGCAAATCAATGAAGTAGCACTGTTATGGATCAAAACGATAACAACCATGGAACTCTGAACATTAGACAGCAACATGTCAAAATCACAAGTGAAATAGCCATACCATTGATCCAAATCAAGTTGGACGTCCATCTTGGTTGCGGTAGGAGGACGATACGCAGATGACCTGCAATGGCTTGTGACGATGGAAAAGGAAACCATGATGGCAGTGGGGTGGGGAACAAAGGACCTCCATATGGATACGGTGCTGCTGGCGGGGATATGAACACCAGGAGGACCAGACTAGCTTGCAGATGAGTTTGCGGTGGCGCAACCTCTCTCTTTGTCCGATGAGACATGGTGGAGGGGACCTAGGGTTTTGGTGCGGTGGATATGTGGAAGAGGACAAAGGGCTTGTGGGGGCTTTGGCATCGTTCTACCTGCCGACAAAATAAATTTCGCGCATGCGGGAGAAATTATAGGATCGGGAGAGAAGAAAAAAAGAGTGGGGGAGAGGGAATACCGCGCTAGAGGGAGATCGATTGTTGCGGCGGTGGGAAATCTTTCCATCAATTTGGCGGGAGGGGGATCGATGTGCCAGGAGGGAGAGATCAATGCGCCTGCCTCCTTTCTCATGCTCGCGCGATCTCACGGAGAGTGAAAGGGGATTGAGATAGGGAGAACTCAGAAAGGTGATCGGATCGGTCTGGGTCTGGGTGTGGTGCGCACGGGATCGATTTTCTCTTGTGGGCCCCACAAACCGCGTTTTCTACCGCTTGTTTCGGTTGCAAGAGGAGACTACGCTGCCAAAAAAATACATTATAGCCCAGCAACAATTTAGTCATCCACTCTTCTCTTTCACCTCAATCATCACCCTTCCGCGTCGGAATAATGATGAGCTGGCAATTTTTGAAACTGTACTTAAAAATCTCGAGAGTATCATCTTTCCACTTTAGGGCTTCAAGCAATCTCTCCGCAGTCCACACCACCCGAACTACAATATAGCATTTCCCAACACGCTAATGAGCAAAGATATGCATCACAACAACAGAAAAGTTTGCTGATCCAAGAACATCAAAGACAAACTTGAGGAATGGTACTGTGCAGGTAAACCATTGGCCTCAAATCATACATTCACGCAACTCGTTAGCATTATTTTAAATAATAATAAACTGATAAATTTCAATCAAGAAGCCTAAAAAGATTTTTTTTAAATCACTCACAAATATGTTGCATCTGCATATACCCATAGAAGTACATGGCTTTAAGCGACAAAGATTCCCCACTTGACAAATATGTCTCAACTAGGCTATCTTTAACTGTTTGAAAAGAATATGTATTTCTTTGCACAAAAACACCAAAATGTTAACTTTTTCTGACACTACCAAATTAGCTACAGCCATCTAATAGCTTCCTGTTCTGCCAACCTTCCGAAATGTATACATCATGACACATCTTACCAAACATCTTTCAGTAGCATATAGCATTTTTCTTTAACTTTAAACTGAGCTAGAAGTACGTGCACTGTAATATCAACATGTTTCATTTAACTTCCCACTACCATTATTTGAGAGTACAATCTCTGCACAACTCAACTCATGCTAACTTACAATGAATTCAACTTTGGGGATTACTTGAGCTAAACTTTGTATATAACCTGGAAAACGAACTTTGTTGTACGAAACTGCCAAAATTGGTAAAACCCCCCATAAAATTCAGTCAACTACAAAGTATCGTTTTAACAAAAAAAATCAATAGAAAGTGAGAACCATCTCATGTCATAATTATTCTGTCATCAATCATTGAAACGACATAATTACTAGGACATTGAATATATTTTCAATATTCCTAGTATTTGAGAGCTGCATGGTTATACGAATTAGCACATGCCTCCCAATTGTTATACAGTCCTACAAAACATATATATATTTAACATTCCACCAATGTTAAAAAGATATATAAAACCAAAGAAGTAGTCCTTACCAAGATGAATTCCATCGAGGTAAAACACCATAGCAAAGGAAGGGCTAACTTTTGCAATTATGTGATGTTAGCTTAGGTTGAATTTTACTTACTATTCAGTAGCACACTAGTTCTAGTTTTATATGCCTATAGTTTCTCATAACATATGCCATCAATAAACATTCAATCCAAACTCTAAAACTCCTAAAACCTAAACCCCTAAACAGGAGAAAAATAGGGATGTCAATCAATCCTATGTCAAAAATAAACCAAAAAATTGGTAGCGAAAGGAGAATATTAAGACTGTACGGATTTAAATTTTGAAGACAATTTTAAAACATGCGGAGCTAAGTAGTTGTAGTGGATGTACTCCCTCCTTTGCCATATATTTGACGTTATAGTAAGCAACTACTAGGTACAAAATGTTGTCGAAGAATATGACAATTGTCATAAAAAAACACATATATCGACTAGTTGAAAGAACAACTCCAAAATCACCTCAAGTAGAAGAGCACTCATTAGCAAACATATACATACGCTATGGCCATGATCCCATTTTACTGTGCTCATTTAATTTTAGGATTAAATCTAGGTTCGTCTTAAATATCTGAGCGAAAAAAACATGGAGGAAAATATGAATTGATTGATTTTACACAGGAGAACATGGCCAAACACAAAAGCATTTACTATGCTCTATTTCCAAGCGATTTAAAAAGATAGGCAGAACATCTTGATCCGGTAAATCCTAACACACAAAATGCAACTAAACCAATATAAGACAAGAAAGATATTAAGAAAATAATTTTACTGTTACATATGCAAGATTATTCTGCGGATGTGGATCCATAACATAGAATCCTCTGAACTCAAACATTATAAGTCCCCACAAATTGAAAACAAAGAAAATATTAATGCAGGCATACCATAATGAGATAACATCGACATATCACATATGAAACCACAATAACTTAAAACCAAAATCAACAAAAATAAAACAAAATATAGTAGAGAGAAAAATTGCTCTCAGTAAGACGACAATAGACATGGTTAAAGATGAGAGTAATTTAGTGTATAGTAGCACATAGTGGTTATGTCATCGACGAGAATAACATAGTCACCTCAATATCATCAAAATCTATCTTATCGACAAGAATAACATAGTTGATACCGAAATTTCGCACATGGCATGTAAAAGATACTTCGAGAAAAATGCTACTCAAAATTAGTGATGTCGCGTGTTAAATGCGTCCTCCAATATAAACTTTTAAAAAAAAGATTAAGTAGGTTGACAGATGTGTAATAGCACGAATCTCAGAACAAATCCGAGGACTTAAAATCCAACTTAAATCAAGATAGGAACACGACAGGAAAAGCAGCAAAAACGCAGATCACAAACCCCCCAATTCAGGACGACCGGACTTGCAGTAGAGGCATCGATCCCCTCTGAGCGGCTGGCTGCCTGGACGGACGAGCAAATCACCCTCACTCTCTCGCTCGCCAGCTGCATCACCCTCACAATCCCCATCTCCACACTGGTAAGGAGGTAACGTCTCTCTTCTTGCTCTCTCGCTTCCTCCCTCCCTCCGATCGATTCTTCCGCCATGGATCCGTCCAATCCCCTCCTCCCCCTACCCTCGCAGCCGGCGCCGTCGGAGGAGCGAGGAAAATGGGGCGGCCGCCGAGCACGGGGGGCCCGGCGTTCCGGTTCACGCAGGCGGAGGTGGCGGAGATGGAGTCCCGACTGCAGCAGCTCAACAACGCCATCCCGCACCGCTCCGTCATCCAGGCCCTCGCCGACAAGTTCACCGCCTCCCCCGCCCGCGCCGGCAAGGTCCCCGTCCAGCCCAAGCAGGTTCTAACTAGTAGGGTTTTTGTTTTTCCCCTTCTTCGGGTGGGGGAATTTTCCGGTTTCTGATCTCGATCTGGGATGCCGAGCGCTGCCGCAGGTGTGGAACTGGTTCCAGAACCGGAGGTACTCGCATCGCTCCAGGAACACCAGGGGCCCGCTGCTGATGCAGGCCAAGATGCTGCCTACGGGGTCCGATGAGCAGAAGGTGGCTCCCTTCAGGGCTATGCCCTCTGCCGCCGCACTCTCCGGCTCGCCCTCAGGTGAGATATGATGTTCGTTTCGGAGTACTTGCTACTGCTTGGGGTATAAGTAATGGAATGTTTTGGCCGTACGAGAGATCTGTATATGTTTCTTATTTTAGTAACGTTCCAGATATGCATAAAAAATATTCCTTTTTTTTTCATCATCTGATTGTTGATGCTTGGTGTTGTAAATCAGGGAAGAGTCCTCTGGAGAGTGGCCAGGTTGAATTTGAAGCAAAATCAGCTAGAGATGGCGCATGGTATCAATATTACTCACTGTATTTTGTCTTTTGATTAGCATGTGTACGTTTGTGGCATTTTGATTGCCATTTGGCACAACTATCAGACCCAGACTAGACTGTTTGTCTGACCTAAATTAGTTGAACCTATGGCATTGGCTGGGCTATTCCAGCTGATTAGATAATTTCTGCAACTGGCCTGCAAATCAAAGTTGCACCTGGTGGGGTTAACTACGACAGAATCCATTTATTCAAAAGAGTTAAAAAAATAGCATTGTTAACATGGATTAAAACCTACATCTGCTCTCTGTCTCACAGACCTACCAAACCATCTGTGTTGTTGGTTAAGATTTTGAATAGCAAGTATAAGTTCTATTAACCTCAATACGCCTGCACAGATCACAAAATTATATTTTGTTATTATAAAATAGAGCTTAAGGCCTAACTGGTGGCCGAATGATCCATGGGCTCAAGTGGATTGTTGACTGGGCTAGGCCTAAGTGATAACATTGGTTTTACTTATTTACCCAATGTGGTATGGACATTCACATGTCCTATCTTGCAATTAAGTATTCCACTTTTTTTTGGTAGTTTTCTTTTGTGCTGTATTTTTAATAATGTGCTCTACTCTGAGTTTGAGTCTTAATCACCTGTGTAGGCATCAACCTTGTTTGTTTTATAGTTTCATATCTCCGTTTCACTAACTTTATTATGAGATGATCGTGTTTAATAATGTTTGGGTTGATGTCTACAAACATGAATCTGAGGCCCCATTCGGATGTTAGAATTGAGTCTATAAAAAGAAATAGAATCTGGTTTCCAATTCTGTTGTTTGGTTGCTCCTTGGAATTTGTTTTGGAATTGTGAACCATTTCCAACTGAATTGGTGGAAAACCATATTGGCCCTCCACCATTTCTGAGAACTATTGCTGGAGCTCGCTGGTGAAAATTGGCCACTGTCTTGTGCCCACTGTTTCATCTATGATTTATTGAGTAAATTACTGTTTCATCTGCTGTTTTCTAGTCCTACTGCGGCCATCCCTTCTTTCACAACTCTGGTGTCCATTTCCTTCCGCAACTTTAACAGTCATTCATCTTCATCTTTCTCAATTCTGGTGGTTAGCCTCCCAGAAAAAATTGCCGTAAGCCTTCTACTCTGCCGTTCAGGCTCTGGCCAATACTCCAGTGATGCTCCAGCCACTACTCTGGCAACTGCCCAAGAAGGGACCATCATGCCTTTTGGTTTGTTTGTTTGCTTCCATTATGTCAATTGATTTTTATTGAGAGTTCATTTCTGTTCGTGGTGTCTTTGGCAACCAAACACCAAAAATTGATTTGAGAAGAAAATTCAAACTTAATTTGGATTTGAATCGAAGATCCAACTAAACTCATTCAACTCAATTCCACAAACTATTCAGAGCCTAGCAAGACATATTTTTGTCTATAGTGGGGAACTGGTTCTCAAGAAGATTCTGTTTGACATCTGAGTTTAGTACTTCAGCATTGAAGTTAAACTGATCATTCAAATAAGTTTGCTTCTATGGTAGCCATCCAAAATATTGTATATTTTTTGCTCATCGATGTTGGTATTGTGCTGATCATTGAACCACAAATGTAATGAATCAATTATTTCAGATGATTTATCTTTCTATACTATGTTCTTGAAAATGTGTAATCCCTTTTGTGTTTTTTATGTTTTTCTCATCTAACTAACCTTTTGTATTGTAGGTATGATGTTGCCGCCTTCCTGTCTCATCGGTTATTTGAATCGGGTGATCCGGTGAGGATTTTAGAATTTTTATCAGAAATAATTTATGTTGCTAAATGCATTCTAGCTTTCTTTATTGAAAGCACTTCGCTAGGTCTGAACCTGTATATGTTCTATTTATTTTTTATTTTAATGTGGTTGTATACTACATCCTTTGTTTAATTATTTTTTAAATTGTTTCTGCTGCAGTACTGATGTTTTAATATGACTTTGGGAACATCACGTATTTGTTAAATCTGGCGTCATATCTAAAATTAGCAGCAGAATTGAATAAGTCTGTCTTTACCAACATATGCTAATATGCAATATGATGTTAAAAAGCTGTGGATTTTTTCTTAATGTTTATCTAGTCTTGTACCTGTGTGATTGTGTCAGCATTTTTATAGAACTGTGTATGCTCAATTGTAGTGGCACTCCTAGTTACGACATGTGATGTCTCACATCAGCAATCCTTCATATTTTAGGAAGTACGGGTTCGCTTTTCTGGATTCGGAGCTGAGGAAGATGAATGGATAAATGTCCGTAAATGTGTGCGGCAGCGTTCTCTTCCATGTGAATCCACTGAATGTGTTGCCGTTCTTCCTGGGGATCTCATACTTTGCTTTCAGGTCTTTGTCTTATACTTGAATTCAAAGTTTTCATTTGAATGTAGAAGATTGATGTCTGTTTATTCTGTCTTAAGAAAATGTCACATTTTCCATAAATATATATGCCAAATAGAACTTTGTACATTTTGATACTTGATGCACAAAAACACAAGGGGTATAAATTAGAGATTAAACGCACATTTAGTTATAGGTTCCTGCTTATTAATTTAAGAAATCTACACATTTTATGGTCGTCAATGAATCTCTTAATAAAATGTTTTTTAAATTTTCTATAGTACTTTCATTTACTCAAATTGTTCTCACATGAATAAATTTCTGTCCTGGATTGGCCAGGAAGGCAAAGAGCAGGCTCTGTATTTCGATGCTCGTGTCCTTGATGCTCAAAGGCGTAGACATGATGTTCGAGGGTGCCGCTGCAGATTTCTTGTTCGCTATGATCATGATCACTCAGAGGTATCTAAGTCAATCTAATATTGTCCATCCTATGAATGCTGTGACTGCTGTAGGAATACATGCTCAAGCATCTAATTTATTCTCTAATATTGTGCACTTAAATATGCACTATTTTATTTATTATATATGTTCATATATTAGCCTGTCCACGTTTAACACATAAGTTCTATATGTTGAAGCATCATCGTTTAGGTTCTTGTTGCATAAGCAATTTCATTTATGCTCTACCTGTGCAAGTTTAAGGAGATCATGCAAATTTTATTCATCATTCCTAAAAGTTCAATCACATATCCATAGATCTTCCAAGTTCATAGATGTAGCACGACTATATTGTTTAATATATTCATTTGTTAGCCCATGCATCCTGCAGCCTTCTGCCTTTTCTTATTGCGCAGTCTACATTTTATGCTGAACTATTTAAAATAATGTATTTTTGCTGGTCTTTTGCTAATTATGTCATTTGTTTGTTGAATAAAATCGAAACTTTATTGTATGTTACTTTATATTCGTCTGTTATCATTAAAATTCCGTTTAAAATGACAGGAAATTGTTCCACTGAGGAAGGTTTGTCGACGTCCAGAAACTGACTATAGGCTTCAGATTCTGCATGCTACTAGAGCGGCAGGTGTGGCTAAAGAGGCTGTGGTTGATTTGGTGTCGCACAATGATAAGGGCTCAGCTGAGCAGAAACCCCAAAAGCAGCACAAGATGATGGATGTGAACACTGATGAGGTAACCATGGTTTCTAACCCAGACCAAGAAGAACCAACAGGCAAGACTGTTGCTACCTTGCAAGCAGAGCCGATCAAAACCCCCAATGATTCAGCTTCAGCTTCAGATGTGCAAATGGGTGAGGCACAGGCTGGTCCAAAAGTTGAATCTTCTGATGAAGTAGAAGAAAACAAGATGAAAGAGGGATAAGAAAACAAGATGAAAGAGGGATAGTTGGTTGGCTTTTTTTGGGCTGCAGTAAATTACACCTGGTTAAATGTATTGGCATCTGATTACCTGTGCCCATGCTGCACAGTTAATTGTGTACCTTCCAAAGCAGGAATGTATGTCCTCACATGTTGTGACTAGTGAAGATTTAGTGGTTGCATAGGAACCCTCTTAAAAGGGTAAATGTGATTGTTAGGAACTTTCGCTCCAAAGGAAAAATGACTGCATAGGAACTCTCGCTAAAAGGAATATGGTTGGTTACGAACCAAACTGAATGCGGTGACATTGACTTGATTGCTGTCGCACAAATTTGACTGGGGATCTCTATGTCGACCGCACAAAGGAATGATGTGCCATGTTTGGTTTATATGATGTGCCAAAATGTGCCTATCGATGCCTCTAAAGGTTAGCATCAAATGTTCCGAAAGGTAAAAATGGCTTATTTGATTGGTGCCATTAACCTTAGATATTTTTTTGGTGATACAAAATTCTGGCAATGGTTTGTGTAGTCTAAATTTTTCCTTCAAGCCAAAATATTGGCAACAAAAAATTTGGTAGCATATCTAATGGTGTTGTCAATTTGTTTTGGCATGGTTTATTTGGGTTATAAATCAAACATGCCAAAAATCCCCAGAGGGAGTCTCAGGGTATACATATGAACTGCTTTGAAAGGCAATACATGAGAATTTTCTGTTTGTCCATTAAATTGATGAGCATTGTTGGGTCATGATGGGCATTCGACTTGGCCGATCTTATTGATTATTTGGAGCCGGTGGCTCTACGAGACTGCAAATGCTTTCTTTTCAGTCTTTGGGTGGTAGGCATCAAATATATGTAACGTTGATCTTGTTAGGCCAAGGTGATTCTGAAAATTTATGCATCCAGAATACCAATTTAATTCCTTGTCACTTACATTTGATTTGCCACAGTAGAGCTGTATAGGCATTGCCAATTTAGTAGAAACAATAGGACCAAATTTGACTGCACTCACATTTTTGGTTAAGTTGCTAACATAGATTTGTGCTGGGTTTCAAAAAGGCCGACGCAAAGGTAGGCTGACTAAAATTAGAGCCGGTTCGTTGCTCCTGATTCCCCATTCAAAAATCTTAAGGAGGCACATCACAAGTGCGGTTTTTAAGCGCGGCAGGAATAGTCTGGTAGCTGAAGTTAGAAGCTGCCTTCAGCCCTTCGTATTTCTATTCGTGATCTAACAAAAATACAAACTCTGGTTATCCACAAAATTGCGCACCATAACATCAAATATTGATGCTTACAAATATTCAAAATTTTCCATGCCCTCGTAGCCTCAAAGGCTAGTACCTTTCATTCAAAGCTATGCCAATCGTATGAAAATTTTTATTGACCATTCAGTTGCCTTGTACATAAAAGTATTCTAGAAAGTCAAGAATCGTGAGCAATGGTCAAGATTCCGTACAAAACAATTCACTGGCACTGCTAATTTATCTCAAAGCAGATGTTGGCTACTTGTTGGCAGCTGCCTCAGCAGGCGTCTCGGTCGTCATTTTGTCCACAGCATGCACTGTGCTTTGGAGCTCCTCCCATATAGCTTTGTAAACCATTCTCTGCCGATTTAAGGCAGACTTACCCTCGAATACCTTTGAAACTACATCTATGCTGAGGCAAAGAAGGGAACAAGTTCAAGGTCAGAAATATATACACAAGAAAATTACATGTGCCGCGAAATAATAGCAGGCAACCACAATGGTAACGTCACTAAGCCAGGAGCAGAAAAGGAGGATATCCACCATATCATGAGCAGAAAATATGGCAGTAAAAAAGTTAATATGTTGTGTAGTTAAAGAAATATATTTTGTAACACACAGGATCATAATTAAAATAAAAACATAAATGATAACTTTAGGAATTGCATTTCAAGAAAAGATTGACAATAATCATTATCTAAATCAGCCCATATTTCTCGATGATTAAGTTGTTCTTTTTGGCAAGGTTCATAGTCTCTGAAGATGATAATTTTATATCTTTATGAGTTAAATACTTTGCATGAAGGTAAATGTTTGTATTTACCATCTATGCTTGATTTATGGGAATTTTCTGACACTTCAGATTTTTGTGAAACCAGAGAATGCAAGCAAATGGAGATGCTAGTGATCAAATGCGCCCGAAGCAGAGCTATACTATTATTAGAATTTTTTTTCCAGGATGGAGTTTTTGATGAGACCAAACCAAAGCCATATATTATGCATCATGAATGAATGTTTCTTTTTTTTCCCCCAATTTTTGCAGTTTCATTATATATGTAACAATATATAGGCAAAGGTCCATGTTTACATCATAGGCTCTTAGCTAATTGAATCCTAGTATCATTACTGCTGCCATTACCTAGTTATAAAATTAGCTTAATCATGTTGGGCTTGTCTCGTTTGTATAGGTCTTGACCAAGCTACCCTTGTCGCTTATGGATAGGATCGAAATTGGAGTCTACGTCCTAGGTGCCTGTGTGCATATATTACTTAACCATGTGACACTAACAGGCTAGGCGGCTTGTTATTGATGGTGATCCCGTCTGTCCCATGTTTTGCAGCCATCACTAGATGATCATGAAGGTAAGCTCAGAAACCGTCGTCTGCGTTTGTTGGTTGGTATCTCTGAAAGTGCTCATATGCGGATCGTGTTGGGCTGCTTGCAAGAAAGCCTCTTAGGGTTTGGTTTGCAGCTTTGCCTCCTAACCAATTCCCAATACTCCCTCAAAAACATTTTAGACGATGTTGGTTAGTTCAATTTTGAACTCACATCATTTAAGAAAAATAAAGGGAGTAATTTTCTTAGTTATGGTTTCTGCTTTGACCTAACCAAGTTAGTCAGATTGGTGACATGGATATCAAATATACATATACATCCGTTACTTTTCTGACGGATGACTTGGACATGTCAATCGGTTGGATTTATGGTTGTTAATCACTGACCTGGCAGTGTTCAGTTTTGTATTCAGTAAGAGATAATATCTAGCATCTATCAGCAATGGCCGACTCATAAGGAGGATATCCCGTGCAAACTTTGAATAACGAACTCTGATTAATAAACATATTAGTTAATAGAGTGATGCAGAAGTATTTAATGGACGAGTTCAAAAGATGAAAAGACAGACTGGTATTCAGTTGAACCTGATCTCTACATTCTTGGATCAACTGGACAATGATATGGCTGGCTTAACTAATGGAATTCATGGAGTTCAGTTTAGCAAAAGGGACAGTTTCTAGGAAATAGCAGAAGATGCCCCAAAGTTCAAGGTCATGAATTGATCAAATGACTGAACGAGTGATATTCTGACTGTTGAAGAAGTGAATACTCTCATCAGTATTGTGAATAGAATGGCAGCTTTCAAGGCATACTAACTACATCAGTATTCCATTGAACAGCACAAGTACTCAAAAGTTGTTACTACCTACTCCAGCAGTGACCGCTGGAAAAACTAGTTTCAACTAAGAAACAAAAAATAGGAAAGGCATCATCATCAGGTACTAATACTATTAAAAATAACTAGCTGTTTGCTGAGCCAAATCATAAATGGAAGCTGAGAAAACTCTTCTACTGTTGCAAGGATGGCGTACCAGCTAATATATATTATACTTTCTATGTGTCTCAGAAAGATTATTACAAGACCTAAGTATATACTAATAGGTACAAAAATAGCGATTCTAAAGTATTTAACTTATTCATGCTCAGAAGCATATCTATGATCAATCAATACGGACAAGCAGGGGGGCAAAAGTTACTGGCTAGTATCAATTAAATTTACTGAGTTTGATTAGTTCAAAATGGATCAAGAATGCACTATCCATGAGAATTATAGAGCATAAGAGCCTCCCAAATCGCAGCAATGAACCAGCAAGCACCATTGTCCATTAGTTTACTGGCATCTAGCTAGATCAAAATGGCTCCATCATTTGGGTAAAACAAAAAGGAAGATTACCAGACATGGCGGCCATCCCCTGATGTGTCGACGACGGTGACCATGTCCGCCTCCAGCTGCTCCTTGATCTGCCAAGAACAAACAACAACAGAAAAACATCATGCAAGTACAAACCACAAAAAAGAATTGTCCATCACATCGCTTCCACCCGCTGCGCCGGCCGCGTAGATTTCAGAAGCAAGAAGCACCACCAAGGGGGAAGTCGGGAAGATACCTTGGCCTCTAGCGCCTGCATGGCGGGGGAATCCGCGGACCCCGCCGGCCCGGGGGCCGAAGCCCAGGCAGAGAATCCCCTGCTCCTGACTCCGGTCGATGGGGTTGTAGTCGGAGGAAGAGGGGACCAGGCGGCGAACCTGGTTGCGGTGGTGGAGGAAGAGGAGAAGGTGGACGAGGAGGAGAGGGCGGCGTGACGGCGGATGGCCGCAGAGGGGGAGGAGGCGAAGCGGCGGAGGAGCATGGCGGCGACGGAGCAGGGAGCGGCGGCGGCGGACCTCATCTGCTGCATCGCCGGTGGAGACGCGACGAAACGGGAGGAGATTATACTAGCTTGTGGTTCCCGTGGGCTTGGACTTGGAGACGAATTCGGTTTTGGGCTCGGGGAATGGGCTAACTGGGCTTCGTGGAAAAAGTCCACTATCTGTGCCTCTGCTACAGCCGAGTTCGATTGGCACGTCTCTACCGCAAAACCAGGAATATAAGAGCAGGTGCCATAGGGCATTTTAGTTAGCTATACTGGGTACATGCTGGCAATTAAAGTGAGCCGGCAGAAAAAATAGTGGAGAGAGGATGTGAGCAGGTGACTAATTAGTCGCTGGCTGCACGCAAGTTGCTAAGTTTGATTCATTGGTCATGCACTTGTGGGCTCCACATGAGGTGATGCAAACTTAGGAAGAAGCTAATTAAACAATGAATAGATGTTGATGGGAACCGTGTACTCAGGTTGAAGTAGCATATGCTTTGCTTACACAAACTGATGTGGTATTTGGAGCCATTAATTAGCTACACTATTGGACTTGTTCTAATAGCGCGTTCTTTTAAAACAGTTGTATGTACATGAGGTGGCGCATACATGGCACGCTCAGTTGGTATTCACCTATGTAGCATTTACGTATAACTACAATCAACGATATTTTTTTGGCAAAATAAACTTCCATTAATTGATAATCCCAGCTAAATCGCGACACCAAATGTTTTAAGCCAGGAGGTGTTTGCTCCCAGTTAGACACCAAATACATAGTCTGTTTACAACCCAACTCTGCATACGCATGATTGAGTATTTAGTGCTATTGCACTCTTGATCTCCATGATTATCCCACCAAAGGCTGATAGCTCGAAACCATCAGATGACAGAGCCGTCTTCAGCACCATGGAGTCAGTCTCCACACAAAGCTTCAGCATACCTCGTTGTACTGCTGATTAAGTTGAAACCATGTGTTAAACTAACTACACCGTAAAAGTCAAAAGAATTTTGTGGAATCTATACGGAGGATTCAAAAAGAATGGTGCGACCTATGGTTATCTTCTCTCGTCTCCCCTCTTCCTCCCGCATGGATCATGGCTCACCATTTACCATGTCACCACAGCCGCATGGGGATGGGCCCATGGAGCAATAGCCGGTGGAGTGCGCTCGTCGACCATGAATACTGTCCCCCTCCACTGCTGCTGTCGAGCATATCCCTTTGCGCGGCTTCAGTGGTGCACAAGGTGAGGGCGGCACGACAATGTGGAGCAACGATCGGCAGAGCACGCTCCCTTTGGCATGGACGCGACTAGGGGGCCACTGTCGCCCCCTAGCGCTACCCGGCAACACACGGTCATCCCGAACGTCGTGGCCGCTGCCACCCCGTCCTGCTAGGCCGCCCCCGTCTTGCCGGTGCTAAAAGATGCCAACGGCGCCGGCGATGCCCGCATGCTGACGTTCTCCCCTCCTCCTATCTCCCTGTATTCTTCCGTGCACTAGGCCAGATATGCACATTCCAGGCGGGTATTTCCGGCATTGCGAGCGGGCGCCCGTCGCGCCCGATCGACATCGTCTGGATTGAGGCAGCCTAATTGCAGGCGGCGTTGCAGCCCGCCCTCAATGCCGCTCTTCCCAAGCGGCTGGTGAGCCTCCTGCAATTGGCTTTTTGGGCGGCCGGGCGAGCCGCCTGGAAAAAACTGCTGCCCGAGAAAATATTGTTTCGGGCGGTTATTAATTTATAATAGCCGTTGAATTTACGTATAATTTAATTTTTGTCTGTTGACACTAGCGATAAACTTTCGTACGTCATGCGTTTCCGACGTAAGCACAATGCGCTTTCCACAAAATGAGAGGAACAACCAAATAAACATAGATGAATCATGCATGTAATAAATCGTACGAAGGTCTAGCTAATACGCATTACAATTAAAGTTTCATAAATGTTTGACGCTAATAATTAGAGTAGCAAAATATTTAATGCGATACATAATTAGCGGGCCCGGGGCCACTCTTTGTTTTTCTCCCAATCAATAAGCTTGGTGTACTTTGGATCGTCCACCATATAGCTGTTCGTGTCGAAGAATCGACCTCTCTTGTGGCAGATCTCACGACAGAAAAACCAACAAAAGTCCGCTATCATCCTCTGGATTTCTCTGTCGTCGATATTCTGATCGTTTTCCTCGAGCACTGGCATCTGTGAATACGAGAAGAATTAATTTTTATATGTTAAAATAATGCATTAAATAACAAAAAATGTATTGCTTACATCCTCGGGATTGCTGTAGTATCGCCCTTGGTATTTAAGGAAGTGCCACACATAGTTATAAGGAAATGCCCATGGCGCACGATATATTTGGACCGTGCTATGTATGTACAGTTATTACTGGGCACTGGTATCTAATGAGAATTTTTTCCATTGTCGATGAGACAACACCTTTATTTTGTCGATACCACATGAAAGCACGGTGTAGAACAGAAAATTAAGGTTGGGTAATTAACAATCAAAGCTGCAAAAAATCGACTTCGAATGAAGTAATACTACCACCACACATGAAATGACTTACTATTCTATGATGTCGATGAATTCTAGATATTTGCTAGGGTCGACATCCATTGGATCTAACATGATGACCTGAAGGAACCTTGGAAATAAGACGAAACAGATCCAATGGTTCCTGCAATGTATAAAACCAACATTAGTATATAAAGTAGTTATGGTAATTACAACTCGAATCGTACATCTCAAAACTTACCCACAATTATACGGTGCCATAATGCATTTTCTATCGGACATTATCAACATCAAATGAGCAATGTAGACCACGACATCCATCCGCTTCCGCTCTGCTTCTTTACGAACAACTTTATCTATCTCGGCCTCAGACATTTCTTTGTATGCCTCTAATTTTCCGTTGATTTCAAATGTGTGGGCTGGCTTCAAGATTCGGAGGGGGTTGAGGTAAGCGATATCGAGATTCGCATTTTCAGCCATGTCGTGTTGCATCCTACAAATTTTGTAGTGAAAACGAAACATTATAATCTAATACAATAGGTAATCATGATGTTTTTCGTGCCATCGATTGAACTTACATTGCATGGAGATCTTTAAATTCCACCACGACAGTGGATCCACCGTCCATGAAGACAAATTTATCTACTACTGTCGTCATAGAATGAATAATATGAACCATTAGATGCACCATCATATGAAAAAATGTGGGTGGAAAGCACATTTCCAACTGGCACAAAGTCTCAGCAATGAACACACGAAGAGAACCATTTGATGACCTTTTGTGAAGTTGCATTAAAAAAATAGCACATCTTAGTTACGACCATCTTCACATGTACTGGCTCTATGACCCGGATTGCTATGGAGGAAAGCTGTGAGCAACACATGGGAGTTATATCCAGAAACCTTTAGATCTTTTATGGAGACAAGCTTCTTTATGTTTGACGAAAATCCAGTTGGAACTCTTACTCCGTGAAGGCACTTGCATAGTGACAATTTCTCCTCGTGTTTCAATGTAAAGCTGGCCGGAGGAAGGAACACTCTTCTATTTTCTCCCTCCATCGGGTGAAGCTCTTCCCTTATCCCAATTTCTACAAGATCGTTTCTTGAATTGAGCCCATCCTTCGTCTTACTTGGTATGTCCAATAGGAGGCCAATAGTATTGTCAAAGACATTTTTCTTTAAGTGCATGACATCTATGGCATGACGGACTTGTAAGTCTTGCCAATAGGGTAAGTACTTGTAAAATATTGAATGCTTCTTAAAAAGGTACATTCTCCTCTTCATTGGTGCTCTTCTAACGCTTTGTTGCCTTCTTTTTTCGTTTACCAAATACAACCTTTAGTTTTTTTGTCAACTGAAATACAAACTTGCCCAGGTCTGTAGGTTCAGTTATGACACCAGTCTCTACTGTATTGTCAAACTTACTTGCCATGGAGCGGTATTTATGATGTCTTGGTAAAAACCGACGGTGACGCATATACACTAACTTTTTATATGAAGTTAGGTATGTATACATCGTCCCGTTGATGCAAACCGAACATCCGGTATTCCTCTTGATCTGTCCAAACAGAGACACATCGCAGGTAGGTCATTGATAGTAACAAAAATTATGGCTCTCAGCGTGAAGTGCTCATGCATGTATTCGTCCCACACCCGCATCCCCTCATTCCATAGATTCTTAATGTCCTCCAACAACGGAACGAGAAATACATCGATATCAATGCCAAGTTGTCGTGGACCAGATATAAGGATTGACAGCATGACGTACTTCCGCTTCTGGCAAAGGTATGACAGAAGGTTATATATTGACATCAACACAGGCCACGTGCTATGCATGCTGCTCAGCTCACCAAAAGGGTTCATGCCATCAGTGCTCAACGCAAACCTTAAATTTCTCGGATCCCGACTGAAGTTGTCATACTTCTCATCAAAGGTTTTTCACTGGATAGCATCAGCTGGGTGCCTAAGCATGCCGTCCTTCTTGTGCATTTCTTTATGCCATCGCAGAAGTTTAGCATCCCTTGGGTTCGAGAATAACCGTCTGATGCGATCTTTCACTGGAAGGTACCAAATAACCATGGCAGGTGTCTTGCTGTTCGATTCAGAAGCAGCTTTGCGCTCCTCCAGTGATTCTTCACTGGTCTTATACCGACTTGTGCCACAAGCGGGGCATTTTTTTAACGACTCAAACTCTTTATGGTATAAGATGCAATGGTTAACACAAGCATGTATCTTCTCCACCCCAGTGTTGTGTATTGATTGGCAATGCATTTGGATTTGGTAGCATTCTCTTCAAAATAGCTAACAAATAGTCAAAACTCCGATCGGACCAACCGTGCCTTGCCTTCAACCTTACAAGCTCAAGCACGGAATGCAGTACTGAGAAGTCTTTTCCACACCCTTTAGACTCCTCATATAAAAGTTCATCTACAACATTCTGTAATGACTCGAAATTGTCAAGTCCTCTTGCTGACCTCATTACCACTTCTAGTTCAGCATGTCGTAACATTTCTTCTATTTTGACATCAACACCATCTGACATTTCATGGTCATGATCTTGCATCCCAGTAGTACAATCAACCGTCTCGACGTTGTTTCCAACTTCATTACAGCTTCTATCAGATTCGACAGTCTCGCCATGCTTATACCAAATCGTGTATAGCCTGCTTGAAATGCAAGTCGAATCTGGTGAGATTGAATAACTCGTATATCGAACCATGCTTTCTTGTTCTTGCAGTCCACACATGGGCAATGCATTTCTTTCAATGTTTTGCTGAAACTGTGTTCTTTCGCTGCTTCGAGGAATTTTGACAGCTCTTCCAAATACATATTTTTATATCTTGGCGTATCATACATCCATTTGTACCTCTCAATCTGTTTAACACTATTAATTAGTACTAACTAATATTTTTGAATAAATAATACTAATACTTGCAATTATCTGAGAACCGTACAATACTAATTACTACTAATAATATTTCGAAAAATATAATTAATCCTTTCAAACCACATATTTCAATTGGCACATTTCCTAGCCTTTCATAAATAGAATAATGAATTTAATTTAAAGAACAATCATTATTATTATATTCTCTCTCCATATAACACAAATAAATAAAATTTAACATAATTATCTTCAATATAAAATTAAATTTCTATCTATGTAACCTAAATTTAACCTAATTATATCATCAATACTAACTAGTGCTAATTACATCACAAATTACTATCACAAGTAATGCAATTGTAAATTTAAACAACAAAAATATCATATGTACTCTTATTCTTTCTCTCCTAGGGTTTCTCTTCTTTTCTCTCTCCAACCTAGAGACATCCAACCAAATCTACATAGATAGCCATAATTTCTTTGAAAAATCAACACATTTGGAAGAGAATCCTCATGTAGCACATATTTCACCAATTACTTCTCCAAATTATTGGATTTAAAGGCACACAAATCCCTAAAAGCAACATATGAAAAAAACCCATTTCCTTATAAATTCTAAGGCTTTTGATGCCCAAATTATAGATTGAAATGAGAAAAATGAAAGGTTGAACATGACCAACTTACCTATTGGAGCCAATTCTATCAAGGTATTGAAAGTCAAAACCTTCCCCCCCCCTATTTTTCTTCTTTCTCCTAGGGATTTAAGGAAAAAACGAGAGGGGTCGAGGGGATTTTTTAACCCAGGCACCCACATTGCAGGCGGCTCAGTCGATGAGCCCCCTCCAACAACACGTTTTTTTGGGCGGTGGACCACGCCCGCCGCCCAGGATGGTGCATCTATATACAGGGTCCAGGTTTCATCGTCATCGCCATCGTCGCCATCGCCGCTGTCGCCAGAGTCGTCATTGTCGCTGAAGAAGAATCCGGCTCGTCCACGCATCGTCTCGTTCATCCACACGTGTGTCACTAGTTAGCGCAAACTGGCAAGTGATAACTGCTATATAGATATTGTGCTTTTGCATTGGCTACCATTGTCGTCACCCACTAATGAGGATGTTAGGTCCCGTCTTTCGATAGGTAAAGCTAAACAACGATTTGGCGGAAACTTGACATACGTCGATTCGGCTTCTGAACGAACACGCTCTTGAGCCCCGCAATCGCAGCACCACGTCTCCTCTGGTTATCAACCGTGCCAAAACCCGGTTGACGTCGCCGAGAAGGCTAATCCCTGCATGTGAATCGAAGAACACAAGCAAGAACAAGGTAGACGCAATCTGAATATATTGCTAATATAGATGAAGCTCACAATTGGGGTTCCACAAACCGACTGAACAGCGAAAACTGCAACGGCAGAATAATCTAAGCAAAACCCCCTAAACGGCGGCGGCTACTGAATATATACAAGTTAGGGACATCCTAGGGTTGCCCCTAGGGTGCACATCCCCTGGGCTAAGCCCACAACACAGTTACAATGCCCAAGACCCAAATTAGATTTGGACTGGATGAGGTACGTGACTTGTTTCGAATATTCCCGTTGACTCAGAAGACGAATTTTGACATGAAACCAAAGCCATCTGAAAGTAGACTCCATAAACTTTCCAACAAGTAATCGTGGGCCCAGAGAAACCTTATAGATCAACAGCAATGTCCGTTTTAAGTTGGTGCTATCAAGAGGAACTAAACCGGCGAATAGGACTTAAGTCTTGGAAAAATTATGTATTGGCCCCCAATCAACCTCCTTCATCATCCACGATTCACTTGAGCCTAGTATCATCTCTTTTATCCATTAAACACTTCTGCAAATGTGAACAATAGCAAATTATGGCGCAATATCACTTGTTCAAATATATAGAATGTATATCTAATATAAATAGAGTGCACCTTTGGTTTATTTAACAATATTGTAGTCATGTTTATATCCGATCCGGTCATGTCCTCATCAGTGGTGTTATTTGGAATCCTCCTACCTACTTCACTGTACTGGTGCATAACAAGGAAGCACGGAAAATTTTGTATGAATTGTACTTCATAGTAATTAGGTGGTCAGGCAACATCAAATACGATTGGTGAAAAAAAATCTAGTGTCTAGAATGTTCCTAAGGATGTGTGTGACCTACTATATGTGTCCTCGATGTGATCAAGTCATCCCTATGTCTGAGATTAATTGTAAACAATTTTTAAGCACTCTTTGATTTTTCCTGGAGTAAGTTTGCCAAAACTCATTCATATGGACTACTTGTGGGAAAAATAAATTTGATGGGCATATAGCTTTATATTTTTTAAAAAACTGTAAAAATGGGTTTTCTAATTAAATAACTCTTAGCCTTTATTTTGATACCTTGCACATACATTGCTCATTCATCCATGCATTATAATAGTTAATTTTTGGTGTTTAAAACCAGGGAGGAACCATTTGGAGGACGGCCAGATTGAGTATGAAGCAAAGTCTGCAAGAGAGGGCACATGGTACTTCTGTTTTCTATCTTGACTAATAATTAATTGGCATGAAAGCATAAGTCCATGGTATATGTTCATTTTGGAAAGGATTGTTTGACATAGTTGTCAGATCCAACTTCCATAGGCAATCTGACTGGAACGTCACTAACTGGGCTGGTCCATTTAATTGGTCTGAGCCAAATACTTAAGCATTACTATGAGGCCTATTAGTTAATTATTTTTTAAGCCAATTAGCTACTTTGGAATATGTATATTTGTGCTTCCCGGAAGATGTTGCTGCTGTTGATAGTTAACCACAAAAATTAATGCACAGATTAACCACACAAGTGCTTCCTACACATTCTTGAAATTCTATATAATCCCATTGTGCACATCTCTTCATTTTTGTAAAAGAATTTGTAACTTAATTTGCATGCTCAAAATGGATTTTATATTGTAGGTACGATGTTGATGGCTTTATTTCCCAGAGGTTGCTCAAGTCAGGTGACCTGGTAAGGAAGTAGCTATAAGATATTATAAATTGTTTGAATTAAATACATTAATATTACAAACTAGATTGTTAGCTCTGAAGTCATAGTACATTTATAATTTATGTTAGTGCTATTGTCTACTCCACCCTTTTTCAACTTTTTTTCCAAAATATTTCTACAAGAATAATGATGTTATAATCTGTACACAAACATTGTGTATTTACTGAATCTGGCTTCATACATGGAATGGATGCAATGAATAAATTTACCTTCCAAAAAAATTTTAATGTGTACAAGTGACATGTGTTAATAATAGAAATGCTAATTTGGGTTTATGTAATTGCATGCCTTTCTGATGTTACCGGATTCTATTGAAGTCATATATGTTCATGTATTGGCAGTACTAGCTTACATTTCATATGCCATATTATAATCTGTCTAACCTGATATATTTTTTGTGTTTTAGGTAGTCCAGGTCGGATATTCTGGGTTTGGAGCCGTGGATGATGAATGGATCAATGTCCAGAAATGTTTGCGCCAACATTCTGTTCCATCAATGTCCAGGAATGTGCTGCTATTCTTCCTGGAGACCACATTCTTTGCTTGCAGGTATTGTCATCTTAAATTTCATAACCTTTGTTAATTATAACACTTGCGTTTGACAAGTACGAACCCAAGAATTGTCATTGAATTGAATTTGAAATTTTAATTGAAGATATATGAAATTAGAATTATTGATTTCTGTGTTCTTTTTTGAAGTGTGTCGCACACATTTTGCATATGTATTTGATGAAAACAAAACCTCACATATTTGACGGCAAGAAATAAATATTTTGATAATTGATGCACAAAACAGCAAGCAACATGTTAACCTGAGATTTAATGTTCATATAATAGATATTTTTTAAGGTGTGTCGCATGAATTTTCCATAAGTATTTGGTAGAAACCAAACCTCACATATTTGACAGTCGGGAATAAATATTTTGACAATTGGTGCACAAAATAGCCAGCAACATGTTAACATGGGATTTATTGTTCATGTAATACGAACTGAGCCTAGATTAGTAGGTTCAGTTGGTCAATGTTGTGGTCGTACCACAATTCTACCCAAGTTTGAATGCTTTTCAAAGGGAGTCTTAATTAATACAAAGTCAATATATCTCCTCCTTGATTGCTATTGTCATTGTTCTCTATTAAAGAATGATATTTGTCATTAGGTTGAGTGCGGGTATTTCAGCTCCCCTCCCCGTGAAATGATACTTAACACTCTTGTGTACTCAAGAAAAAACAATCAAATATACTTAACACTCTTGTGTAACTTCAACGATATTAGGATAATGTTGTTTTATATTCTTATATGGGTTTGACATATTACGATGTTATATTCTTAATTAGTTATGTTTACTACGATATAATGTATTCAAGTCGTTGTCTCAAATGATTAAATATTTCATCACCTGAATTGAGCAGGAACGAAAAGACCATGCTATATATTTTGATGCACAAGTAATTGATGCTCAAAAACATAGGAATGAAAAGACCAAGCTCTGTATTTTGATGCACAAGTAATTGATGCTTCAATTCTAGAGCCCAGTTCTCTTTTCTTTCCCCTCCTCTCTTCCAACTAAGCACAAATTTGAAGTTACAATTTTTGGAGCCCGATGAGCTTCCTTATTGTACTTGCTCTAACGGGTTACCTTCTGTAGCCGTTGACTGGTGGCCATCCGGCCGCAATGAAGAGAAGTTGATGCAAACCTAGACGGTGGCGGCGGCGGCGCTCCAGAGGTGTCTGGCTTCTGCTAGGGTTTGGTGGGGAATGGAGTGAGGAAGAAATTGGGAAGCGGGAGATTTAGAGCGAACATGCTGTACAACCTGTGCAAAAATGGAAAGAGAACTGGAGTGGGAACACAGGTTGTGTGGCTGTGCTAGTGTGCCGGCTGGATTTTGGATGATTTCATGCTAATTCTTTTGTTTTTTCGGAGAAATGGGGATTTTCTGTCAATGCTTGCATCTTGGACCCAGTAGCCTCTGTCTTCATCTTGTTTGCTCGAGTCGAGAGTTCTGATAAATATTGTTTCATGAAAAGAAAGACTTGTTTATTATGTAAATCACATTAGTTTGAATGGTTTTCTGCTCTACCCATAAACCGGGAAAATTGACTAATGTCTTGTTTAGTTAATTAATCCTGTAGTCCATTGTTGCTTCACCCTCATGTAAACCTACCGATTTTTTTTTCTGAATGAAAGCACGAGTTAGATACTGCTCCTATTGTACACTTATAATTTTTCGTGCATTATTCTTCAAATAAAATCTGCTTTCCATGGCGGTCAACTTGTGATTCCTTCACTAGCTAGTATGTTTTCTTCATTTTCATGTCAGGTATGCTAGATGTACTTCTGAGTTCGGATTCGTATTGTACCAAAGGTTCAAAAATGCTCTGCTTTCGGCCTTCTGTTGAAAGCAGAACCCCAATTTTGTCTCTCCATGCCTATTCATCAATCATCATCAGTTGTTACTGATGTCTCGAGTATTACCCTTAGATTGTAGAAAACCAACATGCAAGAATTTAGTAAGTTCAAATCTTAGACGTCATTTTCTCAACCACATATATATAGGCTTGACACTCAGATTCATGGATATGTACTTGACAAAATTGATAGAAATCGCATCGATTTTTGTTCTAAAAGAACAATATTCATACATGCTCCTAGGTTTTAATTTAGACATAGAGTATGTCCAGATTCAAACCCTATGTCTAGTTTCAAACCCAGCAATGCGTTTATTTTGGGAAGGAGGGAGTATACAATAGAAAGGGTGCATGCATCAGGTCTTACATCACTCTCTTTTTCTCTTCCTTCATTATGATCATGTTTTGTACATCAGGTAATAATTTTGTTTATCATTATTACCTTTTTTTTCAGTTTTTTCATATAGGCTTCAATTTTTTGCCTATAAATATTCATTGTACTCAGATATACAATCTCCATCGTTTTGCTGATATGGGGGAATGGAACTTGGAAGAGATGTACTCCTATAACTTGCAGTGGTGATCATCATAAGATACTGTCTTGAATGGTCTGTATATTAGTAATATAAATGTTGAAGAATTTATTGTTTTTTGAATGTTGAAGGGCTGAAATTTTGATTACATTTTGATGGATATAGATCACTTATTACACCAGCATAATATGGCAATCAAGTACCGTTAAGTCAACCATACTAACATCACTACTAAAATCCCCATTATAACTGACTGCACCATCACACATGACTGATTGCTAACTTTTACTCAGCTTGGCAAAATAATATTGCTACTTAGACCTTAATTCCTTAAACATAGCTTGCGGGATATAAGAGGAGCATAATCCCCAGGCTTCTTCCTCTTACTCCTTCCTAATCTAAATACTAGTTCATAGACTCAATAAAATCAGAGTCCCTTGCAGGATTATTATTGTCACATGCCAGTAACTAAAGACCCCTATGGCAGGATGTCTTGCAGCAGGAACACACTGTCAAGGTAGCGCTTAACCGCCTGGTTGACGACAGCCTTGTCTTCAGAATGCCCAGGAAGCTCTGGCATTACCAAGAGCGCGTTAGACTCGCTTCTGATCCATGCCTCGGCGACCACACAGTGCGTGCGTATCACAACGTAGGAGGGCCAGAGCCTCACAAACTCCGCCATCTCCCTCTTGTCTGCCACCCAAGACGTCGATCCACAACGCCGGCATGTCCTATTCCCACGTGGCAGAAGAGATATGGTCAATTGCCATCTGCTTTGCCATGTGCGCGGTGGTGAGATGCGCCCTAATCTCGTTAGGCATGTCAGGGCGTTCCACGATGAGCTCGTTGACAGACAGAAATGAT
>CM002484.1:9927792-9949748 GCA_000325765.3 Leersia perrieri
GTAGAACAAAAGTTTAGTTCTCATCTTGTGCCTGAACAACATAGAGTTAGACAAGCCACTAGTGAATTCGTGAGCTTAATTATTCATCTGCAATTTTGGTTGCTTTCTATCTCGTTCTTGTTTGTGTTCTTCGATTCGCAAACAAGGATTAGCCTTCTCGGCGAGGCCAACTGTGTTCCGGCACGGGTGGTAACCAGAGGAGACGTGGTGCTGCGATTGCGAGGCTCAAGAAGTCGGACCGACGTGTGTTGCGACTCCGCCCAAATTATTGGTTATCAGAACCTTTCGGAAGATCGGAAACCCTAGTCCACATCAACAAACTGTTCCAAGGTCATGCTCCGATGGCCAGAAACTGTTACATACTCCTATCGGAACGTCCTCCTCTCATAGTAGAGGTTACGCTTGTAGGCTTTCAGTGTTGGGCTTCTGGACCGTGCGGGGTGAACAGGTCAAGTGTGGTGGCAGTCTGAACCATGCTGGCCTCGTCAGAGCTCAAATTCAAGAGCGATTCGACCACGTGGTTGATGTATGACGTTGCCTCCACATCTAGACCTGCCACTTGTGGTTAGCAAGGTCACGTGCTCCGATGGCCATTGTCGAGACGTCGAGATCTCTCTAAACCTCTGTTAGAATTCAGACAACACATGAAAATTGGTTCATAAATACATTTTTCATATGAGAAAGGTCAATAGTGCAGTCAGCTGCTGGCCTAAAAAATTGATACATCATATAATGGGTTATTCATACAATAGTTAGCCATACATGTATACTACACTATTTATTTTATGAAAATGTATCCTACACAATCTTACACAATTAATACAGTGTCCCACACCTCTCTCATAAGTTTCTTGGAGCCCGTGTGCAGCCGGCTTCAAATCACTAGTGGAGAACCCCTCATCAGTCACGGGTATAAACCCCCATCTGTAACGGGTATCGGTTCCGTTACGGACAATGGGTTACGGACGTACTGATGTGAAAAATCACGTGTAACAGGTGAATCCCCCGTTACAGATGAGTCATTAAGAACCGTTACGGATGACTTATCGGTAACAGTCCGTAACTTACAAACCGTTACAGATGAGACTCATCTGTATCGTAATTACAAGCCATTACGGATGTCATTTTTTAATTTTGATTTTTAAAAACACTAAAAAACCAAAAAAAAATCAGTTTTTTTGGCATCTAATTATCCTCAAGTACCACCTACCACAAATTTACAATTTTTCAAGCCTTTATCATATAACTAGATCACGGAATTTGAACCCATGACCTTCGCTCCAAACCACACTGCCCTAACCATCTCAGCCATGAAGCAATTGTGATTGGTTCATTTATGTTATTCTTTTGACTATTAATCTATAAAACATGTAACACATATTTGAAGCTCTATATGATCTTAAATTTAAAAGTTATAAACTAAAAATATGGAGTTCTCAATAAGTTCTACAACTTTCATATAAAACACTTCTTCATCCGAGGTCGTTCAAATACTTTTAACTTTTATATTTTAAAATAGATCCAAATAATCATAATGCATATTTGGGGATGAAAATAAACTCAAATGAAAATGTTTTCAATTCTAAAGTTGTAGATCTACTTAAAATATACAACTTCAATGTAATTTACAGTATATCTTCATCCGAGGATGTTTAAAAAATTCAAAAATATTGTGCATTTCAAATAAATCCTATCAATGAGAAATTCAAATCTGGGCATGAAAACAACACCAAATGAAAAAATTTTGAATTACAAACTTGTAGATCTGGTTGTGATCTATAACTTTTCTATAGATCATTTCTCCATTCGACATAGTTTGGCATATTAAAATTTTCATTTTGTAAAATAGATCTCATCACTTGTAATGCGCATTTGAGCATATAAACAATCCCAAATGAACATATTATCAATAACAAAGTTTTAGATCTCGCAGAGATCTACAAATTTCCTATTGGGCATGTTTTAATCCGTTTAAAATTCAAATTACAGTTTTTTTTAAAATAAGTATTTTCTCATCCGTAACGGTCCATAATTATGAACCATTACCGATGAGGTTTGTCATCCGTAATGGTTCACCTTTCTACAACCGTTACCGATGTGTTCTCATCCGTAATGGTTCACGGTTTAGACCGTTACAGATCATCCATGACAAGCCATAATTTTGACCTGTTACAGATAACATCACATCCGTCACGGGTCATTTTTGTTAGGTATATCTAAAAGAGCTACCTTCTAAGCTGTGATAGATGAGTTATTCGTTACGGGTCATTTTTTTCACATGATAAGTGAGCCATTACCGATGAGAGGTTCTGTGCTAGTGAATATAGAGCCCGCTTCTCTTTTCTTTCCTCTCCTCTCTTCCAACTAAGCACAAATTTGAGGTGCCAAATTTTGGAGCCCAATTAGCTTCCAGGGGCGTCTGGCTTCTGCTAGGGTTTGCCGGGGAATGGAATTGGGAAGCAGGAGATTTAAAGCGAACAGGCTGTACGTGTGGGAGCTCAGGTTGTGCGGCTGTGCTAGCGTGCTGGCGTGATTTTGGACGATTGCACACTAATTATTTTGTTTTTTCTTTTGGAGAAATGGAGATTTTCTGTCAAATCTTGCATCCCAGATCCCAGTGTCCTCTGTCTTGATCTTGTTTGCTGGAGTAGAGAGTGTTGATAAATCTTGTTTCAGGAAAAAAAAGGAAACATTTGTTTATTATGTAAATCACATAGGTTTGTACCAATTTTATGGCAAACAGAATCCAGAAATTAGAAAAACACAAAAAATCCCGACTAGTAGCGCCGCGCCACTGTCACCACCGCCCGCTCGCGCCGAGCCGCTATGGCCCTGATATGGCATCTGAGGGCCACTTCCGGCCACCCTTGCTACCGCTGCCGCCACCAGATCTGGCGGGCCCAAGCTCCGTCGCACCGTAGCTGACTCCCGCCGCCATTGCTGCCGTCGTCGCCACCAGATCTGGCGGCCCCTTGCTCGCTCACACCACTACCGCCTCTAGTCGCCCACGCTGAGTCACCGATGCCAAATTAGCCTTCCCCAAGATCCGTGTCACCGGTGCCACCTCCAGCCGATGCCGCCATATCTGGTGGCCACGAGCGATGCCGGGCTGCTGCCACTTCTGGCAACCCTTTGTCACACGAGGGTGCCTTGGTGCCGCCGGATCCTCTCTCTTCATGCAGTCTCCCCATCGTCGTACGTGTTCGTTCTGCGCCATGGCCGCCGTCGCAAAGTCGCCGTGTGCGAGTCCGCGGCCACACGAGTTGAGTCCCTGGGCCACTCCTCCGATGCCGTCATTTTTAGCACGATGATAGAATTTTCAAGTTGTCAAAATGCGCCTTTTCGGCCCATTTAATGTTGACCTTCAAAATTCATATTGATCAGTTGGTAATCTGTTATAAGAGTTAAAACCAATTTTTAAATGTCCATGTTAAACAATAGCTAAATCAGTTCGAAAAAAAGATGCCAACAACAAAGTTTGCAAATTGTTCTTTATATTTTCCACCATTGAGTTACTATTGTTCTCATTTATTGCTCTATGATCACAAAGTTTGCAAGATGTTGCGAAATGATCTTCTTTTCATATTGTACGATGATACATCTCTATTATCATTAAGATTGAAAGATCAACCTTTCAGTAACCCCATTTCATTGCATGTGACGTGTTACAGTTATATAATTATTATTCATCATAGGAAACCATCTTTAGCTTATGACTTAGAACTCGGATAACAACTTGCAGGTTATGGCATTGGCGTAGTGTACTATATATATATACGTAGGATTTATTGATGAGTAAAGTTAAACATTGGACTGAAGGTGTGCGGTTGAGTATGGTTGAAGAGGTATTTGCGATTAGTATATTTCAAACCCCTCACTGGTAGAGAACAGGCTTCTATCCCGGTTGGCGAGCTGTTTCTACCACAGTTTTCCAACCGGGACTAAGCTCCCGCGATTGAAGGGTGCCCCTTTAGTCCCGGTTATGCAACCGGAGTTAAAACCCACTTTTAGTCCCGGCTGGTAGCACCAATCGGGACAAAAGGGTAGGAGAGAGAAAGCACCCCACCCCCTCCCCTTTCTCATTCCAGTTATTTTTATTTCTATCTTTTCAGTGTTTTTCCTACACATCCCTGCAAATCACAATTAAATCCAACACAACAAGTCTATCCACAATCAACAATCAATTACAAACCATTCTTAAATCAACAAATCATTCACAACATTTGTTACAAATATCAACAAATAATTCACAAGATTCACTACAAATAAAAAAAAATACAGATCCACAGTCGTTGTCTATCGCCTGGTAGCCCGCCGCCGCCATACCCCCGCCCGGCAGCCTGCCGCCGCCATCGTACCCCTGCGCGGGCGCACCGCCTCCATATCCCGCCGCGCCGCCCGCCTGGCCGCCACACCTTCTGCTCGGCCGCCGCCCGCCTGGCTGTCGCGCCCCCAGGCCCATCGAGCCGCCCGGCTGCCGACGCCGTTGACACTCCCCATCCGGCCTGCCAGCTCGCCCCTGACACCTCCTGCTCGCTGCCACCAAACCCTGCAGAGAGAAGTAGATTTAGAGTAGAGAAGGGAGAAAAAAAGTTAAGACTACAGGAGGGGAACGAGGAGAGAGAAGTAAAGGATAAGATGTGGGTGGGGGTGGAATGTCCCGGTTGGTTATTTCAACCGGACTAAAACAAGTTTTTAGTCTTGGTTTTGTACCAACCGGAACTAATAGATCTTATGGGCCTCACGTGTTTTGAAACTGGGAATAAAGATTTGGTCCCGGGTCCAATTTAGTCCGATATTAAATCTCTACATATTTGCTCCGTTTTCTATCAGTGCCTATATCAGACGGCATAACGAGAGTATACTATGACACTACGTTGTTTATTGGTATAGCAAATTAAACCTATAAAATAGGTTTAGTCTCTAGTTAGGAAGCCTACTTGCTGTATTAAATTGCCTCACTCTTATCTCTTAAATTAACCACAGATCCTGCAAACAGAGAAGCGGTTGTGCTGTCTCTATATGGTTGCTAGATCCCCACAGGTTAAGGCATGATGATCGCTCATAGTAAGAAAACAAAAAGATAAAATGAAATATTTTAACCGTTACCTTGTTGCCAAAATAGAATACTCGTAATTACCAGTTTGACAGCATACATTATATTGATAGGTGGGACCCAGCAGTCCACCTCATGTCATGGGCCCAGAAACAGCGTGAGAAAGCAACAGGTTGGAGCCCATCTGATGTGGTGAGCCGCACACAATTAAGCAGAAGCGCAAAGCCCAATTCGAGAGAGCAACAAAATTAGGGTTCAGGAGCACACAGCCACACAGGTATACCCCTAAGCAGCCGCCTTCCTGCCTGAACGGACAACACACCGCACACACTCACTGCTATCTTCTCCCTTCCTCACACTCAGATCTATCCCTTCTATCCCTTCTCACACTGCCGTCTCCAATTCCTGGGCTCGTAAGCTACCAAGGAGGAGGATGGAGCAGGCAGGGATGGCAAAGACGACGACGACCGCGGGTCGCCCGCTGTTCCGTTTCTTGCGGGCAGAGGTGGCCGAGATGGAGGCGCGCCTGCAGCAGCAAGTCAACAGAGCCATCCCTGACCGCTCTGTGATCCAGGCCCTCGCCGAGAAATTCACTGCCTCCACTGAGCGCGCCGGCACGGTCGGCGTCAAGCCCGTCCAGGTAGCTAGCTAGGAGCTTCCTTTTTCTTAAGGAATTTGGTTGCTTCTTTCGTTTGATTTTGATATCGATCTGGGGATTATGGCTGCCTGCAGGTGTGGTATTGGTTCCTAAACCGGAATCGGATGTACCGCTCCAGGAATTCAAGGATGGCGATGCTGCCTATTGGGACGTCCCATGAGCACAAGTTGGATTCCACCACCAGGGCAATATCCTCTTCGTCTACACAATCCACTGACTCTTCCTCAGGTAAGTTAATGTTCATTTGCTGATAACTAGTTGGTAGTATTATCTATATGTTACCTTGCGTTGTTCATTTCTATTTCATTGGGCTATAAATGATGAAATGCTTGTGTGGCATGATTGATTTATGTATGTTATATTCCTGTAATTTCTCTTGATGTTGATTGGGTGGCACATCTCAGTCAACAAACTGTATGCAGCCCATGCTATATGAAGGGCCGGGCTTTGTATGCATGCATGGGTGCATGTAACCATAGGATTTCAAGGAAGAGGTTTCTTCCTCAACATGTAAATTGGCACATAAAATGTCGCGTGTTTATTAGGTTTGCATATGATCACTTGCTGATCAGTAAATATATGGATGCTTGTCATATATATATCTTCATGATTTTCAAATGCATGATAATTCAATACTCGTTGTTTTACTGCAGATTAGCTATTTTGTTTTATAAAATTGGTTTGTTTCATAGTGGCCAATTTGTTACAAAAGAGTCATCATTATTGTAAATGCTTCTGTTATTCTTGATTTTCGTACTCTCCGTTGCAGTTTGCTCATTTGTTTGAATGCTTGAGTTTGAATTTCTATTGTTTCTATTCAGAAAATCATCCTGGAGATTGTTAATGAGAAATTTTATGAGGAAATTATCTATTCGTATTTCCCCTCTATTTCCCTGTTTTATCTCTTTTCCCTTATTGCCCGAATTTATCAATAGGATGGACTTCTTTTAAGCTAAAATTTGTTGTTCTTGCATTCTCATCTGTGGTCATCATGCATCAGCAGCACTTCATAAGGTTACATAAGTTAGTGCACCTTTCGATGGTTTAAACCACAGATTTCAGGAATTTTAAAAAACCTATTACTGTATTCTCTTATCCTGGTCCTGATATACATAAAGGGCCAAATTAAATGTGTTGGAAACAGTACTAAGGGTAATATTGCTATGACCATGATTACTTCTGTTGTTTCAACTCATCTCCGTATAGAATTTAGCAAGAGTGACTTATTTTAGTCGGCACAGATCCTATATGGTGAACCAGGGTCACTATTTGTAGTGCAAGGGTAGTGTTAGTTGTGAGCAAAAAGAACAAGCAAAACAGGACCGTCAAATGCATGATAATTCAATACTCGTTGTTTTACTGCAGATTAGCTATTTTGTTTTATAAAATTGGTTTATTTCATTGTGACCAATTTGTTAAAAAAGTGTCATCATTATTGTAAATGCTTCTGTTATTCTTGATTTTCGTACTCTCCGTTGCAGTTTGCTCATTTGTTTGAATGCTTGAGTTTGAATTTCTCTTGTTTCTATTCAGAAAATCATCCTGGAGATTGTTAATGAGAAATTTTATGAGGAAATTATCTATTCGTATTTCTCCTCTATTTCCATGTTTTATCTCTTTTCCCTTATTGCCCGAATGTATCAATAGGATGGACTTCTTTTAAGCTAAAATTTGTTGTTCTTGCATTTTCATCTGTGGTCATCATGCATCAGCAGCACTTCATATGGCTATATAAGTTAATGCACCTTTTGATGGCTTAAACCACAGATTTCAGGAATTTTAAAAAACCTATTACTGTATTCTCTTATCCTGGTCCTGATAAAGGGCCAAATTAAATGTGTTGGAAACAGTACTAAGGGTAAGTATTGCTATGACCATGATTACTTCTGTTGTTTCAACTCGTCTCCGTATAGAATTTAGCAAGAGTGACTTATTTTAGTCGGCACAGATCCTATATGGTGAACCAGGGTCACTATTTGTAGTGCAAGGGTAGTGTTAGTTGTGAGCAAAAAGAACAAGCAAAACAGAAACGTTAAAAATAAATGCAAATAATGGGTCCAAGTCTCTTCTAATAACTATGTTGGGTGTTTGCATATTTATGTGGTGCATAAAGACACACTCATAGCCTATGTTAATCTTCTTGTCGCAGATGAGACTCTTCTAGCTGGGTCGAAGTGAGATCGAAAAGTGGTTGTGGTTGTAAATAGAGCAAGAGGGGATTATATAGGTTTGGGCACATGTCTCCATAATACGCTACACACTCTTGTTTTTTCTTTATTCTTCCATGGATGGATAAAAATTTGGTCACAAGATTGGTCCTTTAGTTAGATTTTTGAGGTCGGAATCTCTAACATCCTCAAATTTGGGGAAATATAACTAGAAACCTGAAAAATTGTGATCTTAAAATATTTTTTTGAAATTGCATCATGTTGTTGCTTCTTCGCCAGTTCCATTTAACAATTTGAGTGGCAAATTAATTGATCAAACTGGGTGTAGATAATTAAATTAATTTAAAACCATGATTAGGTATTAAATTACTAAAGTGAATTATCACTACAAATTAAAATCAAATCTATGTTAAAAACTGAAATACAAGTTCAAAATTTTATTGAAAAGTCAATTTAATTCCAATACTACTTACTTACAAATCTATTTTGAAACCTAATGCTAGATTGGACGTTGACCAAAGCCTAAAACTAGTCCAATTTTACCTCCCAGCAAAACCAAGCCCACCATCCATTGTTTTCCTGTTGTGGAACCAATCAAAAGTCCATAGCCATCCTTAGCCACACACAACGCCCTAAGAAGCCTAGCTCGGCAAGACCGCCACCCCAACTCCATTCTTCCTCTCTATCCTGCCAGCCTACATAACGCAAGCCCAGACGGCCTATATGGCCAAGCAACCGATTTGGGTGCAGCCACCTTGCCTTGCCTTGTGTGCCGCACCGCCCGTACCACAATATATAGCTGCTCTGCCGCTGGCTTGCTGTCGCTGCCGAGTCCTGGTACCGAGTTGGAACAATTGGGGCCAGTCATTGCTGCGCCGTTTCGATTCAACGCACTGCCACCGTTGACGCGCACACGGACCTGTGTCTGCACATGCCGCTTTTACTGCTGTGCCACCACACTGTGTTGTTGCTGCCCGCACCACACCTTGTAATACCAGCCTCCCACGCCATGCGCCAGTGTACAATGAGTCACACCTACATGCCTAGCTTGGCTGCACCGCACCGTCGCCGTCCACCGCCACGATGATTTGGTTTCTGCACTCCTACAGCTACATCAGCATCTGTGCCGTCCCAGCTCATACAGTGAACACGCCCTGTACATCTGCACAGTAATTGCCTCTCCCATCAGACACAGCATGCCAGAAAATGACTATTAGACCCACAATACTCACCGGCCGTGTCCTTGCCCTCATATCCATGATGCTAACCACGATCCTATCACATGTTGCCCTACAAGCCTTGAGTCACCGCCATGGCCAGTAAAATTCGGCACACTCCTTCGTTCAATCCCCTTCCCCACTCGCCACAGTGTCTTGAAGCTCTAACCATCTCTATATGCACATGCGGTTCCCGGTGTCCTAAGCTGGGTCCAGTAGAATTCCCTTCTGGAAGCTTTGGTTCTCCTGTTATACTTGATCAGGGAACACTAAGGTTGCTGCTTACTGGTAAGTGCAATATATTGCACAAGGGTTATGGGTGGGAGGTCTCGTCACTTTCCAATCTAATGCCTTGGTCATCTGGTCCCTGGGGGCTAACCAATAGGGGGCCTCCTGCTCCACCACATTCCTGATTTAAGAGTGAGAGACAAGAGCCAGAAACTTTGTCTTCACCTTTGATTCCGAGGCATCAGGATTTTTTGACTTTTCAACTTCTAACTTTAAACACACTAGCGTGTGAATATACTTATCCATAGGCCCACATGTCAGTCAGAACTGCCATCTGACTTTAAAGTCAGAGGAGTTGTTTCTGGTTCCGAGGCCTGTCTATTAGCCTCACATGTGGCTAGGTCTAATGGAGGTCAATGTGTCATGTTAGATAGCCTGGTAGTCAATCATGCACCTAATAGCCCACCCTCACCTTTAAAGGGGTGACGATAGCTGAAAAGTAAAGAAAGAGATCCGAAGTTGGTCTCGCGAGTAGTTTGTCTTGTTTCAGTCTGTACAAGAAGAGACTTGAAGGGTTGCCCCCAGGGGTCTCCTCTCCCCAACTACACTAGGCTCATGGTGGAATAACTCAATTCAAAATTGAAATAATGACACTACTAAAAGTTGGTTTTTGTTTACATGGTTGTCTACAACGACACTCTTACCGCTCATGCATGCACATGTCGGGTATAAGTGTCGTGGTATTAAATGCGACATATGCACGTTCAAGAACCTAACGGTATGTTGCAAGACCTATGAGTGAGCTTGGGTTTCGGGGAGAGGGCACTTGTCCCACCTTCATTTGGGGGTATTTGGTTGTTTAGCTAGTAGAATTTTGGCATGTCTTGTCGTTTCTGCATGCCACCCTGTCTTGGGACGTGGCACTTGGTGCCGATAGTACTAGGGGGGTGTTATTTGGAATCCTCCTACCCACTTCACTGTACTGGGGCATAACAAGGAAGCACGGAAAAATTTGTATGAATTGTATGCATCATAGTAATTAGGTGGTCAGGCAACATAAAATACGATGTATGAAAAAAAATCTAGTGTCTAGAATGTTCCCAAGGATGTGTGAGACCTACTATGTATGTCCTCGATGTGATCAGGTCATCCCTACTATCTATGTTCCCAAGTACTCTTTGTTTTTACATGGAGTAAGTTTGCCAAAACTAATGTATATGGACTACTCATGGGAAAGATAATTTGATGGGCTCTGCAATAGTATTGCTTTATATTAAAAAAAATACAAAAATGGTTTTTTGTAAATAACTCTTATCCTTTATTTTGATACCTTGCACATTCATCCATGCATTATAATAGTTAATTTTTGGTGTTTAAAACCAGGGAAGAATCATTTGGAGGGTGGCCAGATTGAGTATGAAGCAAAGTCTGCAAGAGATGGCGTGTGGTACTTCTTATTTCTATCTTGACATATAATTAATTGGCATGAAAGCATAAGTCCATGGTATATATATGTACATTTTGGAAAGGATTGTTTGCACTAGACTTAGTTGTCGGATCCTACTTCCATAGGCAATCTGACTGGAACAAAGCATATATACGTCACTGACTGAGCTGGTCCATCTAATTGGTCTCTGAGCCAAATACTTTAGCATTCCTATGAGGCCTACGAGTTAATTAATTTTTTAAGCCAACTAATTTGGAAAAATGTATATTTGTGCTCCTTGGAAGATGTTGTTGCTGTTGATAGTTAACCACAAAAATTAATGCACACTTTAACAACACAAGTGTTTCGTACACATTCTTGAAATTCTATAATCTCATTGTGCACATCTCTTCATTTTTGTAAAAGTATTTGCAACTTAATTTGCATGCTTAAAATGGATTATATATTGTAGGTACGATGTTGAAGGCTTTATTTCCGAGAGGTTGCTCAAGTCAGGTGACCTGGTAAGGAAGTAACTATAGGATATTATAATTTTTGTGAATTAAATACATTCATATATTGCAAACTAGATTTTTGTTATACATTTATTCTTTACTTGAAGTACATTGTTAGCTCTGAATTTATAGTACATTTATAATTTATGTTAGTGCTATTGTCTACTCCACCCTTCTTCAACTTTTTTTTTCCAAAATGTTTCTACAAGATTAATGATGTTCTAATCTGTACAGCTCTACAAACATTGTGTATTTACTGAATCTGGCTTCATACATGGAATGGATGCAATGAATAAATTTACCTTTCAAACAGATTTTAATCTGTACAAGACATGTTTTAATAATAGAAATGATAATTTGGGTTTATGTAGTTACGTACCTTTCTGATGTTACCGGATTCTATGTAAGTCATATATGTTCATGTATTGGCGGTACTAATTTACATAGCATATGACATATTATAATCAGTCTAACCTGATATATTCTTTGTATTTTAGGTAGTCTGGGTTCGATATTCTGGGTTTGGAGCCATGGATGATGAATGGATCAATGTCCATAAATGTTTGCGCCAACGTTCTATTCCAGGACCTACTGAATGTGCGGCTATTCTTCCTGGAGACCATATTCTTTGCTTTCAGGTATTGTCATCTTAAATTTCTTAACCTTTATTAATTATAACACTTACATTTGACAAGTACGGACCCAAGAATTGACATTGAATTGAATTTGAAATTTTAATTGAAGTTATATGAAATTAGAATGATTGATGTCTGTATTCTTTTTTAAATGTGTGTCACACATATTTTCCATAAGTGTTTGGTAAAAAAAAAACCACACATATTTGACGGCACGAAATAAATATTTTGATAATTGATGCACAAAACATCAAGTAACATGTTAACCTGACATTTAATCTTCATATAATAGAAAGTTGTATGAAATTAGAATGATTGATGTCTGTGTTCTTTATTAAAGTGTGTCGCACAAATTTTCCATAAGTATTTGGTAGAAACCAAACCTCACATATTTGACAGTCCGCAACAAATATTTTGACAACTAGTGCACAAAATAGCCAGAAACATGTTAATATGGGTTTTATTGTTCTTGTAATAGGAACTGAACCTAGCTTAGTAGGCTTAGTTTGTCAATGTTGTGGTGGTACAACAAGTCTACCCAAGATTGATTGCTTTTCAAAGGAGTCTTAATAAAAAGTCAATATATCTCCTCCGAAATTGCTATTGTGATTGTTCTCTATTAAAGAATGATATTTCATCACCTGAATTGAGCAGGAACGAAAAGACCATGCTTTGTATTTTGATGCACAAGTAATTGATGCTCAAAAACGTAGACACGATGCAAGAGGATGCCGGTGCCGATTTCTTGTTCGTTATGATGACCAGTCTGAGGTATTCCACTATATTCTAACATATCTATTATCCACCTAGTTGTTGTAATGCAATGTAACTATTTGTATTAATGCTGGAGTTTCGATTATAATTTTCTTGTTGTGGACTTTGATATATGCCTGTTGGTAGTTTTACCTGCCCAAAAGGACTATAGGTTGATGCACATTGGTTTAATTAAGTTCCAGGAATTGCTAAAGGAATTTCACTAGTATATGTATATTGCATATCAAAGTTTAATGATCCTATATAATAATGCATTTCATAAAAAATGTGTTTGCATATACATCGTTTCCAATTACATATAGGTCTAACAAGCAATTTATTGTTGTTCTATTACGTATGGTCATATATTGGCCTATATGCATGTTTGACTCATAGCATTATAAGTTGAATCAACCATCATTGCTTTGGTTCCCTATTGCATAGGAACTTTTATATATGCTCAAGCTCTCCAATAGTATATTATTGGGATTGTAAAGTAATATTGGCGATCTCTATCTATTAATTATACCACCTTTAGTTGAACACAACTAAAATATTTTTTTGTGTAATATGTAACTCCATTTCATATTATGTTTCGTTTAAGATGATAGGACATTGTTCCACTGATGAAGGTGTGTCGTCGTCGACTAGATACTGACTACAGGATTTAGATCCCGCATGCTGCTAGAGTCGACTTGCTTCTTAGCCTCTTCCGGCAGACGAAGGTGACAGTTTAGAAACATTATGCCAACATGTATTACGATTGTTATTAACTTTTGCTCAAAAGGGGAAACAATGATGTTGCATATCGAGGAACTTTGTCCCAAAAGAAAATTCGTGGTTGTTAACATATGTGAATTTGGTATCCTTGCCTTTGACGGTTGTACTGCTATTCTAAAAACTTAGTTGGGGATATATGTTTTGATTGGGTAGCATTTTGATTTATAATATTATAATGCCCTAGGTATACATGGGAGCTAGAAAAACACGCTCCAAATCCTCCAAATTTATCTAAAAAGGTAAGCAGAGTTTCCCTGACAAGAAGTTATAATACACACAAATAATAACGTATTCCAATCCAACACTAACGCCACATAAACCAATAAAGCATACACATGACTTCCACACTTACAAGTCCAAAACGTTACTTTTGCTAAGAAAAATTATAAGACAGAACACTATAGAACATGTAATAGGTGACAGTTCCAAAACCTGTCATAAGTGCCGAGGCATATTAGGTGACATTCAGGAGGTACCAATAGTGCAGTACGTCCGACACCAATGTGCTCCTCACGATAATTAAAAAGAGAAGCCGCTCTTCCAGCAGCATCTCATTCCCATCCCGAGATTAAGAAGAAAACCAGATCCTCAACCATACTAACATTACTACTAAAAATCCCCAATATAACTGACTGCACCATCGGATAATTGATTGCTGACTTTTACTCAGCTTGCCAAAAAAATATTGCTACTTAGACCTTAATTCTTTAAACATAGCTTGTGGGATATAAGAGGAGCTTATCCTCTTACTCCTTCCTAATGTAAATACTAGTTCAGAGACTCAACTAAATCAGAGTCCCTTGCAGGATTATTATTGTCACATGCAAGTAACTAAAGACCACTATGGCAGGAAGTATTGCAGCCGGGAAACACTGTCCATGTAGCACTCAACCACTTAGTTGATGACAGCCTTGTCTTCAGAATGCCCCGGCTGCGCTGGCATTACCAAGAGCGCGTTAGCCTCGCCTCGGACCCATGCCTTGGCGACCATGCGGTGTGTGCGTATCACAACGTAGGAGGGCTAGAGCCTCACGAACTCCGCCGTTGCCACCGTCTCCCTGTCGTCTGCCTCCCATACTTCAATCCACATCGCCGACATGTCCTACTCCCACGTGGCAGCAACGATCTGGTCAATCGCCTTCTGCTTGGCTGTGTGGGCAGTGGTGAGATGCGTCCTAATCTCGTCAAGCATGTCAAGGTGTTCCACGATGATCTTGTCGACAGACTGAAACTCTTCCAAGGCGAGCCTCAATTACTCCCATCAGAACGTCCTCCCCTCATGGTAGAGCTCACGCTTGTAGGTGTCCAGTGTCGGGCTTCCCTTGGAGAGGAGCTCCTCCAGGGTGCTGAGTGGCGGTGCAATGTCGAGGGGGATGGCGTTGGTGAGGACCTCCGGATGGAGCGGGGTGAACAGGTCAAGTGAGGCGGCAGGTTCATTGGCGGCGAACTGAACCATGCAGGTCTCATCGAAGCTCAACTTCTAGATCAATTTGATCACGTGGTTGATGTATATGCCGTTGCCTCCACATCCACCTCCTGCCACATGTGGTCAGCAAGGTCATGCGCTCTGATGGCCATTGTCAAGATCTCTCCAAACCTCAGTTAAAATTCAAAATTCAGACAACACAAAAAAATATGTTCATCAATACATTTTACATGAGAGTAAGTTCAATAGTGCAATCGGCCGCTGGCCTAAAAAAATCAACACATCATCTTATAAATTATTTATACAATAGATAGCCATATATACATGTATACTACACAGTTTTTTTTAGAAAAATGTATACTACACAATTAATAAAATTTCCCGCATCTCTGTCACAAGTATGTTTGAACCCATGTACAGCCAGCTTCAAATCTAGAGCCCGCTTTTCTTTTCTATCCTCTCTCTTCCAACTAAGCACAAATTTGAGGTGACAATTTTTGGTGCCCGATTAGCTTCCTTGTGGTATTTGCTCTAATGGGTTACCTTGTGTAGCCGTCGACTGGTGGCCATCTGGCCGCAGCAAAGAGAAGTTGATGCAAAGGCAGTGGCGCTCTAGGGGAATGGAGAGGGGAAGGAATGGGGAAGCGGGAGATTTAATGTGAACAAGCTATACAACATGTGCAAAAACGAAAAAAAAATGGAGTGGGAGATCAGGTTGTGCGGCTGTGCTAGCACGCCGGCGTGATTTTGGACGATTTCACACTAATTCTTTTGTTTTTCTTGGAGAAATGGGGATTTTGTGTCAATGCTTGCATCCCGGACCCAATGGCCTTTGTCTTGATCTTGTTTGCTCGAGTAGAGAGTGTAGATAAATATTTTTTTAGGAAAAAAAGTGAAAGACTTTTTTTTTCTGTAAATCACATTAGTTGAATGATTTTCTGCTCTACCCATAAGCTGTGAAAATTGACTAACGGCTTATTTAGTTAATTAATCTCTTAGTCCATTGTTGCTTCACCCTCATGTAATCCTACCAAATTTACGGCAAACAGAACCCAGAAATTAGAAAAACACAAAAAAAAACCCAAATCAACTGCCACCCTCCGCTGCACAGCGACTAGGGGTGCCGCGCGACTGCCGCCTCTGGCTGCTCGCGCCAGCTGCTATGGTCAGATGAGTCACTTCCGTCCACCCTCACATACTGCCGCTGCCGCCACCGGATCTAGCGGACCCGAGCTCCGCCGCGCCGCAGCCGTCTTCAGCTGCCGTCGCTGCTGTCGTCGCCGCCGGATCTTGTGGCCCCATGCTAACCAGAAAAAGATGGATTGTTTTGCGAAAGAATCTTTGGACCCATAAAAAGTAGAATTTGTGCTTGTGGAAATTCTCGAGCGAGCGGACCTGAAAACGAAGACAAAAGATTTTGGCAAAAATGCGGAGTAGAATTTTTTGATTATCGGATACAAAGATATTAAATGGGATACATCAAACTCACATGTCCCGTGACTCATGTGTGGTATTTGAAAGGTTTGTATGATCATGACCCATCATGTGGATGGTCTCCAAGAAAATAAGTTTAACTTGCTAGAATTGTTTAATCCCTTCAATTTAATTATGTTGTTGTTGGTATTTCTTATGATCATAGATAAATCCACAGGTGCACGGAATACCGTTGTAGCACTTTACCTTCGGTTGACCCCACAAGGATATCGAACACAGGGAACATGTGTAATCTACTTGAGGCTAAGGCTATCCAAGGACAACAACTATTGGTAGGCTAGCTAGGCTAGAGAGGACATTGCTATGTGTTTTAATTAGATACGCTAAGTTAAAGGTAATTTCGTATCTGTTCCTTCGGGCACCGATCCGTGCTGATCTCCAGCTCGGTTTCGACTATAGCTCTATGATGTACCCGAACATGGAGAATTACTAGGTCCGTATTCAGGGCTGTCACCACCTGCCGTCAACCTCTAACAAATCCATGGGATATAAAACAAACAAGGATAATCTCTAACCTATACTCCAAGTCTAAGTTATTAATTACTACTCTAATACTTGCATTGGAACTTTCTTGTTTATCTAGAGTCCTAGTACTAGAGCATTAGTGCATTAGTATGAATACTAAACAATAAACCCGCAAAGATGACTAAGAAATCAAATGACATAAGAAAAGATCTCGAATACTTACTTTGTAGAAGAAGTTTTTCCAGACAAGTTGGAGTAGAGTATACTAACAGCTCCGGTACTCCTCTTGAATTCCTCCTGGAAAGTTGCATCGGCTGAGGTAGAAGTTGGTTAGAGCGCCAAACTTCTGGGACCCTACTAGAAAATAGGTCGGTAAAGGCGAGGCCCCGGTGTCAGGGCATTGGGCCCACCATTACATGGCATCGCATGCCTTAGGAAAAATCATGGATAAGTCGTCGCTAGACGCAGGTCGTGTGTGTGGCCCGACAGGGTGGTGCGTCGCAACAAGACCTGGGATAAAGGCCTAGGGTGCCAGTCTCGGGACGGCTTCCTTGGGACAGGGACCCCAGGATGATGAACTTGGGACGAATGGACAGCTCAGGCATGATTACCTCTGCCAAACCTGATAAAGCGAGAGCTGAGTGGACGTCTAATCCCCTCATGCCTTACACTTGAGCAAGTTGCTCCCCCGTCAAAGGCATGCACTTGCTTGTTGTCCTACCAGTCACTATAGCTGATCGATGAATGGTAGCTTGATTCACGCCAACCACACCAACTGCCCCCGAGCTAAGTCCACGTTGACGGGTGGGGACCTCATGGTTTCCCAGTGTAAAGAGGGCCCAAGGTAGTGTAAACATGCGGAATTGGAAGTGGGTTGTCAGCACCGTCCTTGACATCATTATCACAGAGTTCACGTGCCACTGCTCAAGTGGGGAAAACCGGGAAGCTTACACTGCAAGGAAGGCCATAGTCGGTTTGGAGATATTTTGGACTCGGAGATGGGTGGAAAGGGCTATTGTGGGAACCCCTTAGAACAATAAAAGGAGGCCCAAGCTCAGCGAAGAAGAGGTTGGATTCTGGACACCAAAAATGTATGCTCTGCTCCTTTGGGCAAAAAGAACAAGGCCCGCAAGAGAACAATCTCCTGACTCCACCAAACTGTGGCGAGGCCCTTTGTGGTCTTCTTCTTCACTCCTAAGAACGCGAAATCTTTGATCAAATTCTTTTGCGCCCCTATGACTGAACCTAAAATGAGGTCCCCTGTGATCCCTGCTCGAGGAGTTCACCCTCACACAAATATAAAAAAACATTTGGCCTAGGAAGGTTGGCATATATCATCTCATAAAAGATTTTAACTCCAAAATGTTAAGAGAACCATATATTCAGAGACACGTTCAAATATATGGTTTTATTTTTTAAAATGCATAGAGATCTATTCTAGAATTGAATGTAGAAACTCTAAACTATCAATCTATCATAGTCTATATTTTCTATATAAATTCACACAAAATATTTTAGAATTGGAAGAGTATTCCTTGTTGGTCATCAAATTAGTTTCCACTGCATCTGTTCTATGTTGCTGGAAGCAAATGTAGCATATATATTGCCACCAAATCATGCATACATAGCCACCCGAGTGTTTGTCATGCTTGAATGTGTGTGTATCACAACACATGATATGTATGATCCATATGTTGAAGACTACATATATGTATAATTCATATTTATTCAACTCCTCCCAAAGAATCAAAGAAGACATGTATATGTACTTTTGTATCCCTGGCAAGGCATGCAATGCCTATCTACAGTTTGAGAAAATCAAACAAAGCAGAGGCAATAATGGGTCAAACTACGAATTAAAAAACTATTTCCGATATTATATGAATTATTCATCTGTTGACAATCCAACAAAGCAGAGGCAGTCATGGGCTCAGAATAATTTTTAAAAACTATTTTTGTATAATATAAATTTTTTATTTGGAGCCACACATGTGCTACCATGCATGCATATTGTCTCTGGCTTGATTGATGTAAGCTCTCAATCTCCTACATATATGTATGGAGACCGGCACCGAATTGGCAATTTGGAGTGATCCTCCAACTCTATGTAAAAATACCTTATGGTAGGCTGACACTTTATATTATGATCTATTTGATCTATTTCATACAATTATGATCCATAAAAATACACACAATAAAGAAGCTATACATAAGTATAAATTACTATAGTGGAGTGATATATGATTTCTCCCTTCAGTCCAATGAAAAGCGATAAAGCTAGGCGACACATTTGTGACCGTGATGCGCTGGAAGGCGAGAAATTACGACCATCATGTACAGTTGTACAACCTTCAATGTGGAATATATCTAAACTGTGTAGGCCATAGCATGGATGTACTACCGACGTGCATGGAAACCATTAATACACCTCGTACCACAAACGTATATATTTCTAATCAGTCAGTACGTGTCCCATTAATTTCAATGTATACCTTCGCGTAAATTAAATATTAATACAAATGCCCTATACTATTGCACAGTATAAGTGTATACTACCATGTTTTACTAATATACATTTAATCTCGACCGTTCATTCACGAGTATAATTGACAATTATACACTAATATTAAGTACCGTAAAGGAGCCCTACTGATTGTTATCCTGATCAGGATGCCAGATACAGACCCCACTTGTAAGAGATATCCCTAGGTAGCATCCATCCACACATTCAGCCTATGAAGTGCCGTACCCCTCCTACCCACATCCAAATCCATATCCTCCTTCTGCATAGTGTTGTCCATAGAGTCACAGTAGCATTCACTCTCACTTTGCTGATCTGCTCCTCTCCATCGCCATGGACCCAAGGTTCAGCGGCACGGAGTGGACAGATGTGGAGCTGGAGCAGGCGAGATGGATCGTCGTCGGGCTGGGAAACTCCTTGGACGCCGACGCCGGCAACAGGAACAGTGACATGAGGCACGACCACATTGTGAGGAAGCTCCAGTCCAATGTTACTGATGTTCCCGGATCGACTGGACTAGGTAATGGACTTATATGTTGATCTTGTGGTGGAGATGGTGCCGCAGCTGCAGCTGGTGACACTACAGTGTGGCGACCATCCGCATGCTGCACCAACAAATACTTGGACGACTTATGAGCATAGGTTAATTCCCTGGAATGTGACCATATGGCATGGCGAAGACATTATACAGGTTTGATTATATATTTGTATATGGAAATACATTTGTACAAGGATGTCAGAAGTACATTTGTACAAGGATGTAGCGACTATCTTGTGAGGAGTCTCCATAAGTGGGATTTGTGTAAAATACATATTTCTCTATTTCATATACTTAAAAATGTGGTACAGATTTATTTCGAGTGCTATTTTCTGACGGTGACCTACGGGGAACCGTCTCCCGAGTGTTTTTTTTCTCTATTCTTTGAGTGTTTTGACACTGGCTAACTTATGATATTCTAGTAGTGTGGTCAGCGCTCCAGTGTGCCTGACACAAAGCACTCCGGTGTGATTGACACAAGTCCATATTATTCCCAGACATTTTTCGTTTTGCATCTGATCAATTCCTATTGTCCACTATGTAGGTTTAAACATGTGTACATCATATTTAGATATTAATAATTGGGATCTGCCATAGAAAACATATCTGGGAAAAATCTTTCATTTATGTTTTATGGAGGCATATAGCACAACCTGTATAGAATGGATGAAAACCGTGTGCCTAGATAGAGCGGCAAAAACCACCTGTATTTGTTCAGCGGCCAGGTGGTTGTCCCTTTTCACATTCAATAATGGGTATATATATAACACTAAAAACTTTTCGAAGAAAATATTTTCATTTATGCATGGTTGCAAGGAATTCATTTATGGAGGCTAGTCTGAAAAACTGTGTTTTAAGGTAGAGCTACAAAACCATTGGTATTTGTTCATAAGCTAGTTCTAAAAAACATAAGAGGCACGAGTCGGTCCCCTTGCAAGATTTAATTAAGTCTCTCGGGAAAAATATAATTATAATTAAAAATTATGAAGAAATATAATTTGGCAAAGTTTGCATATCATCTAACAAAATATTCACTCCAAATGTCAAGAAAACAATAAGTTCAACCACACATTCAAAGATATTTTGAAATTGAATGCACACCTCTACATTATCATACTATATTTTCCATAATAATTTGAATGAAACATTTCTGAAATGGAAGTCTCCCTCAGTGGGCATCATATGAGGTTACACTGCATTTGTTCTATATTGCCAAAAGCAAAAATAGCATATTGTCATCACCATATCATGCATGCATAGCCACACGTGTCCTTGCCGTGCTTGAATGTGTCATATCATAACACAACATATATGATGGATGATGCGTTGTTGACATGCCCTAAAGAAACCAAATAAGATGTTCATGGAGATGTACTTGTGTCGGTGGCAAAGAGTGCGAGGCGTTGTTTGCAATGACTACCCAAGAAAGACAAAGTCAGTCATGAGGTAAAACTAATTAAAAAATCATTTCTTATATCTATGAATTGTTTATTTGAAGTCAAAACATCCAGACAATCTCAAGCTTGACTGCATAGGCACCCTCAATCTCCTACATTGATATACAGAGACCAGCAAAAAATAGGTAATTTCGTAGTGAAATTACTGTTAGAAATATGTCCTAGAGGTAATCATATTTCGTTGTATACATGACATTTACATATATATGGAATATCCATAAAAGACAACTTGTATTGATCATCAATTATGTGAATTGTTTGTGAAATTCTTTACTTGTATGGTTATTCTAAAGTTGTCCCTAATCGAAGTTGAAGACTAGCACATGTATTAGTTGATGACTATATTTCACAAGTCATGGACATGGAGATGTCAAACTAATGATGTGGACATATATGTAACACGATACTGGACCGACCCAGCGTGAGATATGGTAATCTTCATACACAACGTGTTTGCTATGTCCTTAGACCTAAGATTGTCGTATGTTCTCAAGATGTGAATCGACCTACTCAGCGGTTATCAAACGCTACTCCGTAACTGGGTAGTTATAAAGGTGGCTTTTAGGTTTGTCGTGAAGCATGCTGTGAGGCATGGTCAATTAAGATGGGATTTGCCCCT
>CM002484.1:9951191-9970762 GCA_000325765.3 Leersia perrieri
TTAAAAAGGGGTGGGCACGCGGATTAGGGTTACCTTTTGGCAGCCGCTATTCGCCCACGCCCACAAACGCCTTCGTCGTTCCCGCAGACCTGGGGTGCGACCGTCTTCCTCCCTGTACGTGTGGATACCTCGAAGGTGCTGCATCTGGAGCACTAGGGCGAACCGCACGTGAGCTGATCGAGGAGGAGACATTGATCAACTTTACAGCATTGCAACCACGACGCGTTCATCTACGTCGAGACGGTTCCGCATCTTCTACGCGTCGAGTGGTAATCCCGTGATCTTTAACTGCCCGTGATCTTTAACAGCAGTTAGTTCCTGGTTTATAGGGTAGAAAATTTTTATTTGCGCTAGTGTAGCCTCCCCATACTCCTACAATTACAAACTCTCAGTGAAAGTTTCCTATTATACAATGGCACATTCTACTATTTTTTAATCGTTTGATTTATTTTATACCTACGGTTCTGCTCGATAAAAATATACATGATAGAAGAAAATGATAGAAGATAGTACATATTCCTATATTTGGAAGTTGATACGATATGTCTCCCGAGTCTAGTGAAAAACGTAGAAAGGTGACAAAATAGTGACCATGATGTATGGTCCATTCAGCCACCGACACATAATGCTTTCAAACCATACGAGCCATAGCACGAACGTACTACTACCCATGTTCATGGGAACCATCAACATACCCCATATTGCAAACGTATGTATACATATCCCACTGGTTCGGATTTGCGCATTTGATGTAAATGTTAAGTACGTTTACATGATTTACCTGTGATTATAATGATCTGCTAGATACAAACTCCACTAGTAGGTGAAGTCCATGGTTAGCATCCATTCATCCAGTCTATAAATTGAGTGCACTGCCCCTCCTTGTCCCACTGATATGTGGGCCTAGATGGCATAGTGGCCCACATGTCAGCAAAAACTACACTGTACAATTAATCCACTGCAGAGGATCTGCTTCCCACACTTTGATACTACACTATATCTTTTTCTAGATATATTTACAAAATGATAAAATATAGTAGCCGAAGTGATAACTTACATATCTTATGTTGACCATAAAAAGATCTTTTCTTTTTTAAAAAATCATATCTATTTTGGACACAGCATGCAATATATGGGTTGACTATTTCTTACGCATTTATCTACAAAAGGTCCACATGACGTCGTTCATTTCTAGGAAACAAAACATGAAGTTACTTTCGGTAAATAAATAAATGACTAAATCAACTAATGTTTACACTAACTTGACTAATTTTTCTATAGGATGTTTGTGTGGGGGCTACAACATTACTGGACAACAACTACGGTGGCTGGCAGGCGCTCGCCTTCACTGGCGGCATGCTGAATCCTGTAAGTGGCTATGGCGCCGGTGGGCATAATATTGCTTCCCTGGCAACCTCCTCTGCCGCCGCCATGAAAAATGTCGCTTAGCTTTGGGCTCCTCTATAGTACAATCCCCAGAAGCAGCAGCAGTTCACGCAGAGTCTGGTGCCACAGCCGCAGCAAGAGTGGAATCACACCAGCAGATGATGGGTGCAGCTACAACTCCATTAATGGAGGGAGAAGCTTCTTGGAATGCAGCTCCAATGGAGGGAGGAGCAATGTCGAATGATCAACAGATGATGGGTGCAGGTACTGCTCCAATGGAGGAAGCATTTGATAATTCTGCTCCTTTTGGTGGAGCAACTGATAAGTTTTCTTATGCAAGTGGATCGGGTTATTATCAGCACGAGCAGGGAATTAGTAATGATGTTCCTGCAGACATGCATGATGAACAAAAACAAGTTCTGAGCATTGAGGCGGCTATTTACAAATATAGGGTGAATATGGTGATTTAATTAGCCTACAATTAAAATATCGCAACAAACATATCTATCTTGTTGAAGCTAAGACAATATATGTGCCTCAACAGATATTAGCTATAGTAGTACGTCCCCGTGTTGCCAGATGTTGTGGAGACAATAATTCATTTGGTTGTGTTAATAACAAAGAATCTATCTAGTTCAGGTAGTTTGAGGAGACTTTTCGTGTCGACGGTAACTTTGGCACGATCATAACTCCCATAGCTTAAACTGTTCAAAAGGATGTGAACTTGGAGCACAGGAATACATATGTCACCGATGAGCTACGACTCTGCTCTCTAGCACTGACACACTAGAGCTAACGTGAACGGCATCATGGGACATGTGAGATATCAACACCTGACGGACTATGTCTTTCCATTTCTCAAGCTTACCTTTGTTAAAAACAAACATAAGTCCTAGACATCACATGTAAGACATACACTAAAAATCTTCATCAAACCAAAAGGGAGAAGTCCTATTAAGAATTCCGCAAACAACTCAAAAGATCTTGGAAACTATGCACATAACATCCAATTACGGTTGATCAAGCGGGTACTTTATTGCTAAACAGATCAAGTAAACATGTTATTCTAAATAACATGTACATAGTAAGATCAAGTACATAGTCAGAAAGATACATTATCTTTAATGAACCTGCCCGCTCCTTTGTAACTCAAACAATCATTGGACTCTACTCGAATCCTAACGAAATATCATCCGATTCTCCAAACTAGAGTTCACTACTGCAGAACACCTCATAGGTGTCAGCTTGAAACACCCCATAGGTGAGCCAACACCTATTTAGCAGCCCCTTTTGGAAGGATTCATTGACGGCGTTAGAAAAGAAATATTACATAGCTAGGTTCATTATTAAGATTAAGTCCTAACTAATCTAAGAAATCCTGAAACAAGACACAAATAGGAGGTTTTAAATGGGAAATTGAGATTTTAAGAGAGAGAGAGATAATATAGATCCGAAACAGCGATAAACAAGAGCCTTCTGATATTTTAATGTAGAGAGAAATGGAGAGAGATTATAGATAAATTAACCACCAGTACATCTCAAACACAGATTGTGGAAAATGGACGCAAAACATCTCCCTTTATGGCTTGGTTGAACAAAGATAGAAGTGCCACTATGTTTTGTTGGACCAGCTCAAGGTGGGTGATGAACAATACTTATATTCAAGTGATAGGAGGCGGTTGTGGGTAAAACTGTCACCTAAAACTCGATTATTGGTGACGATTTTTGCTCAGAACTGCCATTTTAGATGGCGGTTTTACCCACAACCGCCACGTATTAATGGCTGATGGCTTGTGATTAAAGAACAGTCGCCTATAGTGGTTCCCACCTTCTGCTAACTTTTGGAAAGACAGATTTTGGGACCCACTATAGGTGACGGTTATCTAAAGGACCAACACCTATATGAAAGGCGGTGGTTCTATACAAAAAGCACCACCTATACTCATGAATATAGGTGGAGAATTTTAGTATGAACGGTCACCTATACGATAGCCACGAACTAAGAGATAATATATGTACCAGTTATTAACTTTTCAACCACCCTCCAATGATAAACAGCTCATAAGCGATGTTTTTAGGGGAACCACCCCCTATAAGGTTGCCCTCTATTACAGGTCTGTAGTATTGGTTGGCAGATTTGACTCGGACTCCTCTAAACTTAAAAAAATAATGAGGTGGAGTCTTTGTGGATGAGTGAATGCTTTCTAAAGCTGAAATGACCGTATATACGGTGCTTAGTGAGTTTAGTTGGGGGAATGTCAGTGATCAGCCTACCTTCCAGGGAAAGACGGATGAGCAATTAAAGTTGGGCTGGCCAACTCCCTATGGATGGCCGATATACGTTTGTTGGCCAATCGATCTCCCTTGGGTTGGTGGTCCCTTTCAACACCTAAGATCTCGTGAGCGGCGGCAGGTTGCGAGCCTATGTCAAGTGGCTAGCAGGGGGCAGCGGGAGTTGGGAGCGCGATGACAGCTGCACAAGTATGGTGTATGGCACCACGAGCGACACATGCATGTCATCCATGAGTGAGAAGAGGTAGCTAGCACCGTCAAGGTGTGGGATGCAATGCTCCAGGCTTGGAATACCTCTATTTGAGTCCAACCTCGTATGCTGGTGAGGTAATTCAATCGGGTGGTAGTAGGCCGGCAATGATTGAGGGCCGGCGGTCGGCCATACTATTCGTGTGTTTGCTCTGCCATCGAGCTCTCCTCGGCTTGCTTCGCGGTTGGTAGGCAACGCTCGTGGTCTCCACCTTGCCAATGTCCCTACCAATCATCAGACCACTTGACCACCTCCCATGGTGGCAAGGCCTTCTTCTACTCCATCCTTGTTCAAAAAGCTGATAAGTGATGGTGACAGTGTTGGCGTTAGGGCGTTGGCACCCGAGACAAGCACTGAAAAGAAAGGGGAGGAGGACGAGGACGCTGAAGAAAAAGAAGGAAAACCTAATCTACATGTGGTGACTAACCTGTGGGGAGTCTGCATAACTAAAGATGATCAGCAGATTGGTTTTTGTAACCTCTTTGGCCTGGTTGGATTTGCGTAGCTTTGCGTTTGGTTTGATTTGAATTCATTTCTCTTGCCTTTGGGCATTTCTAATTATACCCATATATAAGTACCTGTGTTCTTGAGAGATTAGAATGGATACTTTTTGTTATTGAGACAATAAAGATAGTAAAATCGTCTATGACGATGTACCACGCTTATCACAGTACATTAGTGAAAAATGGACGTGTGCATTATTAAGGGGAACAAGTGCATGCATCCCATCCCAAAGAATATTTGAGAATGTATGGTGCATTTTGACATACTGTATTATCATATACTTAATTGTCAATTTTTTTGGAAGTATTCATCATTACATTTATCCATGACGGACAAATTAATACTGTACAATAATAGGAAAAGTTACAGTACAGTTCTATTTTGATAATTTATTATATGTTATTGAAAAAAATACAAATTTCTGCATTCTCATATAATTAAAAATGTGATACTGATATTCGATTATGATGACTTTCTGATAATGGAGAACATCGCCCATGATTATTCCCATGATTAGCTATTTTTTCTATCAGTCGATCTTTTATCTTCCTGTAATGAAGTATAAGAAGTAGCCTTGTTTCCTTTTTTCTTTCACCAGGTTGTACTATGCCCTAGGGCAACTTTTTCTTCTTCTAATATATTCGGCAAATCTCCTGCCGGTAATGTTTCTCAAAATATCAGATTATGATGACCAACTTGTTAGCGATCCGTATGGTTGACACAAGTCCAAAATCTAGATATGGATCATCATGCATTTTTGTTTTGTCCACCGTATAGGTTTGCATACATGTACATTACATTTAAATATTAATAATTGGGATATGCCAGAGATAACATATCACGGAAAAGATCTTTTATTTATGTATGCATGCATGGACTTCATTTATGGAGTCATATAGCAAATCCTGCCTGGAAGATATGAAGACCTGTACATGTTCTAAGGTAGATTAACAAAACACGCACTTGTATTTGTTCATATGTAATTGTAAAAAATTATCAAAGCCAGGAGTTAACGTTCCCTTGCATGAATTAAAGACTGTATGGAAAACTATAATTTTTCATAAAAATCATTAAAGAAAACATCATCTCACAAAATATTCTTTCCAAAAGTCAAGAAAACCATATGTAAATTATCATGGAAAAAAATGGAAAAGAGAACCATAGGTTCAAAGATATATTCATAGATATACTAGTATTATCTTTGCACAACTCTACACTATAACAATCTATTTTTCATCACAATTTGCAAGAATCCTTTTTTCTTTAAATAGGGTTCCACTACATTTGTTCGACATTGCCAAACTACATTTATTCTATATTGCCAAAAGAAAGATATCATATTGTCAGCACCATATTACGTATGCATAGCCACATGTGTGCCTGCCATGCTTGAACACGTGCATACCATGACACATGATATATATATGATGAATACGTTGGCACATACATATATATTCATATATATAACACGTCATTGACTTGCCCTGAAGAAACCAAAAACGCATGCTTGTGTCCATGGTGCAGCCTGCGAGGCGTTGTCTGCATGCCATCTATAACCCAATAAAGACAGAGGCAGTCATGAGGTCAAACTAATTAAAAATCATTTCTTATATCTATGAATTGTTTATTTGAAATCAAACATTCATACCATCTCAAGCTTGACTGCATAGGCACCCTCAATCTCCTACATTTATGTACAAAGACCGGCAAATAATAGATAATTTCGTAGTGAAATTTCAAACTCTCCGTGAAAATTCCTATTGTACAATGGCACATTCTACTATTTTTTAATCATTTGATTTATTTTATAGATATGGTTTTGTTCGATAAAAATATACATGATAGAAGATAGTACATATTCCTATATTTGGAAGTTGCTACGACATGTCTCCCGAGTCTAGTGAAAAACGTAGAAAGGCGACAAAATAGCGATCATGACTCCGTACAACCACCGACACATAATGCTTTCAAACCGTACGAGCCGTAGCTCGGACGTACTACTACCCACGTTCATGGGAACCATTAACGTACCCCATATTGCAAACGTATGTATACATATTGGTTCGAATTTGCTCATTCGATGTAAATGTTAAGTTCTTTTACTTGATTGACCAGTGATTATAATGATCTGCTAGATACAAACTCCACTAGTAGGTGAAGTCCCTGGTTAGCATCCATTCATCCAGCCTATAAATAGGGTGCACTGCCCCTCATTGTCCCACACTCCAGCATCCGTATTGTCCTTTTCTTTCATAGTATTGTCCGTCGGATTTTGTAGCAGCATTTGCTCTTGCTGTTCTCTGCTCACAATCGCCATGGACCCAATGTTTTGCGGCATGGAGTGGACGGATGTGGAGAAGGAGGAGGCAAGATCGATCATAACTAAGCTGAGCAACGACTTCGATGTCGTTGGCACCGGTAATGGCAACAGAGACACGAGGCACGACCGCATAGTGAGCGAGCTCGCGGCCTGGTTCCCATGGATGACCAGGAAACAGGTAATTGACTTATACATTGACATCGTGGCGGACATGTCACAGCAGGCACTGGTGCAGCCGCAGGACGCCGGATCCACTGTCCACCCTACTTTTGAACCCATTAAAGACAACTTCAGCATGCTGCCGGGAGAATATGCTTCCATGAACAACTTCGACTTCGGCATGAATAAGAACAACTACTATGACGGCTCCGGTATGGTATTTGGTGATGCACCTATTGCGGAGATGGTGGAGCAGGCTCCACCAACGCCGGTGGTGAACAGTGGCAATGAGGTTAACTGGGGCAGTGGCCATCAGCATGCTGAACCAAAAGGTGGGAAATCAAGGTTTTGGACCATTGATGAGCACAGGTTATTTCCTGGTCTATATGTTCTACTTTGATTATTTCTTAATTGAAGTTTTTTTAGTTCCTTGCATGTAAAATTATATGAATCCAGTCTTTTGGAGATGTATACCACTTTTCCGTTTCATGTCATATTTAGTTCAAATTATACTCATTTGGAGATGTAAAATATTTTTTTGGCATGAATGTTTTTTTATCACTTCAATAAGTAAAACATGTTGTGTTTTTATTGGTTTTTATGTAGTGATGTAGTTCTTTGATAAAAAGATATTGTTATTTAGCTTTTTTGTTGTTTCTATATATAGTTCTTCGTAAGTAAGATTTTATAGTCAAAACATATCATGGTACATGTTCACACTTTGGCACTAGGATTCTATGCAGTCATCTACTGTATGGTGCAGTTCTCATTGACATGTGGGCCTAGATGGCGCAGTGGCCCACATGTCAGTGAGAACTACACCATACAACTAATCCACTGTAGAGGATCCGCTTCTCACACTTTGATACTGCACTATATCTTTATGTAGATATATTTACAAAATGACAAAATATAGTAGCCAAAGTGATAACTATATATCTTTGTTGACCTTAATAAGATCTTCTCTTTTTTAAAAAAATCATATGTATTTTGGACACAGCATGCAGTATGCGTGTTGACTATTTCTTATGCATTTATCTACAAAAGGTCCACATACCGTCGTTCATTTCTAGGAAACAAGACATGCACTTACTTTCAGTAAATAAATAAATGACTAAATCAACTAATTTTTACACTAATTTGACTAATTTTTCTACAGGATGTTTCTGTGGGGGCTACAACATTACAGGCGTGGTGACTGGAAGAACATCTCCAGGTTCTTTGTCCCCAGCAAGACAGCGGTGCAGGTGTCCAGCCACGCCCAAAAATTCTTCCGTCGCCTGGAGAGAGCCGACGTCAAGCAACGGTACAGCATAAATGATGTTGGCCTCAACGACGCTGAAAACCCCTTGGACAACAATTACAGTGGCTGGCAGGCACACGCCTTTGCCGGCGGCAATGTCAGTGTCACTGCCGGGCGTGCTGCTCCTCCAGAAAACACCTCCTCCATCCCTGGTATGAACAATGACGTAAGCCACTACGGCCTCCTCGACCCGTTGGACAACAACTACGGCAGCTGGCAGGCGCTTGGCTTCACCGGCAGCCACCTGAATCATGTTGGTGGCTACGGCGCCGGTGGGCATAATATTGCTTCCCTGGCGACCTCCTCTGCCGCCGCCATGAAAAATGTCGCTCAGCTTTGGGCTCCTCTGTTGTACAAACCCCTGAAGAAGCAGCAGCAGCAGGAGCAGTTCACACAGATGCAGGTGCCACTGCCGCAGCAAGAGTGGAATCACCAGCAGATGATGGGTGCAGCTGCAACTCCATTAATGGAGGGAGAAGCTTGGTGGAATGCAGCCCCAATGGAGGGAGGAGCAATGTGGAATGATCAACAGATGATGGGTGCAGCTGCAGTTCCAATGGAGGAAGCATTTGATAATTTTGCTCCTTTTGGTGGAGCAGCTAATAACTTCGCTTCTGCAAGTGGATCGGGTTCTTATCAGCACGAGCGGGGAACTAGTAATGATTTTGCTGCAGAGCCATGGATGATGAACAAAAACATGTTCTGAGCTTTGAGGCAGCTATTTACAAATATAGGGTGAATGTGGTAATTTAATTAGCCTACAAATAAAATATCGCAACAAACATATCTATCTTGTTGAAGCTAAGACAGTATATGTGCCTCAACAGATATTAGCTATAGTAGTACGTCCCCATGTTGCCATATGTTGGGGAGACAATAATTAATTTGGTTGTGTTAAAAACAAAGCACCTATCTAGTTCAGGAAGTTTGAGGAGACTTTTCATGTCGATGGTAACTTTGGCACGATCATAACTCCCATACCTAAAACTGTTCAAAAGGATATCAAATTCGGGCATAGGAATACATAACTCACCGATGAGCTACGAGTCTGCTCTCTAGAACTGACACACTAGAGCTAACATGAATGGCATTAAGGGACATGTGAGATATCAACACCTGACGGACTATGTCTTGCCATTTCTCAAGCTTACCTTTGTTAAAAACAAACAGAAGTCCTAGGCATCACATCTAAGACATACACTAAAATCCTTCATCAAATCAAAAGGGAGAAGTCCAAGTAAGAATCCCACAAAAAACTTAAAAAAACATCTAAACTATGCACATAACAACCAATTACAGTTGATCAAGCGGGTACATTATTGCTACATGATTAAGTAAACATGTTATTCTAAACAGTACATAATCAGAAAGATGCAATATCATTAATGAACCTGCCTGCTCCTTTCTAACAAACAATTGCTGGAGTCTACTCGAATCCTGACGAAATATCCTCTTATTCTCCAAACCAATTCACTACTACAGAACACCTCATAGGTCCGGAAACACCCCATAGGTGACAGTTTTAGCAGCCCGCACCTATGAAGCGGCCCCTTTTGGAGGGACTCATTGATGGCGTTAAAAAGAAATATTACATAGCTAGGTTCATTATTAAGATTAAGTGCTAACTAATCTAAGAAAGCCTGAAACAAGACACAAATAAGAGATTTTAAGGGGGAAATAGAGATTTTAAGAGAGAGAGATACAATGTAGATCCGAAGTAGAGATAAACAAGAGGCTTCAAATATTTGAATGTAGAGAGAAATAGAGAGAGATTATAGATAAACTAACCACCAGTACATCTGAAACACAGATTGTGGAAAATGGACGCAAAACCTCTCCCTTTATAGCTTGGTTGAACAAAGTTAGAAGTGCTACTATGTTTTGCTCGACCAGCTCAAGGTTGGTGATGAACAATACTTATATGCAAGTGATAGGTGGCGGTTGTGTGTAAAACTGTCACCTAAAACTCGATTATAAGTGACGATATTTGCCCACAATTGTTGTTTTAGATGGCGGTTTTACCGACAATCGCCACCTATTAATGGTGGATGGCTAGTGATTAAAAATCTGTCCCCTATAGTGGGTCCCACCTTCTGCCAACTGTCGGAAAGACAGATTTTGGGACCTACTATAGTGACAGTTATCTAAAGGACCAACACCTATCTGAAAGGCGGTGGTTCCATACAAGAATCACTACCTATACTCATGAATATGGGTGGCGATTTTTAGTACGAAATGCCACCTATATTGTAGCCAACAACTAAGAGATATTATATGTGCCGGTTATTAACTTTTCAACCACCCTCCGGTGGTAAACGGTTCATAAGCGATGTTTTTTTAGGAGAACCGCCACCTATGATGGTGCCCTCTATTACAGGTCTGTAGTATTGGTCGGTGGATTTGACTCGGACTCCTCTAAACTCAATAAACTAATGAGGTGGAGTATGTGTGGATGAGTGAATGCTTTCTAAAGCTGAAATGACCCTATTTACGGTGCTTAGTGAATCGAACTGGGGGAATGTCAGTGATCGGCCTACCTTCTAGGGAAAGACAGATGGGCAATTAAAGTTGGGCCGGTCGGCTCCCTATGGCTGGCCGATATACGTTTGTTGGCCAATCCCTCTCCCTTGGGTTGGTGTTCCCTTCCAACACCTAAGTTCTCCTGACCGGTGGCAGGTTGTGAGCCTTTGTCAAGTGGCTAGCAGGGGCAGCAGGAGTTGGGAGCGCAATGACAGCTACATAAGTATGGGGTATGCCACCACGAGCAACACATGCATGTCATCCATGAGTGAGAAGAGGTAGTTAGCGCCGTCATGGTGAGGGATTCAATGCTCCAGGCTAGGGCTACCTCCATTTGAGTCCAACCTCGTATGCGGGTGAGGGGATTTGATTGGGTGGTAGTAGGCCGGCTACGGTTGAGGGCTAGCGGTCGGCCATACTACTCGCATGTTTCCTCTGCCATCGAGCTCACCTCACCTATGTCCCTACGCCGCCACGTCATCAGGCCACTTGACCACCTCCCATGGTAGGCCTTCTTCTACTCCATCCTCGTTAAAAAAGCGGACAAGTGATGGTGAGAGTGTCGGCATCAAGACGTAGGCACCCGAGACAAGCACTGAATAGAAGGGGGAGGAAGACGAGGACGATGATGATGAAGAAGGAAAACCTAATCTACTTGTAGTGACTAACCTGTGGGGAGTCTGCATAAGTAAAGATGAATAGCAGATTGGTTTTTGTAATCTCTCTGGCTTAGTTGGATTTGCGTTTGGTTTTATTTGAATTCATTTCTCTTGCCTTAGGGCATTTTTAATTATACCCATATATAAGTTCCTGTATTCTTGAGAGATTAGAATGGATTATTTTGTTATTGAGATATTAAAGATAGTAAAATCGTCTATGAAGCTGTACCACACTGATCACAGGACATCAACGCATAATGGATGTGTGCATTATTAGGGGGAACAAGTGCATGCATCCCATCCAAAAGAATACTTGAGAATGTATGGTGCATTTTGACATAATGTACTATCTTATACTTAATTGTCAATTTTTTTGGAAGGATTAATCATACATTTATCCATGACAGACAATGGAAACTAACTCTCCATGCAAACTATGAAAACTTCAATCTGAGTCACACAATGTAGATCCAAGGGTGTGCTCAAGGGAGGTGGAAGGGGTGATTTGCAAAACTTAAGAGATGTGGGAGGGGTGATTTGCAAATGCGCTTTTGCAAATCACCCCTCCCACCTCTCCTGAGTGCACCATTGGATCAACATCGTGTGGCTCAGATTGAAAGTTTCCATAGTTTGCACGAAGAGTTGGTTTCGACTAGATACGTTGCCATTAATATTGTACAATAATAGGAAAAGTTACTGTACGGTTCTATTTTGATAATTTATTATATGTTATTGAAAAAATACATTTTTTTGCATTCTCATATATATAAAAATGTGACACTGATATCAGATTTTTGATGATCAGCTTGTTAGTGATCTGTGTGGTTGACACAAGTCCAAAATCTAGATATGGATTGTCATGCATGTTCCTTTTGTCCACTGTATAGGTTTGCATACATGTATATTACATTTAAAATAATTGGGATATGCCAGAAATAACATATGAGAGAAAAGATCTTCTTTTATGTATGAATGCATGGACTTTATTTATGGAGTCATATAGCAAAGCGTGCCTGGAAGATATGAAGGCCTATGTTGTAGATTAACAAAGCATGTTGGTTTGTGGTATTATAATGGCGCATCTGTACATGGCAGCAGCGGATCTAAGCGGGCCTACGCTCTATCTTCCACTCAACTGGGGGTCTAAGCAAGATTTCCACCTTCTGGACTTGAACTTCGTCTTCTAGGCTCTTCACGAGACTTCCTTCACCTTAGTTCTTCACTGGAGAAGATTGCCAGAGAAAGATCGAGTGCTACAATAGTCCTCAGCAAGCTATACCGGGTCTAGACTAGAATCTGATTAAGTTATAATCCAGAAAATCTATGCTCGTGTACACCCACGAACAATGCCCTAAACTAGGCAGTTGCTCTGCACCAAGAAACCGTTGCTCTAAACCAAACAACAGATCTAATTACTAAACCATCATATTCTTGTTTCAATCCCGGGGTTTTATAAACAAAACTAACTTGGGCTTGTTGATCCACTTTCCCATGTCCTCTGGCATGGCTGTTCAAACAGGTTAATACTCTAGCCAGAGGTGTACGCTTCTAAACCCATAAGTCGTTCCCTCTAGTACTTCCATGTACTGTGCACCACCTTGATGCCCTGGTGCAGGTCGTCCCACAGCCAACCACAAAGTCTTTCTAGGCATAAGGGATACCGCGCGCAAAGCATCTACACCTCGTCGGAATCCTTAGTAGCAGGCAACAGCTTTGCGAGCATCTGACCGTTCTGGCTATCCTCTGCTCTTCCCCATTGGCACCCTTACCCTAGTCTGAACTGAGCTATGTCAGAGCCCTAGTTTGGACTCGGAGGCTAGTCCTTACACGGCTGGGGTGATTCAGCCAAACATCTATCTGACACCCCTAGCCCAGCCCCAAATCAAAGCTTGGATTTTCACAAAGCATTTTATCCCATCCATCCATTGACTACCCCATTAATGGTTACTAAAGATTCAGTTGTCACCACAACAAAAGATGCAAAAATTCTAGTTGATTCCAAGTAGGGCTAAGCATAAACCTAAGGTACTAGTCATTCCATCATGTTGGGATTAACTAGTCAAGTTATTTTACTAGGTTTCTCAAGGTTGAGGCAATCAAAGCAATAACATGGCCATAACAATGGATTTTAGGAATAGTAACTAAATAAAACATCATGAATGGTGTAACTTTGAAAAGCAATGCAATTGCAATTAAAAGATAATATAATGTTTCAACATGCTCAAGGTATGGTATGACTTGCCTTGCTTCCTTCGAAAACTTGCACAAACCTTCTTTTCCTTCGTCCAGGGAACTTCTCAAATGACAAAAATCTACATGAGAACAAATACTAGGCTAAAAACCTAGTAAAATAGCAATAACAGTTGAACGAGTTAATTTGGAGTTTAACAGCTGAGACATGGGCATTTGAAGTTTAGGTGTTGTTTAGATTGCATTTTCATTATTATTGTATTATTTTTCTACTGTAAAACATTAATATGATGTCAGCGAATGAAAATAGATCACTGAGTGGGACCAGCCAACATCAGCGAGGAGAGAGAAGAGGGACTCTGTAACACCCTGGCTCCCACAGTCGCATTAGCCCACTCTGCACATTGAGCGGACCCACGTTCGTATAGTACAACTCTTACACTTTCGTCCTCGCTTCGCGTAAAAGGATTAACCCGGTTGTAATATAGTTGGAGTGCGAAGGCTTATAAGTAGGCCCTCACCCATCTAAACTTCCAAGGTGGTACTAAACCACCACTACACCCTATTTCTGGGCAACTTAGGCCAACACAACACCACACTACTAGGCGTCATTGGGCTGGGGTGTTACAATCACCCCCCCTTAAAGGCTAACGCCCCGGCAGCTTACCGCATACACAGCAGAGGCCCAGAACCTCCCCCTCGGTGTCGTATGCCCTCCACGTGCCCATACAAACAGTGAAGGTTTATGCTCTGATACCAACTTTAACATTCGAGCTATGACCAAAAAAGGCAGCTTAGGAAACTCTAAGCACAAAGTCCAAGCTCAAACTAGGTCACAAAGGTCAAACAATTCTTTGACACCATACAAAGCACAAGCTTGAAAGCAAATTCAAAGACACAGATGTTATTACTACTATGGAACTTGTTATAGTACTCTAAACTTGCCTTCAGACGCGGTAACGATTTAGACCGAGCCAGACAAAAGAAAATCTATTAATATAGAACATTAGACATATATTACATTTTTTCTATTCCAAAGCTCTAATAACCTCATGCATTGACTAGTGATAGACCCCTCACCATTGCCCTACAGAAACACCTTAGCATTTCACTTGACTATTGCAACTAGTATTGAGTAAAAAAAACTCAACCTAATAAATTGTCGACAAAAACTTCTATGAATAGCTTTTGCCCTTGGCGATGAGCTTCATATGACAAACATCTCTATCTACAATATACAACCAAAACCTTCCTTCTTAATTGGACTCAATCAAAGGACCAAACATCCACATATCGACATAGCCCTCTGATCTGTATACCATCTTGTATTGACTTCAAGGCAATGTCAAAACATAAAGAAGAGTTAGGTTAAAAAAACAACTCGTAGTTTTCAAAACTAATAACCTATCGAGCAGAGAGAATGTACTTCTTCCTAGGCTTACAAGCGGAAGAATAATATGAATCCACCAAATACTTCCCACCAACTACATCTAGTCACAAAAAAATAGAACCTATGAAGCATTCAATTAGGCTAACACATAATCAATCGGTACCAAACATGCCTTTGTGGCTAGACAATGAATCCACAACAAAAAAACAGAGCATCCTAGCACATATATAACCAAACAGCTGGACATTCTCACAAAAAATGGGGTGAGAACAATATACATCACCAGCACTCAACCTAAATACATCATTTTATTACACTTCATCATCAATGTGAAAACAAATTAAATATGAAGACCGACCATCCGAAGTGGCACAAAACCTCACACATCGACCCCACTCAATTGTATTCAAATAAAACACATTGATCAACAAGAAGACATGGTAAAAAACAACACAAAGTGCATGCATAGAAATAAAATAGAATAGAAACTTATATTGCACAGAAGATTATCTCAATGGTAAACGACATGATGTCAAAACAATATTCTTAGAAATATATAAGACCAAGGGTCATAGCATTGATATAAGTAGAATCACTATCACTCCAAAATCATGAGGTATGCAACATATGCAAACCCATACCCATCCTATAAGTGCATGTGCGTCAAATTAATAATTATTATTCCCTAGGGTCTAAAGCCTAGGCTCTGATACCAACTGTAACACCCTGTCTCCAATAGTCGCATTAGCCCACTCTGCACGTTGAGCGGACCCACATTTGCATAGTACAACTCTTACACTTTCGTCCTCGCTTCGTGTAAAAAAGTTAACCTGGTTGTACTATGGTTGGAGTGCGAAGGCTTTAGACCCTCACCCATCTAAACTTCCAAGGTGGTACTAAACCACCACTACACCCCACTTCTGGGCCGCTTAGACCAACACAACACCACACTACTAGGCTTCAATGGGATGGGGTGTTACAAACTCTCTATGTCTCACTAACACGCGGGCAACATGCCCAGTCAACGGTCCACTTTGGATTCAGACCACATACTCGGTCCACGATGCTAGGGTGGCATGGTGGCCGTCGGTAGGTCAGTGCGCGACATCACAGGCGAGTGACGGCTGGCCCAACTCCGGTGAGGATATGGCAGAAGAAACGAAACAGAGAGGGTCTCACCCATGAACACACGACTATGAGAGGACGGTAGTTGTAGCTGGCGACGAGGAAGAAGACGGACGGTGGCTCAGGTTGACAACAGCGGTGGAGCTCCGGCAATCTTTTGGTCTTGGCAACAAGGAGGCCAGGGACACCATGATGATGTGGTGCTCACATTCATGATGGCACAGTCCTTAGGCCTCTGCAATAGCAGCGAATGATGGACGGACTTGAGATTGGCGATGGTGACGAACCCGGTTCCCTTAGTCTTCGGGGTCCGAGGAGGAGCCAATGAGGAAGTGGATGGCGAGCCACGGCCATAGACAGTGGCAACGAGGCTGTGCAGTGCTCTAGTGAGGTGCAGTGGGTGACCGACGGCGAATATGGTGGTGGATATACTTGGGGTTATAGGGACAACAATGTTCCCGAGGCTAGGCAGGGCAGAGGAGATGACGCCGGTGAAGAGGAAGCCGTCGGTGGCCGCACTGAGGTCCGGCGTGGTCTTGGTCGATGGCAAGGAGCTGCCAGAAGCGCACGGTGGATGGTGGCCTCGGGGTCACGTGGAAGCAGCGTTCCCAGTGGTTTCAGCAAGAGATAGGCAGATGCTGAGGACAATGGCGTCCTGGCAAATCCGAAGGAGGCGGCGGCGTGCCTTGGCGCTACTCTGGCGAAGATATACCGGCTGCCGGAGTTGGTCCAGCAAGCAGGAGAGAGGGGCGGTGTGGGGAGCTCGATGGGGAGGGAGAGGAGCCGAAAGAACGCGCGGACAAGCAAGAGGAGTCCATGGGGTTATGATGGTACCTTTTATAGGCCGGTAAGAGGAGGAGAAGCCATGGAGGAGCTCACCAGCCGGACTTGAAGAAGGATGAAAATCAGACCGATTTCATCTACTTCTCATGAATTAAAGCACCATTAATGTTTATTTTGGGTGGGGTTTGAAGAGAAGAGGTATTGGATCATTTCCCCTTTTCCAATTTGGTGAATCGGCGGCCAAGGAAAGGGATCGACGACAGTGAGCACCTCACCCATAGGTCGGGTATTGTATTTATATGTCCGCAAGGAAGGAGATAAAATATTATTGGGATTTATATTCTAATCACATGTATGACAGAAATGAACATAGTCTTGCCAGGGGTTAACATAATCATAGAGTCCAAGTAGTGGACACTCAAGGATTCATTTTCTCTATTTAACGTAAACCTCTACACTAGTAGAATAGTACGAAGGAATAAACTATACTTCTTTGCGTACGTACTTCTATACTCAATATTTTAGTATATACTTAGTTCATCATACAAGTTAAACAATTATGACTTACTTCTTTGCACCCGGCACTACAAGAGGCAGGACCCCTGCTAGTCTGCCAACTAGTTATGACAATTTAAACACTTACAGTCATTCCCGAACGTGGAGGATTACAAGGATGATGGGGCTATCACTACCAGCCGTCTACCTCTAACAATTCCTTGGGTACACCTGCATTCAATGATACATATTAATTTAAGCACCGTGCTTATAGAAGTAAATAATATATCCAATCACCATCGGACCCCGACCTTTCTGATGAACTGGTTAGGAGTAGAGCAATCAATTATTGTTATTCAGTAGATTGACTAGCATAATCATATCATTTATATATGAAAGAGGTAAACTAAATATTTCATTGTGGACACCACAATTGCAAAGTTGGTGGGGACTCGATTAGGGACCTTTGTGATATTTGTCTAGCGGGATCCAAACACACATAATAGCCATTCGACCTCACTCAACCACAATATCCGAGTACCATTTCAACATGACAATTGTAAATGCCCAGAAAAAGAATCGACAAGACAATCAAGTTGGATAACTTGCCAATCCACTACCAGATGTGCCCATCATGGGACTCAAACTCCAGCATTATCCCGCAACAGTCTCGCCAACTTTGAACCCATACTCGTGTTGAACTATCCCGAGGATAGAACTAGTCCGACACTTTCATCAAAGCCAATAGATCACGAGTAGTAGTAGGGTTCTAAGCGTAAGCATAAGTTATGTACATAAGTCCTTACTTCAGACAGCACCCGACCAGCCAAATAGATACAATACCTTTTGCTCCACGAAAGCTTGGCTACCCAAAATGCCCCACAAGCTTTTCCCACTAGGGTAGACCCTAGTTGGGACCGTCATGGTAAAAGTCATCATCCCCAGCGGGGCACTCATCAGCATGGTGTTTGCAGTACAATTTGGCTAATGGATTTTTATTTAAGTAGGCCAAATTATTTTTATTAGTGCAGGATTTTATGGTGTTGATGCCCATGGAATTCAGGTGTGCATACTTTGGGTGGTTGGAGTATTTGACTTGGATTGAGATGGAGATTTTGGCATGGAGACGGGAGTACTGTATATTGCTGCTGTGCTTGCTACTATCGATGCAACTATGAAGACTGTAAAGGCCTATTACATCGAATGAAGACTAGGGCAGTAGCTGATGGCTCATTGTTTATTTGTTGCTCTGTTTGGTTTGGACTTTGGAGGCTACTTTGTTCGTGCTTGCTTGAGGATGTACGCAAGATTGCAGGGCTATAGACGACATGAGCTAAACTGGATTGGACAGGTGCTGAAGTGAATCGGAAGGAGTCATCTGTGATCACGCTGAGTGCATGCGGGGGTGGTTTCGGCGTGCATTACGGGATTTCATGTATCTTTAGATTTTATGTTTGTTAAGATCGAGTTGGATTTGTCTTTAGAGATTAAATTTTGGCAGGAGTTTCGGTCCTATTCGGCAGAGTTTCTGGGTACGAATAGGCCCATATATTGGTGTTGGTCTGCCCTATATATATTGGGGTATTAAGTCAGTTTAGGGCTTTGGAACAAATTATCAATCTACTATTATTTTCCTTTCTTCTTTCTTTTCATGCCTTAGTTTAGGAGTAATTTAGATATTCTTTGTTGATTTGTTCTGTAAATCAGTCGTATGTCTCTATGAAATTGAGGTGATTTTCTTTGCCGTTTTGACAGTAAATCGGTCGTTCATCGTCACACGTAAGTACGATATTTACCCTCTTTGCTAATTTGCTTGTAAATTAGTCGTTCGATTCCACGAAAGTGAATTGATCTCGAAATCGGTTCTGCTAGCCAGTTTTGATCCCAACGATTTTGGTGACTCCATAAATCACACTGCAAATCGTTAGGTGTTGTTGTGTTGGTCACGAAAAGACGTCAACACAAATTGGCTACTCCGCTGGGGACGAGAAATTTCGGTCACGCACGGCCGAAATCAATCTATACTGTTTCACTTTTTGTTCATTGCCGAATTGGTTCATTCGGCAGCAGCGGCTGGTGATTATCTCGCCCTTTAATTTATTCGGCTTGTTGCGATCGTGAAATCAATCTACTAGAGAGAAGAATTTCAGCCGTGCAATTCAGCGAGAATCGATCTGCTATTTCCCTTTTGCCAT
>CM002484.1:9973301-9983393 GCA_000325765.3 Leersia perrieri
AGCTTTGAAATGAAAGATTTGGGTGTGGCAGATGTTATTCTTAACATAAAGCTATTGAGAGGAGATGAGGGTGGAATTACACTTGTGAAATCTCACTATATGGACAAGGTCTTGAGTCGCTTTGGTTACATGCAATCTCACTACATGGACAAGGTCTTGAGTCGCTTTGGTTACAATAACTACAAGCCAGCTCCTACTCCTTATGATCCTAGTTTGCTATTAAGGAAAAATAGGAGAATAGCAAGAGATCAATTGAGATACTCCCAGATCATTGGTTCATTGATGTACTTAGCTAGTGCCACGAGGCCTGATATCTCATTTGCTATAAGCAAATTGAGCCGGTTTGTTTCAAATCGAGGAGATGATCATTGGTGTGCTTTAGAAAGAGTTGTGCGCTATCTAGAGGGCACTACGAGTTATGGAATTCACTATGCCGGATATCCTAGGATACTGGAGGGCTATAGTGACTCAAACTGGATATCTGATACTGGTGAGATAAAAGCCACAAGTGGATATGTGTTCACTTTTGGAGGTGCTGCTGTTTCATGGAAGTTTTGTGAGTAGACCATCTTAACGAGGTCAACAATGGAAGCATAACTCATAGCATTAGATACTGCCACAGTTGAGGCCGAATGGCTTCATGAGCTCCTGATGGATTTGCCGGTGGTTGAAAAACCAGTACGAGCTATCCTGATGAACTATGATAATCAAACAATGATTATTAAAGTGAACATTTCGAAGGACAACGTGAAGTCATCCAGGCATGTCAAACGAAGATTGAAGTCTGTCAGAAAGCAGAAAAACTCCAGAGTGATAGCGTTGGACTATGTCCAAATGGCTAAGAATCTGGCAGACCAATTTACCAAGGGTCTGTCACGTAATGTGATAGACAGTGCATCGAGGGATATGGGATTGAGACCCACTTGAGTTGCACAATAGTGGTAATCTATCCTTTGTGATCAGAGATCCCGTGATTTAGCATGGAGAAACAAACTATTGGGTAACTGAGAGGAGAGACCTTGAAATGGGCTCATCTCTAGAATGTACTTCTCTCCTTGTCTGTATGGAAGGTTGGTGTATACCTTAATGTGATCCGAGTGGCTTTTTATTAAAGCAGAGATGTTGGCCTGCCGAACATCTTAGAAGGAACACACCTATATACCTCTATGAGTTCGACTGCTAGTCACAGTCTATGAGATGTGGGTGATCTCTAGACACTCATGAAAGGCCAGGAGTATGACTCATATGCTCCAACCCGAGCGGATGCTAACGGCAACCTAGTTTCAGTTAGGGAATTTGGTAAAGCTTGACCGCACAAAACTGACAATTCAAGGTATAGTCCATTGCTCAGTTGTGGACAAGTGTAGCCTCTTTTCTAGGTGGAAGTTCAACTTAACAGTCTTCACCGAAACACTGGTATATCAAACAGAAGTAGATTTGAGAGCATACAATATGCCTTGAAATTTGGTGGGGATTGTTAGATTTAATTAGTTAATTAGCCAATTAAATAAAATTAATCAAATAAATTACAAGGCTCATCATGCTAGGAGTTACATGTCATTCATGTGTGATTAAGCTCATCATGCTAGGAGTTACATGTCCTTCGTGAGTGATTAAGCTCATCATGCAAGGAGTCACTTCATATTCTCTTCTATCTTGCCTATAAAAAGAGAATGATTCTCATCTCCCAAATAATAGAAAAAATATATACNACTATGTCCAAATGGCTAAGAATCTGGCAGACCAATTTACCAAGGGTCTGTCACGTAATGTGATAGACAGTGCATCGAGGGATATGGGATTGAGACCCACTTGAGTTGCACAATAGTGGTAACCTATCCTTTGTGATCAGAGATCCCGTGATTTAGCATGGAGAAACAAACTATTGGGTAACTGAGAGGAGAGACCTTGAAATGGGCTCATCTCTAGAATGTACTTCTCTCCTTGTCTGTATGGAAGGTTGGTGTATACCTTAATGTGATCCGAGTGGCTTTTTATTAAAGCAGAGATGTTGGCCTGCCGAACATCTTAGAAGGAACACACCTATATACCTCTATGAGTTCGACTGCTAGTCACAGTCTATGAGATGTGGGTGATCTCTAGACACTCATGAAAGGCCAGGAGTATGACTCATATGCTCCAACCCGAGCGGATGCTAACGGCAACCTAGTTTCAGTTAGGGAATTTGGTAAAGCTTGACCGCACAAAACTGACAATTCAAGGTATAGTCCATTGCTCAGTTGTGGACAAGTGTAGCCTCTTTTCTAGGTGGAAGTTCAACTTAACAGTCTTCACCGAAACACTGGTATATCAAACAGAAGTAGATTTGAGAGCATACAATATGCCTTGAAATTTGGTGGGGATTGTTAGATTTAATTAGTTAATTAGCCAATTAAATAAAATTAATCAAATAAATTACAAGGCTCATCATGCTAGGAGTTACATGTCATTCATGTGTGATTAAGCTCATCATGCTAGGAGTTACATGTCCTTCGTGAGTGATTAAGCTCATCATGCAAGGAGTCACTTCATATTCTCTTCTATCTTGCCTATAAAAAGAGAATGATTCTCATCTCCCAAATAATAGAAAAAATATATACTTCTGTGTTGCGTTTCTTCATCCCCGGTTCCAAGCACTTGCGCACACAAGTTCTTGAAACAAGCAGGCCTCCGAAGCTTCTATCCGCTTGCTAACCTGCACGGGTAGCGGGCAATCAAGTTTTTGGGGAGCATCTCGGCGCGACTGCTCTGGCTCATCTTCGACTAGTTCCTGTTTTCCTTTGCAACATCATGGCGGGTGAGACAGGTGATGGTGTGAACGGCAACGGCAATGGCACGGGTGATGGTTTGAATAGCAATGGCAACGGTAACGGAGGGGACAACACCAACAAAGCCTCTAGCAGCAACAATGGACAATTCACAGGGTATATGTGTGTTCTCATTTCTAATTTGTTCATGCTCTTAGTCATGCTACAATTTGAGAATACTAATTTTCAAGTTCATACATTTATATTTGTCATGTTTAGTACTTTATTTTTCTGCATTAAAATATGTTGATTTATGACCAAAATTCCAACAGGATCTTCGTCAGGATTGACATCGTCCACAAACTCCTCGGCGTACTCAGGCTTGCTTTCTAAAAATACCGTATTCGACAAATAAGCCAAAAATGCATAAAACTCCACATGCGATAAAATGCATGAAATTTACACGGTAAGTACATCATGAATTTAGATAAATTTTGGTATATTGTTTCATATTTTATCGGCTTTCAATATGGAGTTATGATTTTTACAAGTTTCAGGCTGACCTAGTCAATTTTTCCATGTGCAAAAGTTGCTGTGTACAGTACCTGGCATGCATAATAAGTTCTGGGCAAACTTTTATATTAGAAAGTTCTTGAGTACAGTACTTAGAGTGCCAAAAAAATTATTTCCTAATTTCTGGAGCTAGCACGACATAGAAATGAAAATTTAAATTCCTAGGCCTATAAATTTACCATTTATACCTATTTCCAATTTATTCATTGTCCAGTACAGAACCTATAACTTTTTATGGTTATGTAATTTAGACCACATATTTATGGTTATGTAGAAATTGGTTTCACCCGAAAATGTGTTAAGATGAATTCTCTAGGCAATTTAGAAGTTTACATATTTCTCTGCTCATAAGTAAAACTTTTAATCATTTTCTCCCGAATTATTATGTGAATCTTGCAGTTTAGTCCCTCAGCTTTTAAACTATTTTGCCCATGGCCCTCCTGCCAGTCGCTGGGTCCCGTTCATCAGCCGCACATGTGATGGCGCATGAGAGACCTAACATTCTTGCCAACTGATGAGGATGTCATGTCCCGATCTTCTGATAGGTAAAGATAAACAGCGATTTGGACGGAGTCGCAACACACGTCGATCCGGGTTCATGAACGAACACATTCTTGAGCCCCGCAATTGCAGCACCACGTCTCCTCTGGTTATCAACCATGCCAAAACATGGATGACCTCGCCGAGAAGATTAATCCCTGCATGCGAATCGAAGAACACAGGCAAGAACAAGGTAAAGGCAATCTGAATATATTGCTAATATAGATGATTACTCACAATTGGGGTTCCACAATCTGATTAAACGGTGAAAACTGCAACGACAGAATAATCTAATCAAAACCCACCCTAAACGGTGGCTACTACTCAATATATATGAGTAAGGGACGTGCTAGGGTTTCCCTAGGGCGCACACCCCCTTGGGCAAAGCCCACGACATAATACAAGGCCCAAGACCGAAATAAGATTCGGACTGGATGAGGTACGTGACTTTTTCCGAAGATTCCAGTTGACTCAGGATGAATTTTGACATGAAACCAAATCCATCTGAAAGTAGACTCCATAAGCTTTCCAACAAGTACTCGTGAGCCCCGAGAAACTTTCTATATCAACGGCAATGTTCGTTTTAAGTTGGTGCAGTCAGGAGGAACCAAACCTGCGAACAGGACTTGAGTTGGGCTGGACTCTAGGCCCAAAAACAACGTGGTGGAGTTGGAGAAGTCTTGGAAAAGTCATATATTGGTCCCCAATCAACCTCCCTGATCATCCATAATTCACTTGAGTCCAATGTCCTCTTCTTTATACATGCAAACACTTCTGCAAATATAAACAAACACCAATTATGGTGCAGCATCACTTGTTCAAATATATAGAATGTATATCTAATATAAATAGAGTGCACCTTGGATTCATTGAAGAATAATATAATCGTGTTCGCATCCGATCCGGTCATGTCCTCATCAGGTATGGGGGCAGCATTGAGTGGTGAGCGGCAAACAGGTGGTGACGTCGCGCTTTCTGCACTCGTCGGTGCGTGTCCGCGACGTGCCGCGTGGCGCCTGTGGTGTAGAGGGCGTGGGGGCAGTCACTGAGGATGACAAGTGGGTCCCACACGGTCTGGGGCCCACTGGCTGTGAGAGTAGAAGAGAGTAAAAATTTCTCTCTTTTCTCAGTTCTAGCCCATGTTCAATTCTGATTTTGCCCTCAATTTTGTCCCATCTCCTCCAGTCTTTTCCTCTTGAATTTCCCAGGGTTTTAGTCATGGAAAAGGTGTTCTGTATACAGGTTCAAATGGTTTGTTCGTAGCTTATTTGAGCAAAATTTGCCAAACTTGCAAGGTATGGTTCAAAACATTGTTTGTTCCAGTTAGGAATTTTTCGAAGTGGCAAACTTGGTGATAAAATTCGGAAAAATTCCAGTTGGTTGTTGATATCTTGTAATTTTGCGAATTTTATCAGGGTTTTTGGTTGAATCTTTTATTTTTTAAAATTCAAACAGTGACTTGTTTGCATACGATCCCATTATGAAAGTGCAAGGAAAAAATGAAAAACATATGAAAATCTTCATGCTCATCAAAATGCAAAGTTTTCACTGCCCTCTCCACTATTCATACAAGGTTGCAAGGGTTACAAAAGTGGGAAACATTCATATATCCTAGACATAATATAATATTAATCACCAAACCTAGGTCTTGTATTGTATGAACTATATATACTAATCATGGAATTATATGAACGAGATAAACTGAATAAAGAGCAAAATTATATTAAAGTAGTCATAGTCAATAAAAAAGAGAAGACTAGAAATTACCGGAATCTCTGAGATCACTACTTGAAGAAAAAGGATATCCCAATGCCTAACTGCACTGATAAATAATATAGAGGAACAGAATTGCTCCTTGAGGCCCTCCATTTATAGCCTTCTAATGATTGTTCTTATAGCAGTTAGGAGGTCGGTGACTCCCACAACCTCCATTAAGAGCCAATGAGCAAGCGTCACGTGGAGGATCTGGCTAAGGGGTGTCAGCCAGGGTTCGGGAGGCTGACATGTGGGCCCTTATGGCCGTGCATAATGGATTGACTCGAAGTAAGTCATTTTGTACTGACTTGTGGGCCCTCCAATCTATATACTCGTGCCGGATTGGCCGGATATGTGTTTCTCGGCATGTCGGCTCCATTTCTTATTGACTTTGATGTATATTCCCTGCATGAACTATATTCTCTTGGTACATGTGAAACTTTATTAGTCTAAAAGCATATGCTTGTAAGAAATGGTAGTTTCCCTTTATTAATCAAGAATATTGATGGCCGGAAATGGGATTTAACGACCATCAACACTGCAAACAACTCCAGCCCCTTACTGTCTGTGATGGTGCTGGTGCTTGCATCGCCTGATTCCTCTCTAAATTCCACACCGACATTCACCTCTGCGGTGCCTTCCGGCGCAGCTTCCTATCGATCTTCTTGTTCGATACCTTGAGTCTGGGTTCTATCAGTTGGCTCTTCATACATTAATAGTCCTTTGTCTTTCGGATCATCGTCCTGTTACCAGGTAACAGTAGATTGTCATAATTCAGAAAAAAGTTCACATGTATTGTGGCTTCTTGTGTCACATGGATCATATCATTCCTAACATGCCATGCTCTCAATAGTAAGAACAAGACGTGCGCCCTCTCCATGCTAGTTGAGTTATCAAGTAGAACAAGTAAACATCCCTGCCCAGCTAAGTCGTGCGGGTCCACCACGTTTTTTTCGGACAAACTCACGGAGGCGATCGTTTTGGCGATCGGGGGGCGACTAGGGTTTCGGCCGGCGTGGGTGGTGTCTAGCGGCGCTGGAGTTGCTTCGGTGGTCGCTTTCGGAGTTTCCTTGCCCTATTCACTTGCGACGGCGTGAGTGATCTAGGGGCCAGGGTAGGGGGAAGTCATGGCGAGTCGAACCGGGGGTGATCTCTCGGCGAGTGGAAGTGGCGGCGCCTTCAAATCTCCAGCGGAGAAGGAGTCTTCGTCGGGTCTGTCGGCGATACTGGGAGGGTTGGTTTTAACTGAGAAGGAAGATGAAGGGCTGATAATCGACCAATCTGATGAGTTCATTCTTCCAAAACACATATGGGTTGATGAGGACATGATGGGATCGGATAAGAACACGATTACATTATTCTTCAATGAATCCAATGTGTACTCCATTTATATTAGATATACATTCTATATATTTGAACAAGTGATGCTACACCATAATTTGTGTTTGTTTACATTTGCAGAAGTGCTTGCATGGAGAAAGAAGAGGATATTGGACTCAAGTGAATTACGGATGATCAAGGAGGTGGTTGATTGGGGACCAATATATGACTTTTACAAGACTTCTCCAACTCCACCACATTGTTTCTGGGCCTACAGTCCAGCCCAACTCATGTCCTGTTCGCGGGTTTGGTTCCTCCTAACAGCACCAAATTAAAACGGATATTGCCGTTGATCTAGAAGGTTTCTCGGGGCCCACGAGTACTTGTTGGAAAGCTTGTGGAGGCTACTTTCAGATGGATTTAGTCTCACGTCAAAATTCATCCTAAGTCAACGGGAATCTTCGAAACAAGTTACGTACCACATCCAGTCCGAATCTGGTTTGGGTCTTGGGCCTTGTAATTGTGTCGTGGGCTTAGCCCAAGGGGGTGTGCGCCCTAGGGAAACCCTACTACGTCCCTAACTCATATATATTCAGTAGTTGCCACCGTTTATGGTGGGTTTTGCTTAGATTATTCTGCTGTTGCAGTTTTCGCCGTTTAGTCAGTTTGTGCAACCCCAAGGATGAGCTTCATCTATATTTGCAATATATTGGGATTGCGTCTACCTTGTTCTTGGTTGTGTTCTTCGATTCGCATGTAGGGATTAGCCTTTTCGGCAAGGTCAACCGGGTTTTGGCACGGTAAATAACCAGAGGAGACGTGGCGCTGCGATTGTGGGGCTCAAGAGCGTGTTCGTTCAGAAGCCGTATCGTCGTGTGTTGCGACTTCGCCCAAATCGCTGTTTATCTTTACCTATCGGAAGATCGGGACCTAACTCCCTCATCAGTTGGTATCAGAGCGCCAGGTTGCCCGTTAGGTAATTTTTGTATCCATTAGTTTTAGTGTTTTCATCTTCCCATAACAAGAAAATAGCCACACAAAAAATATTGCATCCATAACCTCGCCATCCTTGAGCCATTGCATTGTTCTATTAGTTTTTGCTTTGTTGAATTTTTGGTTGCATCGTCGTGTCGAGTGCTGGTTTTAGATCTAGCTAGTCTTAGTTTGAGTTTGCATCTGTTCTGCATGTCCGTCTTGAGTCGTCGTAGTAATCGTGTCGGTTATCGCCGAAATCATCGAAAACGGAATTAGTTTACCACCAGGGTTCCGTTTTTATAGTTTTGGAGAGTTTTCGTCGGTCAGTTTGAGAGCTGGATGTTTTGCATCTAGGGAGCATGCACCTGTTCTGCGTGTTCGGTTGAGGAGAAGAACACCGATCATATCTATTCCAATAGATGGTATTCGGTTTTCTTTGGAAGGAGTACAGTAGGTTGATTTGTTTACCTTCTTTTCCAAGAAAGAAAGTCAATTTCCGAATCAAACTCCTCTTATAAAATTGATTGGCCGAATCCCCCTTGCCCTTGTTTGTGTTCGGTCTCCTCCCGGCAGATCTCCCACCTCTAGTCCGACTTCCTCTTCCCGTCCCACCTCCCAAATAATTTGTAAGATTTTTGTTTGGTGTCGGTTTGGAGATCCGTTTGCAAAAATGGAATCATTGTGTCGTGTGGAATCCATTTTTGTATAGATCAAATTTTTGTGTGACAATTTTATGTTTGAGTCCCTGTAATTTTTTATTTACATTTGAGTCCCTGTAATACTGTGTTCCAGTCCTTGGTTAGTTTTTGTGAAAAAAATAAAAATACAAAAGGCATAAGGTGCAAAAAAAAGAAAAAAGAAAAAAGCCGCACCAAAAAAAGAGAAGAGAAAAAAGGAAAAAAAAGAAAAGGAAAAAAAAGAGAAAAAGGTGAAATTGAGGTTATTCTTGAGCGTGGTTTTGTATGTCAGGGTGCAGAGTTGTCTTTTGAGTTGCTTCTAGTCCTTAGTGCTGTCGGGTGCTTGCTTGAGCTAGGATTGAGTCCAGGCTAGGCCAGCACATTGACTAGTACTTTGAACTATTATTCAACTTTCATTATCTGATTAGAATAATTGCTCTTCCTTGCTACTATATATTGTGTCTAGCTCCACATATATACTTCTAGTCAGCACCATTTTGATCCTTGCAATCGCTGCATCATGTTCCTCAAGGTGTCATGAACCAACCACCGGTTGTACCATCCTTAACATTGCTGGTAAGACACTTGTAAGAACTTGGTAAGGTGTTCCAATTTTGCTGAGTTGTTGAGAGGCACCACTACACCAGCGTAATAGATTATTAGGGATAACCTTCACCGTTTGTTGTTATTTTGGTGTTTCAATGGCAGGTGACGACGAGGAGACGACTCCGAAGGATTTTGCTCACTGTGTCAGTCAAGAGCAACTACAAACAGTTATAGAAAATGCTCATAAAGAGATGAAAGAGGCAGTCATTGGGGACGTCCAAGAAGCTATCACTAAACTCGATCTCAGCAAACACATGGAGAGGTTGAACAAGAGGGTGTCTATGCTAACTGATTGGGTTGTTGCGTTGGAGACACGACAACCATCCAATGAAGGTATAGATGGCATTGAAAATAAGCAACACCAACAAGGTAACAAATCATGTGCCCGATGATCCTTATTCTATGGTTAACTTTAAAATACCATCTTTTCCGGGTTATTATGATGCTGAGAAATTCTTTGATTGGGAGATGATAGTAGAGCAAAAGTTTAGTGCCCATATTATGCTTGAGTAACATAGAGTTTTACAAGCTATTAGTGAGTTTAAAGATGTTGCTTTTATTTGGTGGACTGGGTTAGCTGTCGAGGGTGTTTTACCTACTACATGCAAAGAACTTAAGTTAGTTATGCGCGATAGATTTGTTCCTCCATCGTATTATTGTGATTTATGCAAGAAACTGATGTGTTTAGAAAAAGGTAGATCCACCATTGCAGCAGTGCTGTCACCATCGCCTACTACACGAGTTTTGGATTGCGGTACTAACATTTTGCAGGAATATGCGAACAATAAAGTTAATGAGGAGAAAACAAAAGACATGAACAAAGAAGACATACCAATTACCCCTTGCCAACTTCAAGATGGTTTAGCAGATGTTGACCATCCATCGTCTAAGGAGAGCGT
>CM002484.1:9992987-10008731 GCA_000325765.3 Leersia perrieri
ACCTAGGGATTGTGGCACACTATTTGCTTGCCTCCTATACCACACATAGTTGACGCATTTAATTACTTGATACACCTTTTGCCCCGCATGCCCTACACATGCCAGCTTCAGCTTACCCTTTTGTGGTACTTGGGTTTCCCACTTGTTTCCACCTGAATTTCGCCAAGTGCAGGTTCAAACTGTCTTCAGCTCTATGTCTGTGCTCAACCACTGGCACCATATATTTATAGCATAATAATACCTCCCTTTTTCACCATTGTGACATGATGCCGTGTCGCCCTTTCTACATTCCATTTCCTCCATATATATAATCCTTGTGCTCGCCATCGCTTCCAAGCCTATGTTAACACAATACATGTAGAGCCATTATTCATGTATCCCCACACCAACAAGGCCAATGCCGGTATGCTGTGACACATCATCCTCACTAACATCAACTGCATGAGCCTCATCACCATATGCCCTTGATGACACCGTGTGGCCACCCCGCCAACGATAGGAAAGTATCAACTATTTCCATGTAGTTTTCAATTTCATAATTAAGTGTGATCTTACAATAGTCCGAAGGAGACTTGTGTCCCATTGCATTATCCATTCCATGATACTACTTCGTTCTCAAAATAGAGCTATCTTTAGCTATGTTGACTTGCTCAGATTTGTATGAAAACAAAGTTAAGGAGATAATATGCTTTGCAACTACTCAACAGGAGTAGACACTTTATATCAATAAATAAAAATACTGTGGGGGCCTCCCCTGCAGTGGTTTCTTCAAAAATAAAAACCGGAGTAGACAAGGATGTCCAATCCCTTCTTCAATTCAAGATTTCCGAGAGGTGTTAGATGTATTTATAACTTTTTGGTCTTTTGGTTTTCCACCTTTTAGGATTCTCTTGTACATGTATATATTTGGGTCTATTGCAATATATTAAATACAAGTGCTATTCATAACATGGTATCAAAGAGCCAGTTTATACTTCTAATCTTCATAGATTTTTTTTTCTCCATGGATTCTTACTGCCTGATCTTCATGGAGGAGGATTTTGCTTCACTATATGAAGCTTCCCTCCTTGTTGATTAGCAAGATATGGTCGAGAATCGTAAATTTTTGTTCATCCTCGACGTTTTCCAGTCGTTCCTGAGGGTCACTAGACGTCGGCTGCCATGAATATCACTGCCGTAGCTGTCGTCATCCGACAACTCTTCGACACGGGTTCCCGGGTCCGTCGTCACCTGGTTGCCGATCTGTTGGAGGATGTGACGAAGCCAGAGGGCTGTCGTGGTCTACCGCTGGAGGTCGCGCCACCACCTGTCCGCTCTCCGCGCCGGCGCCACCGGCCATCTGTCTTCCTTTACGCGCTGGCGTCGCCAGCCATCTTCCTCCTCTCCACGCCGGCCGCCAGCCCTCCGCACCGGTGCCATCAGTCCGTTGTAGCGTAACTGTTTGTCCCAGATCTTTTTTTTAGATAATGTTTTGTCCCAGATCTGGGTCAGGCGATACAAGGGTAAAAAAAAAAGTAAAAATAAATCGCTTATCTGACTCTACTGCTGCATGCTCTGTTTGAACGTGCTTTTCTATTATGGGCTGAGGCTACAATAAAAGAGCTTGCTGCCGCTTTTCCTCTTGCACTCTCGCCGTCACCTGATCTTAAATGATGGCTGCATCAGACACAGTTTCAGTCCCTCATTGCCCAGTTATTTTTTATGACGTTAACTACAACCACTGGGCTCAACATACGCGTCTTCACATGCATGGTCAGCGCTTGTGGGATATTCGCTCTAGTGAGCTACTTTGCCCGGCTTGTCATATAGCTTCTATTATGCCTGCACATCCTGGACAGCTCACTGGTGCAGAGAGATAACGACGCAAGATGAATATGATAATGCTATGGAAATTTATCAGTCAGTATGCTATGTATAAGTCTTGGATGGATGAGGATGCTCTTACTTTTGCTCATCTTATGTGGACCCACCTTCATGATCATTATGTGCCTACCGCTGATGCTCTTTATCTTGCTATGGTGCATCAGGAGCAGTATTTGTAGTAAGGGGGTAGTAAAGTGGATGAGTTTTATACACAGTTTTCCTCTATTTGGTGTTAGCTTGATTCTTCGGGACCAAATATTTGTCATACCTATCAGTGTTGTCAACATTAGTGCTCTCACTTGGATCTTCGTTAGATCTATGACTTCTTCACACGTCTTCGATGAGAGTATGAGTCGACTCGTGTACAGTTACTTGCTCAGCACCCGCGTGTTACTATGATGGAAGCTCTTACAAAGATTCGTTCTGAGGAGATTCGTCTTCAAGAGGCAGGGATTCTGCGACATCCTTCTTTGATGTTAGTTGTTCGTTCTGCAACTTCTTCTGCTTCGTTGACACTGGCTGTTTGTTCCACCATTTCTTCCTCCTCTTCATCAGCACCTATTGTGATAAAGATGGACATATGGAGTCGTTTTTCTTTAGGAAGAAGAAGGATCTACATCATGGTAGATCTTCGAATGGTGCTGGTGGTTCTTCTCAGAAGAGTGCTAGAGGTTTAGATTCACAAGAAATTCTTATGTTATTATGTCGCCTTACTGCTTCTGCTGTGACAGGATTTGTTGGTTCTATTGCTCAGCCATCTGCACAATCTGGTTATACTGTTCCTGGTTCTCCGTCTTCCATTCAGTGATCATCAACTGCTTTAGGTATTTTCCATGGATTTTAGATTCTGGTGCTTCCTTCCATGTGACTCGTGATAAATCTAGTCTTTCATCTATTTGTTTCCCTTTAATTCCTGCCACTGTTCATACTGCTGATGGGACTCCTCTTGCAGTTGTTGGTTGTGTGACTCTTTCTACTTCTTTTAATGTACCTGTTGTTTCTCATGTTCCTAAATGGACCATGCAACTTATGTCAGCCGGCCAACTTGCGGATCATGGTTGCAGTGTAATTCCTGTTGTGTTCAGGATCGTCGCACGGGTCTCCTAGTTTGTACTAGCCTTCGCCACCGTGATTCTCAGTGTCTTTGGGAGCTTGAATGGCTTCGTCTTCCTTCCGTTGCACCTGCTAGTCTTGTTGCTTCTACTGCTTCCTCTTTAAGATCTTTCGCATAGTGGCATCATCAGCTAGGACATCTTTGTGGTTCTCGTTTGTCAGCTTTAGTTCGTCATGGTCTCTTAGGGTTTGTGCCGGGTGTTGACGGTCATTATAGCAACATTTAGACCGTCAATTTAACTAAAATAATGGAGAACGGGATATGCTTGCAATGCATATTTATGTGAGAATAATATAGTTCCACTTGTACTTAAAGAATATTTGCTTATAGGGAAAATACACAAAATGGAGAAGATAAGTGGGAGAAAACCTCACTCCCAAGCAAGCTTGTGGACAAGAGGGCCACCTGGCAAGCTTACAACTGAAGTGACTGTCTTCGCAACCGCCAACTACCATAAGGACCCATATGTCAGAGGCTGGAGAAGGCTGAGGTCGGTGGCGACTAGGGTGTTTCGGCCAAACCCCCTGGTTCGGCCGAACAGGCCTGCCGCCTCTCCCACCGACCTTCCACGTGGCGATTCCTGGTTGGATGCTGATGGCGGTTAGTAGGGGCATGCTAGTCCTTTCCTCTTCCAAGCCGCCGCCATTGAGAGCCTATGTAAAGAGCACCTCACTTACTCTCCAACACACACCAAAGCAAGGAATAGCTTCTCTACTTGTAATATTAGTCCAAGCATTAGTAGAATTAGTATAGTTCTAGTTCAAGGAACACTTCAGAGGAATTTCGGTAAAGTTGTACTTTGCTCTTTAGTTCCTTTTGTAAGACTTTCATCACATCAATATAATTATTCTTCCTTTATATACTTGTGGTTCTTTAGTCTAAGTCATTAGATTATTTATACCATGCTTAGTTTATATCTGACTAGAGTACTTAATTAGTATAGTTACATTATCTGGGATTTGCATTGGTGCGAGTATAATATCTAGGACTAGGTTAATAATCTGCTTAGGTTGAACCAAGAGTTATTAATCACGGACTGAGGTACTCTACTTCAATCGCGAGGCTGTAGAGTAGAGAGTGATAGCATAGACATGGTGCCTAGGCATGATCTTACCATTATTTGGGCGTATATACTCTGGAGGGAATGCGTGCCGCTGATGGTGACAGCTCAGTACGAGTGTCCCCCCCGCAGTATATTCCTACGATAATTTCCTGGGGTTAGATGCACCTCCGCATTTAACTCTGGTTGGGTGGTTAGGATGGACTGTCGTAAGTAACTCAATAGTCTGGAATAACTTCGGGAAGTACCGGGAGGGCTTGACTAGGTTAAGGCTTGGTTAAAGCTGCATTGTAAGGAGGGTACACTATACTGTTGTCTACTAGTTAGTATATGATAGGTTGTTATATAATGGAAGTACAGAAATATGACTTAACTATGACTGCTCTTGCTATGACTAGATTATGATTAATGATAGAGTTAGCATAATCCTTTGCTTGTGTCACTCTACCCAAGATTAATTGTCTTACCCCTGCTTAGAACTATAACGTATGCAAGTGTATAATATAATGTTAGAAAGGTTAGTTTTTTACCAATCTTCTCCTTAATCGTCACCTTTTGATTTGACCCGATTTGAGTAATGAACACTCTGCCTAGGACTTTTGGTCTGGATCCACTGAAGGTATATGACAATTTTTGAGGAGATGTCGACATTTTGTAGATTTTGTATGATGATTCAATGGAACCAATATGGCGTGTGGAAATGCCAACCCTTTTGCACTCTATGTTATTTCCCATAACAGAGTTAGGGCGTTCTAGTGACCCAGCGCCTGAAATTTATGTGCAATTATGCTGGTCTTTTGGATGGTAAATATTCATAGGCATTGGATAATAAATATCTATATGGTGTCTATCAACTGATGTTGATATACATTTAGTGTTTTTGAGAATATTGTTTCCCAATATCCATGGATGCTTGTAATAAGCTAAATCCCGTTGTAACCATACTTCTCCCCTATTAATTTGATATTGGGAGTTGAGTTGTTTTGTAAGGTACCTCCACTCTTTCTGGTACAATATTATGGATGAAAAATTGTATGACACTATAATGAGCAGTAGATGCTATGGCAGGCTTAAAGATGTTCCGAACGATTTGGTTCGAAATCTTTGGTACGTGGAAATGAGGATGGAATGTTCATGTAAAACATTCACTTTTAATTCCTGACATTCTTTGTATGGTATGTATCTCTCCCTAATGCCTAAAATATCCTCGAATGTGAGTAGTATACGGGCAATGTATAATCCTCTTCGGAAGGATCTAAGGTATTTTATCATAGACGGATAATAATACCTCATATGAATCCCCCGATGCCCATCGATGTATGCTATGGTGGTGATACGACACGTGCAAAAAAATTACCGATTCGCAGATGGGAAATCTGGCTGAGGCCAATTTTTCACGTACTGATTGCTACCGAGGGACCATATATTTGTAGCTTGATGAATTTGATGTAATGATGTGGTGTGTAAAACCACATATAACCAACTAGATGTTGGTAAAATATGCAATTAAGGGTCTTGCTATAAGCTTGATTATCTCTTGTAAGAGGTTGAATATGACCATTTTTTATTTGAACATTTTGGAAGATAGTGTTGATCTCAAATTCCAATGGGCCATTCAATCATCATTGAAGACATATGAGGAGAATTCAACAATATTTTCCCTCCGAATTGAATGAATTCGGTGTTTAGGGTGATGTGCTAATATTTGGCAATCAACTCACTAAATTTATGGTTTTGTGTATATAAAAGACACACATTTGACCATCATGTAGATGCGTCGATTATAACCATGAAATACTGAGCAAGTCCATAAAATGGTTGTATGTGTCACTTATATCGACTTAAATGAATTCATGGAATTTAAGTGATTCAAGCTCCAATCTTAAGATAAGAGGGTCTTAAAATCAAAACCCCAAAGGCACAAATAGTGCTCATATGTGAAGATAACGTGAATAAAAGCATGACCAACAAAATTGCCGATAATTTTCCATATCATCCCTACGTCGGGATGACCAAGGCTATGATGCCAAGTATGAAGAAATTCTATATATAGATTGAGGAATTTTGATATGAAAATCTCTTCAGATATATAGAGTTCATACCAATTGTATAATCTATCGAATGTGTTCGATATTATCATTTGACGACAACCATTAATATTGCAATCCCATAGTAGGACATGGCCAACAAGTGTATATATTTTGAAAAACTGATGGTTCTCCAATTATATTGTGAAAAAAATTCACAATTATATTATGAATGCTCATGAGTTTATCCTTCGGAGGAAGGGAAGTGTTGTTGTTGTTTGCTTCCGTCTGGAAACCTTTGTGAACAACTAGGTATCCCGATGTTACGGCAAGTGGACTGGAATGTGGTTCCAATCACTTCTCTTAAGCAAATTTATCCTTATCCACATATGTAAGGTATAGATCAATGAGATGGTGTGAAGTGCGGCATTTCCTAGTGGTGTGATTTTAGGAATCACATTTACGACAAATTTCAAATTTGTCTTTAAGGAGCCCGTAACACCCCAGCCCAATGAAGCCTTATAGGTGTGGTGTTGTGTTGGCCCAAGTGGCCCAGAAGTGGAGTGTAGTGGTGGTTTAGTACCACCTTAGAAGTTTAGATGGGTGAGGGCCTGCTTATAAGCCTTCGTGCTCCAACCATAGAACAGCATGGTTAACCCTTTTACACAAAACGAGGACGAAAGTATAAGAGTTGTGCTATGCGAACGTGGGTCCGCTCAACATGCAGAGCGGGCTAATGCGACTGTTGGAAGCAGGGTGTTACAGTGGCCTCTTCCCATTTGAGATCCTATTAGCAGAAAATGTCATCATATCCGTCTTGATAGGTTCATGTCTTGCTTTGAGCAAGATACAATTCTCTTGATCTAATAGCGGTAGATTTTCCTCTCGAGGAGGTTGAAACGCCGCTTGTAATCTATGAAACGAAAGGTTGGCCTTAAGTTCTTTACCATGTTGGATAGTCGTGTGACCATCTGGTGCAAGAATTGTGAATTCTTTGCCCATAGTATACAACATGTGATTACCATAAATTTGATTAATTTATATGTAGTAAATTAATATAGTATAATAATGTTGCAATATTATGAAAAAGTATGTAAACAAGATGACTCTTGTAAACATATGATGATATTGTATACCTCGATTTGAAATATAATTATATGGACGAGTGTGCTCATTGCTAAGGATGTAATCTACAACATATTGTAGATGCCTTAGTCTCCATAATTTGATTTATATTCTTAACTATTGAATAATTACATTATGGTGGTGAACACCAAATTGGTGGATGAAAGCATCATTGCCAACGTCATAATCTATACATATGGTGTAGTAGATGCCTTAGACTATACCCGTGATATAAAATTCAATATAATATAGAGGTAATCATTATCAAGTTTCTGCATTTAAATTCCAATGCAATTAGCACATAGGGCTTAATCAATGGAAATTTATATAGTTGAATTTCAAGAATTTAATATGGTTGAATGCAAATAATGCATAACCATGAGACCTCATATAGGAGTATAATAATATGTATAAGCACCAATTATGGTGTAAACCACGTGATGTTGACTAGTGAGAGAACTCGTTGCTAAGATATGTCTTAGTCTCCACATTATGTTATACTCATAAGATATTGAATGATCTCAATATTACTCTAGAGGTGGATAATAAAAAATTAAATTGCAAGAAATTTAATTTGCACAAAATTTAATTGCAAGAAAATTACATTGCAAGAAATTTAATTGCAATAAAATTAAATCATTACACTAATGGAAATAAATCCGAAACATGTATATGTTTTTGGGAATGCCAATGGACATCCTCTTTGGACATATACATCTTAGTGTACTGGAAATTATGTAAATGTTCAAACAGGATGTCCAACGGCATTCCCAATAACATATACATGTTTTGGATTTATTTGCATTATTGTAATGAATTAAATGTCCACCTTTCGGCCTGCATTGGCTCGCGCGGGGTGGGGTTGGAAGATGGGCCGGCCCATTCGGCCGGCTGAAGGGACGCGGACGGGGACCGGTTAGGGTTCTCCGCCCCTTCTTTTGCCGCTGCGGCCATCACCGGGCCGCCGCCCACGTTGCCAGGACGTCGCCACCATCGCCAGTCCCGGCACCGACGTGGCCGAGCAGCCGCCGCCACGGGTGCGGGCGTGCCACCGTCGCCAGCCCAACGCTAGAGGTGCCTGCACGCCGGCATGCCGTGGCCACCGTCGCCAGCTTGCCGCCTCCGACAGGACGCGGCATCTTTCGCCGCCGTTGCCGATCGGGCGCAGCCACCGACAACAAGCCGTCACCGATTCCGGTGCAGCCGCCGGCGTCGCCCGCTGATGCGGGTGGGGGCGTGCTGCCAGTGTTGCCAGGGGTGGGATGCCCGCGTGCTGCCGTCGCCATTGCCGGCTGATGTGGGTGGGGGCGTGCCACCGCTGCTGCTATGGGTGGGATTCCCGCGTGCTGCAGTCGCCGTTGGGCACCGGCGCAGCTGTCACGTGGGCGAAGTTGCCCACAGCCGCCGCCTTCATCGGTTCGTTGTCGTCACCGATCGACGGCCATCGCCCCTGACTGCGGTGGGGGAGGCCGGGACAGCAGCTTGCGACTGCCATTGATAAACTCTTGCTATGTCAGGCAACATTGGCTGCAATTGTGGTGTATCAAGCTGCCATCGTCGCCAATCCTTCATCGCCGAGAGTTGGCAGCCGGTATAGGGTTGTCAGGCCTTGCCACACGGCGAGGACTCCTCTGAGGAGGAGTCAGTGACGGTGGTTTGCCTGATGGTGGTGGTGTGGCTACTAGAGCGCTGTCGGTGGACAGGAATAGCATCTACGGCAACACACGCTAGCCATTGGGGTCAAGTCCGAAGACGACGGCCATGGCTCGGCTTGGGAAGATCACCCCTCATGGTGGTGATTTCAAAGGTGAATGGGACATTTTTTCCATAACTAACCTTGTTCTCTGTTCTTCCTCACTTGATTGCAAGATAATATGTTTCTAGAAAAACAAGATAGAATTAGACCAAGACAAAACTTTCTGTGAGTAGAAAAATAGAATTGATCTATATTCTTCTTTGCAAATTATCCGAAGGAAAATGTAGAGTTCCTGTTCTTCGCTGAAATTCTTGTAGAATTGCTCTTATGAAGAGACTACATGCATGATAACGTGTTAGAAAGTATAAAAAGCATAGAGTCAAAGCTGAACACAATAGAGTGAAATCCTTCTCATTTCTTATTGATCTTAGTACCCTTTTATAGGGGATTACATGTAACTGAAAATTACAAATGGCTGATTATTATGTGCATAACTATAGCTATAATAAGCATATAATTAGCTTTATTTTCAGCCCTCCATAATTCTCCATTGTTGCATATTATCATGGGGGTTACAAGATGATTATGGCACCACATTTGATGAGATCAAATAACCACAATTATTTACATTGTAACGATGTGGATCACATGACCACTGTTCAGACACTTCTAGCAGTAGCTTCTGCTCGTCTTTGGAACATATCACAACTTGATGTCAAGAATGCATTTCGCAACGGGGACTTGCATGAACAGGTCTACATGCGGCCACCTCAAGGCTACTCAGTCCCTGAGGGTATGGTTTGTTGACTTTGACGCTCTCTTTATAGGCTCAAGTAGGCCGCTCGTGCATTGTTTCGGCGGTTTTCTTCTCTCATCACAAAAGATGGTTTCTCTGCTAGTGCTCATGATCCTACACTTATTTTTCATACCTCGCCTCGTGGCCACACCATCCAACTTCTCTATGTTGAGGACATGATAATTACACGTGATGATACCAATTTTATTGCCTTTGTTAAAGAGCGTCTCAAGCAACGGTACAGCATAAATGATGTCGACCTCAACGCCGCTGAAAACCCATTGAACAACAATTACAGTGGCTTACAGGCACTCGCCTTCACCGATGCCAATGTCAGTGTCACCGTTGGGCATGTTGCTCCTCCCGAAAACACCTCCTCCGTCACTTCTATTAACAATGACGTCAGACGCTACGGTCTTCCTGACCCATTGGATAACAACTACGGCGGCTGGCAGGCGCTTGCCTTCACCGGTGGCCAGCTGAATCCTGTCAGTGGCTACAGCGCCTGTGGGCATAATGTTGCTTCCCTGGCGACCTCCTCTGTCGCCGCCATGAAATATGTCGCTCAGCTTTGGGCTCCTCTGTTGTACAATCCCCAGAAGCAGCAGCAGCAGCAGTTCAGCCAGATGCAGGTGCCACAGCCGCAGCAAGAGTTGAATCACCAGCAGACAATCGGTGCAGCTGCAACTCCATTAATGGAGGGAGAAGCTTCGTGGAATGCAGCTCCAATGGAGGGAGGAGCATTGTGGAATGATCAAAGGATGATGGGTGTAGCTGCAGCTCCAATGGAGGAAGCATTTGATAATTTTGTTCCTTTTGGTGAAGCAACTCATAGGTTTGCTTCTGCAAGTGGATCGGGTTATTATCAGCACGAGCAGGGAATTAGTAATGATGTTCCTGCAGAGCCGTGGATGATGAACAAAAACTTGTTCTGAGCATTGAGGCAGCTATTTACAAATATAGGATGAATGTGGTGATTTAATTAGCCTACAATTAAAATACCACAACAAACATATCTATGTTGTTCAAGCTAAGACAGTATACGTGCCTCAACAGATATTAGCTATAGTAGTACGTCCCCGTGTTGCCATATGTTGGGGAGATAATAATTCATTTGGTTGTGTTAATAACAAAGCACCTATCTAGTTTAGGAAGTTTGAGGAGACTTTTCGTGTGGCCGGTAACTTTGGCATGATCATAACTCCCATAGCTTAAACTATTCAAAAGGATGTGAACTTCGAGCATAGGAATACATAGCTCACCGATGCGCTACGACTCTGCTCTCTAGCACTGACACACTAATCCAAAGTGAACGGTATCATGGGACATGTGAGATATCAATACCTGACGGACTATGTCTTTCCATTTCTCAAGCTTACCTTTGTTAAAAACAAACATAAGTCCTAGGCATCATATCTAAAATGTACACCAAAATTCTTCATCAGATCAAAAGGGAGAATTCCGAGTAAGAATCCTGCAAACAACTTAAAAGAACTTCTTAACTATGAACATAACAACCGATTACGGTTGATCAAGCGAGTACTTTATTGCTAAATAGATTAAGTAAACACGTTATTCTAAATAGTATGTAATCAGAAAGATATAATATCCTTAATGAACCTGCCCGCTCCTTTGTAACTCAAACAATCACTGGACTCGACTCAAATCCTGACGAAGTATCCTCCTATTCTCCAAACTAGAGTTCACTGCTGCAGAACACCTCAAAGGTGTCAGCTTGAAACACCCCATGGGTGACAGTTTTAGCAGCCGGCACCTATGTAGCGGCCCCTTTCGGAAGGACTCATTGACGGCGTTGAAAAAGAAATATTACATAGCTAGGTCGATTATTAAAATTATGTCCTAACTAATCTAAGAAAGCCTGAAACAAGAAAAAAATAAGAGATTTTAAGGGGGAAATTGAGATTTTAAGAGAGAGAGAGAATATAGATCCGAAATAGAGATAAACAAGAGGCTTCTAATATCTTAATGTAGAGAGAAATGGAGAGAGATTATTGATAAACTAACCACCGGTAGACCTCAAACACAGATTGTGGAGAATGGACTCAAAACATCTCCCTTTATAGCTTGGTTGAACAAAGATAGAAGTGCCCTATGTTTTGCTCGACCAGCTCAAGGTGGGTGATGAACAATATTGTGGAGAACATAGGTATCGGGTATCTACTTGAACCATCATAAGCCCACTAACAGAGAGTACTCTAGATGGTTGATAAAAGGAAGGCAAAGAAGTCCGACCCATCGATGCCTTGTTTCCCACGGCGCAATCCAGAGGATAAGGCATATCTCGAGTTATAGATAGACTCGTAGTTCATATATGTAAAGAGATAAATCTCCCGGCTGGGCCTTGCCTTATATCCCACGGTAGTCGGCCAGGTAGATATTGTAACAAATAAGGAAACCCTAAGCTGCCTAGGGCTAGGACTCCTATATGGCTCGGCCTTCCCTCCCTATATAAGAAGGGGCCGAGGACTTCGAAATACAATACATCATACACCAAATTCAATCATACAAACTCGGCGGAATACTTCCTCCGGACTGGATTAGGGTTATTACTCCATTGGATGGCCTAAACCAGTATAAATCTCAGTGTTCCGTCACCATCTAGCTTTTGTGTTCATGCGTAGCCCCATAAAGTTTATTGCCGGGACAAAACACCGACAGTTGGCGCGCTAGGTAGGGGTTATTTCCGAATCACTCGACAAGAAGTTAGATGGCATCTTCGTCGACACCAGCACTCGCCGGATCAATCGTCCCTCCGGGGACCGAACTCCGATACGGGTCCTTCAGCTTCGTCGCCGACTCCAACTATGAACTTAGGACCCGGGCTGAGGTCATCAGCCCACCTAAGGCCTTCACCCTTCCAATGGGGCCCCCCAACGTCGGCAAGCAGACCACCCATCTTCTGACTCGCATGATCTCCAAAGTTGACGATGGCAAAATCAAGATCACGGCGTGCTACCAACCCGTGCCGAAGAAGCAGCGTCGATTAGCACGGCGTCATGCGTCACGTAGATCCAGAAGCATGCCGAAGGAGATGGAGATGCCGGAACCAGCTTTGGCTCCGACTCAGCCGCTGGCTGTAGCACTCAAGCCGACTCTGACTCCGGTCATTGATCTAGAGCCGACTCCGACCCAGCCTCAGCAACCAGGGTCTACATCGATTCAGATTAAGCCCTCTGAGACCACTCCAATTCGAAGGCCTCAAAGTCCAGTCTTCAAGATATCAAACAAATCTGAAGCCTTCCGTCTCTATGGAGAACTCGCACAGGAGCCGAGAGAGTCTTTTGATAGATTCACTCGGCGTGTCCTATGAGCACTCGAATAAGTCAAGCCTGTTTCAGATCAGTTGGCTTTGTCCATCTTCTATCACGGCCTCAGAAACCATGATATCATCCGAGTATGGCACCGTTTCGAGCCTAAGAGCATCAAGGACTTGATGCAGCTGGCCAACATCCATGGAGCACCATGAATTCAATACTTGGAGTCCAGGAAGGAGGACAGCCTCATCACTTTCATGCGGAAAAATTTGCAGGAGAACGCAGATCTTCAGAACCGTGAACGCACGGAGGCATACAAGCAGCGGAGGGAACAAGCTTAAACGCTAACAACCTCCAGCGCTGAGTGAAAGATACCAGTCACCACTCCGCAAGAAGGTTTAGCAGCAAAAGGAGAAGGACCCCAACAAGCATTGACCCCTAACCAAGAGTTGGCTCAACTATTGCAATACTACAACAGGAACCCCTTTAGCAACAAATATATGTGTTGCTAGAAGTCGAAATAAGCGCTGCAAGGCCCTACAGCAACACTTTCAGTATGCGTTGCCTATGCTAGCGTTGCTAGGGTACCAACACATCCTCATGTATTGGTGAAAGTAGAAATAAGTGTTGCAAGGTTGCAATGAATAGCATCATATATAGCTCTTCTGACATATCACTGTTATGTTTTCCATTCATACTATGTATTTCCAGTTCTAATAATAATTGACATCAACCATGTATTATAAGCTTGAAATCACACCATTGGAAAATTAAGATCAAGCACTGATTTCATTCATAAATAGGAATGATATCTCATTTACATGTACAGTAATACTACAAAATGCCTTCTGCATTGTCAAACTAACACATCAGCTGCAATGCTACATTGAATCATAAAAAAAGATCAAATGGATCAATCTGAAATTTCTCCTAACGACCACATCTTGATATGATCACTAATTTCTTGTAGCTTCTCATCTCGAGATCAACATTAGTTCCTTGTACGTAGCTAGGTATCTGAATTGACAAAAAATATAAAAAGATTAATTCAATCACGGGATTAATTCACTATGAAAACTGACATAGATCCTGCTGCAGAAATGTATGAATTCAGAATGCAAATAATTGAGAGCTGAGAATGTTAGAAATGGGTGCAGTTCATAGTTCTTGTCATTCAATTACAGAAATCATGAATAAGCGTTATATCTACTGGTTAGAGTGAAACACACTATAATGTTATGAAAAGCCCCACAATCTGAATGGTGAGTGATCTATAATTGTTTACGATTAATATGAATTGTTTGGTGACAACATGAATAAAAATGCATGGTTCAGCACATTACCATCCAATATTGCTCTGTTCCCTGAGAAAGCACGATGCACAAACTAGAATTTTCAGAAGATACCCTACAAAAAGATGTCAATTTGTTGGCATTTAATTTTGACCCTGTTAAAGAAGAATAAGGAAGAAAAAAATGGACATACATGACAAAGAAAATCCAAATCATGACACTAAAATTAATCATTCCTTGATAAAGTTCTGGTTATATTAACTTTGTTCAGAAAAATAGCAGTCCCAATTACAGAGTACACAAATAACAATTACAGAGTACACTAATACTGAAGGTACAGACCTGCACACTTAACATCAAAACAGATTGTTAAAGAAAAAAGGTACAAGTCATGTGAGCTCTTATTTGGACTTAGCAATCAACAGTTATGTATCAGTCAAATATTTCAGTTAACTGCAGATACTGACCTGAAAGCATTGGTCGTTTGGGTACAGCTACTTAAAAAAGCAGCAGCTGGGATCAAGGCTTCTGCAACCATCACACAGCTTAGGCATCATTCTTTAGATCCTCCATAAGTTTAGCTTTACAGACATGGCATGACAAACACGGTGAGGCAAATCTCCAAACTCTACCAGGTGAAGAAAAGAAGTTACATATTAAACATTAAAATTATGCATTGTAAACAGTGACAGAGGTGCTTCGTTGATGTTATTGAGGTTCCCCTCATACACAAAGCTTAATTGCAAATCTTGGCATAGTAAACTGGCCGGCTACTATTGGAACTCTAGTAGTAATATCTAATCTACAATGATTTAAGTATCAGTTCACATTGTACTAAGTTACGAGTTTTCTAATTGAAAATCAATCCACAGCCACACAGCGATTAATACATAATAGGAATTAAGAACAGAAGTTACAGTACATATTACCAGGTCAGCAATATGGAGGTGGCCGGAGTCAGAGCACGAATTAGAGATCCAGCTGACGAGCATCGTCTCCATAGGGGTCTTCTCAAAGTCTATGACGCGCCGCCGCCGCCGCCGCCGGCGGCGGAGTTGGGCTGGTCCGGCTGGATGTTGTCTCAGTGCTAGCGGATCAGATGCATGTCAAAGTGGGGGAAGCCCGAGCGACGACGACTCGACGAGGCAGCGGAGACATCGATAGATCGGCAGTATGGACGAGGATGACGGGGAGTTATTTCGATCCGGATTTTGTGGAGAGTGGAGACCGGGAGTTCGATGTGATGGGGGTGATTGGGTACTTGGGCCTTTTCTTTTGACTTAGCGTGTGAGACGTAGGACCTGTCCATGGTAGCAACGATTATTGTTCCGTTGCAGGCTATCTGTTGCTAAAGAGGGGTTCCTCTTGTAGTCAACTGTGCAAGGGGTGGAAGAATCATTTCATTTTTATCTTCGGCGCTTCAACGCGGTCATGGAGGACAAACCAGCTATAACCTATAACAAAGCTATGGATGCATTCTTCAAAGGATGCAGAGA
>CM002484.1:10008831-10022120 GCA_000325765.3 Leersia perrieri
ACACCCCGAAGAACTCGTAGCCGCAACCGACCGTTTCAGTCATCAGCGCCGCTGCAAGATTTCTGACTACGAGCAAGTGCTGGCCGAGAAGTGCCCGTACCATCCTAATGGTAATCACTCGGCAAAAGATTGTTATATGCTCAAGAAATACATTGAAGAACAGGTCAAAGGGTTGAAGCCGGCAGATGTACCAGAGGGCTCGGGAAAGGACACGGGCAAGGAAAAGGATGACGAAGACGTTCCTCCCGGTTTTCAACTCTCAATCCAGCAACTCAACTATATCTTCGGCGGCCCTCACGGCTACGAGCCCAAGCGCAAGTAGAAGCTTACGGATCATGAAATCAACATGGCTACCCCAAGTGTGCCCAATTATCTTCGCTGGTCAGAAGTCTCGATCACGTTTGATCGCACTGATCACCCAGACAGAGTGGTGCACCCGGGGCGATATCCACTGGTGCTTGATCCTTTGGTACTCGGAACTCACCTCAAGCGCGTTTTTATCGACGGAGGCAACGTGCTCAACATTATCTTGGCCAAAACCTTCGATGCCATGAAGATTTTGAGGTCTGAACTCAATCCAAGTTATGCCCCTTTCCATGGAGTTATCCCTGGGCTGTCGGCGACACCACTCGGACAAATCTCACTCCCATTCACATTCGGGACAGAGGCCAACTTCAGAACAGAGAATATCAGCTTTGAGGTTGCAGACCTCGACACGGCGTACCACGCTATCCTCGAACACCCCGCGCTGTCCAAGTTCATGGCAGTCTCACACTATACATACATGATGATGAAGATGTCAGGCCCGCATGGAGTAATCTCCCTAGACAGCGACATACGCCAGGCATTTACCTGCGATAGGGAGAGCTGCGACATCGCCCAAGAATGCGACATCACCAAGGAACGTGACGAAATCAGCCAGCAAGCAACCGAGGTGGTAAAGGAGCTATGCCGAGTCCTAAGGTGTCGAAGATGGGAGTCGGCGAAGTTAGGACTAAGAAAATTCCTCTCACCCTCGATGACCCGGCTAAAACGGCTGTCATTGAGGCTGATTTAGATTGTAAATAGGAAAGCAAGCTCATCACCTTCCTTGAAAGAAATAAAGATATTTTTGCGTGGAAACCATCTGATATGTCTGGAATCCCACGGGAGGTGATTGAGCACACTTTGCAAGTTAAGACTGATGTAAAACTGGTCAAACAACGATTGCGTCGGTTTGCTGCTGATCATCGAGAGGCTATTAAAGATGAGATCAAAAAGTTATTGCTTGCTGGTTTCATCAAAGAGGTGCTTCATCCCGAGTGGTTGGCCAACCTAGTTCTCGTCCAGAAAAAGACGGGACAATGGAGGATGTGTGTTTACTACATGGATCTTAATAAAGCTGTCCAAAAGACCTCTTTGGATTACCATGGATCGATCAGGTGGTAGATTCTACAACGGGTTGTGATTTGTCGAGTTTTCTTGACTGTTACTCAGGGTACCACCAGATCAGTTTAAAGGAGGAGGATTGCTTGAAGACTTCCTTCATTACATCGTTTGGGGCTTATTGCTACATCACTATGCCTTTTGGGTTGAAGAACGCAGGAGCCATGTATCAACGGATGATCCAGAAATGTTTTTAAACACAAATCGAGCGCAATGTGGAAGCTTACGTCGACGATGTTGTCGTCAAGACTCAGCAGAAGGATGACTTGATTGCTGACTTAGAAGAGACAATTGCTTTTGTACCACGAGAAGTTCGTGTTCGGAGTACCATCAGGAAAGTTGCTAGGATTTATGGTTTCACATAGAGGAATTGATGCCAACCCTGAAAAAATCAAGGCATTTCTGGATATGGAGCCACCGAGTGATTTGACAAAGGTACAAAAGCTGACGGCGTGCATGGCTGCTCTTAGCCGATTCATTTCTTGGCTAGGGGAGCGTGGTCTGCCTTTTTTCAAACTACAAAAGAAGGCCGACAAGTTCGAGTGGACATCAGAAGCTCAGGAGGCCTTCATCAGTTTCAAGAAGTTCCTAACAACTGCGCTAACGCTCGCCTCCCCAACACCACAAGAACCCTTGCTGTTGTACGTTTCTGCAATGCCTCAAGTAGTCAGTTTGGTGTTGGTGGTCGAAAGAGATGAAGAGGGTCATACCCATAAGGTTCAACGACCAGTCTACTTCGTCAGCGAAGTGTTGGGTGATTGAAAGACTCGCTATCCACCAATTCAGAAGCTACTTTATGGAGTGCTCATAACAGTGAGGAAGTTGGTACACTATTTCCAGTCGCACCCAGTTTCAGTCGTTACCTCTTTTCGCTTGGGGAACGTGCTGCACAATCGTGAGGCTACTGGCCGGATTGCGAAGTGGGCCATGGAGTTTATGCCTTTTGACTTAACCTTCAAGTCGAAGGTTTCAATCAAATCACAGGCGTTGGCCGACTTCATTGCCGAGTGGACTGAGGCTCAGACGATTACCTCAGCCAAAGATCTGGAACATTGGATGATGTACTTCGATGGATCGTTGTGTGTCTCTGGAGCAGGAGCTGGAGTGGTTCTCGTTTCTCCGAAGAAAGAGAGATTCAGATATGTGCAGCAGATACTGTTCAACGCATCACACAATGATGCCGAGTACGAAGCCTTGATTCATGGGTTGAGATTAGCAATATCTCTGAATATCAAGCGTGTTTTTGTATATGGTGATTCATTTTTGGTGGTTAATCAAGTCATGAAGGAATGAAATTGCCAGGATGAGAACATAGCAGCCTATTGCCAAGAAGTACACCGACTAGAGGGGAAATTTGAGGAGCTCGAATTGAGTCATATTCTTCGCGATCATAATGAAGCAGCCGATTACTTAGCTAATCTGGGCTCTCATCGACAGCCAGTTCCTGATGATTATTCATTGAATACCTTCATGAGCCGACTATCAAGAACAAAGAGCAGGTGGCCAAATCATTGGAGCAACCGGCTCCCGAGTCCTCTGAGAATCCGACTATCGAGCAGCTAGGCCAATCAGTTATAGCTTATCTCCAGGATGACTGGAGGAACTCGATTTTTCGCTTCCTATCAGAGGATGAATTGCCATCTGACAAGGCTGAAGCTAAGAAGATTAAGCGAAAGAGTAGGGCTTATACCATTCACAATGGTGAACTGATGAAGAAGGCGGCTAACGGGGTACTCATGAGGTGCAGCAGCATTGACGAAGGACGTCAGATTTCACACGAGATTCATTCGGGCATATGTGACAACCATGCTGGGTCAAAGACTATAGTAGGAAAAGCTTTTTGTCAAGGATTTTACTGGCCAACCGCTGTTAATGATGTAGAGAAGGTGGTCAGGACATGTGAAGGCTGTCAGTTTTTTGGGCGACAAATTTATGTTCCAGTTCAAGAACTGCAAACAATCCCATTATCTTGGCCTTATGCAGTTTGGGGGCTAGATTTAGTTGGCCCTTTCAGAAAAGCCCCGGGTGGATTCACTCATCTTTTTGTGACAGTAGACAAATTCACAAAGTGGATTGAAGCAAAACTAGTGCCTAAGATTACGGCTCAACGAGCTAAAGATTTCATCCTCAATATTATCTATCGTTTTGGCATACCCAACAGGATAATAACTGACAATGGCACTCAGTTTACAAGTGATCTCTTTAAAGACTTTTGCAACGAGTTCGGGATCAAGATTTGTTTTGCCTCTGTGGCACACCCACGTAGCAATGGGCAAGTTGAGCGAGCTAATGACATGATTCTTCAGGGAATTAAGCCAAGGATATTTAATCGACTCAAGTCTTATGCAGGCAAATGGGTGCAAGAGTTGCCGTCAGTCTTGTGGTCCTTAAGGACCATGCCGGGTCGAGCAACGGGATGTACACCGTTTTTCCTTGTTTATGGCTCGAAGGTTGTGTTGCCGCCTGAAGTTACACACAGGTCTTTACGAGTTCAAGATTATGACGAGAGTAGTTCTAAAGAAAACAAACTGGATCATGTTGACCGACTGGAGAAAGCACGCGATATCGCAGTACATCAGTCGGCCAAGTACCTACAAAGCCTACGTCGTTATTATAATTGCAATGTGCGTGGTCGAGCATTTCTGGTGGGTGATTTAGTCTTGAGAAAAATTCAAACTACCCAGAACAGACACAAGCTATCTCCAATCTGGGAGGGCCCGTTCATCATTGCTGAAGTAACAAGGCCGGGTGCTTATTGTCTCCAATGTGAAAATGGCTCTTTGGTAGACAACTCTTGGAATATAGAGCAGCCACGTCCCTTCTACACTTAGTATTTTCATTCTTTTCCCTGATGACGGCCTGCGTCGAGTTCCTTTGTTCCTCGAGTAGCCAGTCGGGGGCTATGTGTATCATATATATTTTGTCTTCAATAAAGTCAGGTTTTTCATGACTAATTATGAAGCTCTAATTAATGATGTTCTTGTTTGGTACATAAAGGGGCTTTGATTGCTTCAGCCGGGTTCCTGTACTCAAGATCTAGTCAGGATGTGTGTTTAAATATAAGGCATAACAAAAAGATCTTTGCCGATTCATGTTATTTAAAATCACTCTCCACATCAAGCGTACTTGGTGATGCCACACTTACAATTCTGTGAAACTCTATGGCAACATGTGTACTTGGTGATGAAACACTTACACTTCCTTAACTCCACGGTAAACATACACAAACCAAAACTGCAATGCTAAGGTCGCATAAATGTCTTTTACTGCAAGAGCAGTCACCATTTAATAAGCTTAATATGTAGTCCAATACCTACTATCTAGTATAAATCAGCAACAGAAGACTGACACGCAGGTAGACGGCTGGGATTCCATCGTTTTATAAAACTAGCCAATACATAGCAGAAATGAACATCACAAGAAATACAAAAGTTTTCAGCACATAAAGGGGCACCTGCGGACAAGTGTTAAAAAATCATCTGACAACATATGACACACCTGATACCCTGGCTTGGCACTTAAAAAAAGGGGGGATGTTGCAAAGTGAGCTTAGCTCAATTAGTTAAGATACCTAGTGGCGAAACCTGTCCACCCAGATTCAAATCCTAGATTTGACATGGTTTCTCACATTTATGGGTAATATTCTTTCAGTGGTTGGCAACGTACTCGTCAAAAGCTTGGCGTCTGTGGTGACTTCGTCAATCTCAAGATATGCCGGCCCAGTCTTTGGAGATGCTCATAGAGGTAGAGTGTGTGCGTTCATAGAGGTTAGTGTGCGCGTGTGTGTGGGCACCTGCGTTTGTACTATGTTTCTCAAAACAAAAATGGGGACATTCTCTGTTAGGAATGCTTATAAACTGGCATGGAGACTATCAGGGATGAACAGAGTGGAGTCCTCATTGAGTACGGAAAAGAGAACGATATGGAATAACATATGGCAGGCAGATGTATAGCCCAAGGTAAAAATCATTGCGTGCAGATTGGCTCAGGTCGGATTAGCCACATGGGATAACAAAGCCGAAAAAAAGATTGAACAAAGAGTACATACTCCATCTACGGAATGAACAAGGAGAATGGATACCATGCTGCGGAATGAACGAGGAGAATGGATACCATGCTACGGCGGAGTGTACGAAGGTTGCGGCTTTACGCCATGCAATCAGTGCAGAATGGTTACTCCCGGATGAAAGCAAGTTTGCTATGACTGGGCAGGAATGGCTACTTGTTCTACTGGATAACTCAACTAGCATGGAGAAGGCGCCCGTCTTGTGCATACTACGGAGAGCTTGGCATGTTAGGAATGATATGATCCAGATGTGTTTGTCGTCCTGAATCAGTCAAGTTGGGTAGGCTGCAGTTGAGACCAGTTGTCCAAATTCAAGTCTAAGTTGATCCGGTTGCAGAAGAGACGGATTGCTTCAACGAATATCAGATCGAGTCAACAATAAGATTAAGGGGGTGATTGCTAGAGTTAATCTTATTGTTAGTATTTAATTAGAATATGTATTTGGAAAGGAATCCAAATATAAATATATTAGTTACTGGGTTACGTACGTGCACATGTCAATATGGAGTCTATATATGGCATGCGTATGTACTATTGGTAGGTTGAGTTATGTATTGTTTACGTATAGGAGTTTGAGTCGTACATGCATACATGTACGTGAGTCAGAGTCCTGGCATTAGAGGGTTTGATTATCAGACCTATTTAAGGCCAAGCATATTTGTAATCAAAAGAACCGTGAGTTGAGATTAGAAGAAATATAAACGCAGCGAAAGTTGTGCCTCGCCGGAGAGATTTTTTTTTTGTCGAAAAAAAATTTCCGATTTGCTTTCAACAATAGGTATCAGAGCGAAGTTTAATATCGACAAGATGTAGAAGCTCATGATCTACGTAGGGCTCTAGTGCTGCATTGAGGAGCTGCAGTATCAATCAAAAAGATGGCATCATGGTTGACGGCATAAGGTTATGATTACGTCCAATAATAGAAGCAAGATGATGATCGATAGCATGGCATCATGTTGTGATAAGGTGATATATTGGTGCAACGGAAAGTTGACAAGGCAAAGTAGCGGAGATGAGTACAATGCGTTGATGAGTTGTGTACACCGTCTTGTGTTTAGCAGATGTGTCCTAGGATGTTGAGGAGATGAGTTCTCCATCCTAAGTAGGGGGTGCAGGGTGTTGAGGAGATGAGTTCGCCATCCTGAGTAGGGGTACAGGGCGTTGAGGAGATGTGTTCGTCATCCTGGGTCAGTCAAGTTGGGCAAGCTGCAGTTGATACCAGTTGTCCAAATTCAAGTCAAGTTGATCCAGTCGCAGAAGAGACCGATTGCTTTAACAAGTATCCGATCGAGTCGACAACAAGATTAAGGGGGTGATTGTTAGAGTTAATCTTGTTGTTAGTATTAAATTAGGATTACATGAAAAAGAGTCCAAATATGTTAGCAGTTCGGTCACGTATATGCATATGCATGTCAGGAAGTTTGGCATGTGTACGTACTGGTTTTGGTAGTTAAGAGTCTTAGTTAGTTAGTTAATCTTGTCCGGTAAGGAAAGCAAATATGCTGGGTATATATACGTACACATGTAATCAGTGTTTTGTGTGACATTAAAAGGAGAATAGATCGACGCAAGTTGTGTCCGTCGGCTGAATTTTTTTGTTATTTAGTTCTGTTGTTTCCTTGTGATTGTTTGATCCTGGTGAAGTTCCAACAATAACAATGTACTGTTTCCAGTCCGATAACAGGACGATGATCAGAAAGACAAGGGACTATTAACATATGGAGAACCAACTGATAGAACCCAGACTCGATCAAGGCATCCTTGAGAGCCAACTGACAGAACCCAGACTCAAGGCATCAAACAAGGAGATCGTTAGGGAGCTGCACCGGAAGGCGCCGCAGAGGTGAATGTCGATGTGGAATCTAGAGAGGAATCAGGCGATGCAAACATCATCATCATGATCACGGACAGTAAGGGGCTGGTGTTGTTGGAAGTGTTGATGGTTGTTAAATCCCATTTCCGAACATCAATATTCTTGATTAATAAAGGAAACTACCATTTCTTACAAGCGTATGGTTTTAGACTAATAAAGTTTCACATGCACCAAGAGAATATTGATCATGCAGGAAATATACATCAAAGTGAATAAGAAATGGAGCCGACATGCGAAGAAACACATATCCAGTCAATCAGACAAGTTTGCAGATTGGAGGGCCCATAAGTCAGTGCAAAATGACTTACTTCGAGTCAATCCACTATGCATGGCCATAAGGGCCCACATGTCAGCCTCCAAGAGAAAGGCGGTGCCAGGGGGTTCGGCCAAACCCTGGCTGACACCCCTTAGACTGATACTCCATGTGGCGCTTGCTCACTGGCTCTTAATGGATGTTGTGGGAGTTACCGACCTCCTAACTGCCAAGTGCCATAAGAACAATCATTAGAAGGCTATAAATCGAGGGTCTCAAGGAGCAATTCAGTTCCTCTATATTATTTATTTATGCAGTTGGGCATTGGAATATCCTTTTTCTTCAAGTAGTGACCTTGGAGATTCGGGTAATCTACTCTTCTCTTTTTTTATTGACTATGACTACATTAATATAATTTTGCTCTTTATCCAGTTTATCTCATTCATATAATTTCATGATTAGTATATATAGTTCATATAATACAAGACCTAGGTTCCATGATCAATATTATATTATGTCTAGGATATATGAATATTTCCCACTTTTCTAACCCTAGGAACCTTGTATGAATAGTGGAGAGGGCAGTAATAACTTTGCATTTTGATGAGCATATGAAGATTTTCATATGTTTTTGAATTTTTCCTTGCACTTTCATAATAGGATCATTTGCGAACAAGTCACTGTTTGAATTTTAAGAAATAAATGATTCAACCAAAAACCCTCTAGCGGCGCTACCTTGCTAGTAGCATGGGTTTACACACATCATGCTGATGTGAGCTTAAATGTTGAGAAATATAACGGTTATGTCGTGAATAGTGAATTGGGTACCTTCGGTTTCACGAGGCACGCAAGGCATGATTAATACTTCGCGTCACGTGGTATTATACATACTCTACAAAGTTACATCTAACCGGTTAGCCGCGCGAGCTGCATATTGGGTGGTCTGGAGTATACATTTGGGATACTTGATGATTTGAAATGGTTTGAAAGGATGCCTTGAAATGATGAGGTGTTGACGTTTATATTTACGTTGTATTATGGACTTACTGCCAACAAGGGCAGCGGGTCACCGTATTGTTATTACTTTGATGAATGCCTTGTTCAATGTTTTGCAAATACTATGATGATGCCTGGATGCCTTTTGACAAAGTTTGCCAAATTCAAAACTTGCTTTATGCTAAATGACCTATACACCACTATGCATTCTTTGATATCTCTCTACATATAGGTAGAATTGTTATTGCCAGTGAATTATTTTGGTAATGTACTGAGTTGGCTTGCTACTCTTTTATGTCTTGTTAGCCTTGAGTGCAGGTGAGGGGTACCTTGCTGATGAGTGCCCCTCTGGGGATGATGACTTTTACCATGATGGTCCTAACTAGGGTCTACCCTAGTGGGAAAATCTTGTGGGGCATTTTGGGTAGCCAAGATTTCATGGAGCATAAGGTATTGAATCTATTTGGCCGGTCGGGTGCTATCCGAAGTAACGACTTATGTACTTAACTTATGCTTACGCTTAGAACCATACTACTACTTGTGATCTATTGGCTTTGATGAAAGTGTCAGACTTGTTCTATCCTAGGGATAGTTCAACATGACTATGGGTTCAAAAGACCATTGCGGGATTACGCTCGAGTTCGAGTCCCATGAGACGTGTATCGTGTTTGGTCACTGCCAGCGAGTGGTTTGATGGCCACGTTTGGTAGTGCACTGGCAAGTTATCCAAGTTGATTGTCTTGTCGATTCTTTTTCCGGGCATTTACAATTGTCACGTTGAAAGGGTACTCGGATATCGCCGTGGTTGCGTGAGGTCGAGTGGCTATTATGCGTGTATGGATCCCGCTCGACAAATATCGCAAAGGTCCCTAATCGAGTCGCCACCAACTCTACAATTGTGGTGTCCAAAAATATTTAGTTTACCTCTTTCATATGTAAATGATATGATTAGGCTAGTGAATCTACTGAATAATCTTAATTGACTGCTCTAGTCCTAACCAGTTCGTCAGAAAGGTGAGGGTCTGATGGGGATTAGATGTATTATTTATTTCTATAAGCATGGTGCTTAAATTAATATATATCATTGAATGCAGGTGTACCCCACGGAATTGTTATAGACAGCGGGTCGTGATAGCCCCATCATCCTTGTATTCCTCCATGTCTGAGAATGACTGTAAGAGTTTAAATTGCCATAACTAGTTGGCAGACTAGCAAGGGTTCGGCCTCTTGTAGTGCCGGGTGCACAGAAGTAAGTCCTAATTGTTTAACTCGTATAATGAACTAAGTATATACTAAAATACTGAGTATAGAAGTACATAAGCAAACAAGTATAGTTTATTCGTTTGTACTATTCTACTAGTCTAGAGGTTTACTTTAATTAGAGAGAATGAATCCTTGAGTGTCCACTACTTGAACTCTATGATTATGTTACCCCTGGTAAGACTATGTTCATTTCTGTCCTACGTGTAATTAGAATATAAATCCCAATAATATTTTATCTCCTTCCGTGCGGACATATTAATACAATACCCGACCTATGGGTGAGGTGCTCACCGGCGTCGAAGCCTTTCATTGGCCGCCAATTCGCCAAATTGGAAAAGGGGAAATGATCTAATACCTCTCATCTTCAAGCCCGACCCGAAATAAACATTAATGGTGCTTTAATTCATGAGAAGTAGATGGATTAAATCAGTCTGATTTTCGTCCTTCTCCAAGTCCGGCTGGTGAGCTCCTCCATGGCTTCTCCTCCTCTTACCGACCTATAAAAGGCGCCATCATAACTCCTTGGCCTCCTCTTGCTTGTGAGCTTGTCCACGCCTTCTTTCGGCTCCTCTCCCTCCCCATCGAGCTCCCCACACCGCCTTTCTCTCCTGCTGTTGGCGCGACTTCGGTGGCCGGTACAGCTTCGCCGGAGCAGTACCAAGGCGCGCTGCAGCCTCCTTCGGATTCGCCAGGACGACTTTGTCCTCGGCATCTGCTACCTCTTGTCGGAACTGCTGGAAACGCTGCTTCCGCGTGACCCCGAGGCCACCATCCACCATGCGCTTTTGGCCGCTCCTTGTCGGCAACCGAGTCCATGCCGGACCTCAGTGCGGCCACCGACGGCTTCGTCTCGGCTTCCTCTTCCCCGACGTCACCTCCTCCGCCCTCCCCAGCGTCAGCAACATTGTTGTCCCCGCAAATCCAAGTATATCCACCACCATTCGCCATCGGTCACCCCCTGCGCCTCACCAGAGCACTGCATGACCTCATTGCCACTGTCTATGGCCGTGGTTTGCCGTCCACTTCCTCATTGGCTCCTCCTCGGACCCCAAAGACCAAGGGAACCGGGTTCGTCACCATTGTCGCCCTCAAGTCCGGCCATTGTTCGCTGCTATTTGCAGATGCCTCAGGACTGTGCCATCGTCAATAGCACTGCATCGTCATGGTCATCCCTGGCCTCCTCGTTGCCAAGACCAGAAGATCGCCGGAGCTCCACCGCTGTTGTCAACCCGAGCCACTGTCCGTCTTCTTCCTCGTCACCAGCTACCACTACCGTCCTCTCATAGTCGTGTGTTTGTGGGTGAGACCCTCTTTGTTTCGTTTCTTCTGCCATGTCCTCACCGGAGTTGGGCCAGCCGTCACTCGCCTATGATGTCGTGCACTCACCTGCAGATGGCCACCATGCCACCCCAGCCCCGTGAACCAAGTTTGTGGTCCGAATCCACAGTGGACCATTGACTGGTCATGGTGCCCACGTGCTAGTGAGACATAGAGTCATATTAATGTTGGCTGGTCCCACTCGTTAGTGATCTATTTTCATTCGCTGACATCATATTAATGTTTTACAATAGAAAAATAATACAATAATAATGAAAATGCAATCTGAGCAACACCTAAACTTCAAATGCCCATATCTCAGCCGTTGAACTCCAAATTGACCCGTTCAAATCTCTAAAATTTTGTTAAAACCTAAATATTACAGTGGAGTCTTTTTCAAGTACAGTTATTGCTATTTCACTAGGGTTTTAGCCTAGTCTTTGTTCTCATGTAGATTTTTGTCGTTTCAGAAGTTCCCCGGATGAAGGAAAAGAAGGTTTGTGCATGTTTTCGAAGGAAGAAAGGCAAGTCATACCAAACCTTGAGCATGTTCAAACATTATATTATCTTTTAATTACAATTGCATTGCTTTTGAAAGTTACACCGTTCATGATGTTTTATTTAGTTACTATTCCTAAATTCTGTTGTTATGGCCATGTTATTCCTTTGATTGCCTCAATCTTGAGGAAACCTAGTAAAATAACATGACTAGTTAATCCCTACATGATGGAATGACTAGTACCTTAGGTTTATGCTTACCCTGCTTGAAATCAACTAAAATTTTTGCATCTTTTGTTGTGGTGATAACTGAATCTTTAGTAACCATTAATGGGGTAGTCAATGGATGGATGGGATAAAATGCTTTCTGAAAATCCAAGCATTGTGTTGGGGCTGGGCCAGGGGTGTCAATAGATGTTTGGCTGAATCGTCCGAGTTTGCAGCTGCAAAGCAATTTTCCATGCAACCAGAAGTTAATGGGATCTGACACAGCTGCTGCATAGTTCAGACTAGGGTAAGGGTGCCAGTGGGGAAGAGCAGAGGATAGCCAGAACAGTCAGATGCTCACAAAGCTGTTGCCTGGTACTCAGGATTCTGACGAGGTGTAAATGCTTTGCGCGCAGTATCCCTTATGCCTGGAAAGACTTTGTGGTTGGCTGTGGGATGACCTCCACCCGGGCATCAAGGTAGTGCAAGTACATGGAAACACAAGAGGGAACGACTTATGGGTTTAGAAGCGTACACCTCTGGCTAGATTATTAACCTGTTCGAGCAGCCATGTCAGAGGACATGGGAAAGTGGAGCAACAAGCCCAAGTTAGTTTTGTTTATAAAACCCTGGGATTGAAACAAGAATATGATGGTTTAGTAATAAGATCTGTTGATTGGTTTAGAGCAATGGTTTCATGGTGTAGAGCAACCGCCTAGATTAGGGCACTGTTCGCGGTTGTACACGAGCATAGATTTTCTGGATTATAATTTAATCTGATTCTAGTTAGACTCGGGCTTTAACAATGGCTTGCAAAACTCAAATTAACCCTATTATGCCACTCCTTTGACATTCCCTTAATTAACCCGCTATAGCTTTCTGAGGACTGTTGTAGCACTGAATCTTTCTCTGGCAAACTTCTCCAGTGAAGAACTAAGGTGAAGGAAGTCTCGTGAAGAGCCTAGAAGACGAAGTTCAAGTCCAGAAGGTGGAAGTCTATCTTAGACCCCTAGTTGAGTGGAACTGTGGAAGATGGAGTGTAGGCCAGCTTAGATCCGCTACTGCCATGTATACATGCACCATTATAATACCACAAACCAACATGCTACCTAAGGCTGGATGCCGAGCCATCTCGGCTCGTTATAGCTCATTAGCATCACGAGCTTACTCGGATCGGCTCGTTATGTTAACGAGCTAAAAGCTCAGCTCGGCTTGGCTCGTTCTCATTAAGCTCACAAGCCAAAGACAAATTGATGAGGACATCAATACTTTGGATGCAGCCACGCCACCAGAAGATCCAATTCAAGGTCCTATTACTCGCGCCCGTGCACGCCAACTTAAGAATCAGGTGAGTTCCTTTTTGAGTTCATATTTATCTTATGATTACCCTG
>CM002484.1:10040804-10053227 GCA_000325765.3 Leersia perrieri
TATAGGGTGCTCATTTTGTTTATTTAAGAATGATGTAGTCACGTTCGTATCCGACCCGGTCATGTCCTCGTCATAATGTCCGCAAGAGATGGTGCATGGTAAATGTTGTCCTCACACTCACACCTTTATCTTTTGATTGGCATGTTTGCCTATGTTTGTGACATCTTGTTTGATATTTGGCACTTTTTTTTTGACAATGGCACATAGTTATTAGACCTGAACTGGACCAGTGTTCTGACCAATATGAACTAGATATAATGCTCTAACTGAACCCGCTAGCAAATCTCAGTCCCCGAGTTTAGCACTTATGTATATATATCCTCTGTGAGTTCATCACTTCAACATTCACATGGTCTTAGAGTCCTATTTTTTTTTCTGCTAGTCATTCTAAAACTCTATACTTGTGACGGTATAAGTGGCTCACTAACAATTAAACCACATATGCGTTTGTGAATCAACTGCTCTTCAATCTACCAAAGTGCTTTTGTAAAGTATATATGTTCTTAAAATTGTCACATCTCTTTATGCATGTGCATTTTCTTAGACGAGTTTTCAAATTTTTCATGTCTAATAAAGCTTCAAACTGCAGGTATGATGTTGCTGCCTTTCTGTCCTACAGGCCATCCGAGTCAGGTGACCAGGTAAGGAACTATAATTTTTGTTAAATATATCGTATGTTACAAACCACACATTTTTTCCATTCTGTTGAAATCAATTTGCTAGCTATGAACATAAGTGATTTCATTCATCATTTATCACAGTGTGATTGCATACTCCAACATTTGTTTGATCTTTTTTGATATTGCTAGCTACCACAATATTTATGAATGCTGTAACATTATGGATATTGTGTATCTGCTATAACTAGCTTTAAATATGTATAAAAAAAATCATAGTGGGCTTTAATATATAATTGATCATTCCCTTTCGAGAAATAAAATTTATCATTTACAGCCTATATGAATATGTAGAATGACATTTTAAAACAATTATTTGCCAAAGATTATGTACTTGTGTTACTGTCTCGTTGTAATACAATTCTTTTTTACCGAAACCAGTGGGGGACGGCCCACGGTATTGGAAATTTTGTTCTTATTCGAGCCCGAAATCTGCTACCTCAGGAGAAGAACCCATGATCTAGATGTGCTACTTGAGCACGAAAAACCACTAGGCTACACCCCCTTTCTTTTATAAAAATCTTGTATGCAATTGTTTCAAAATCTAACAGAAAGTATTGTTTTTTTCAGAAAGTATGGGTTCACTTTTCTAGACTTCCAGCTGAGGAGGATGAATGGGTTGACGTCCACAAATGTGTGCGGAAGCGTTCTCTTCCATGTGCATCTAGCGAATGTTCTTGTATTCTTCCAGGGGATCTTATTCTCTGCTTTCAGGTTTTATCATCATTTATTTTGTCTTATTCTTTGCTTTCAGGTCTTTTCATCATTTATTTTTCTTTTACTTGTAGATACATATGTGTTGATACTACACATTTAATGTCTATTTGTTGAAGTAAGCATCACCCTATAGGTTACCGTTGCATGACAAACATCAGTTATGATCTAGCTGTCCGAACTACTATATGCTGGATATTAAAAAAATTGCAATCTTCAGTCTGCTCCATTGTTAGCCATAAAGGAAAAAAAAACCATTTTCTGTTACTTTACCTCTGTTTATCTAAAATGACCAGGAAATTGTTCCACTGATGGGTTGACGTCCACCAAAGCAGACCGACATGAAGACAATAAGATGAAAGAGGGTTAGATATTGTAGGAACATTCTCTTAAAGTTTAAAGGTTGTATGATTGTTAGGAACATCTGCTGCAATGTAAACTGATTAAAGTTTAAAGATTTTTGGGGATAAATTTCACCCTGGATATATGTGTTAATCATACAAGTTAATTTAATTGGTGTGCTGCACTTTGTTTACATGATGCATGTGACATAATGTTGATATATGTGTCAATCACACAAGTTAATAATGTTGGCAAAATGTGCATTTATGTGCAGCTGTTTACATAATATGACATAATGCTTGTAAAGGCTTCATAAGAGAACAATTATTTCTGCAAATCAAATTTAGTCCACATGAGAGGATATATAGATATAAAATAACTTGACTGGCAAGAAAAGACCATCCCCACCAGCTTTATGCTTAGAAGACACGTCAGCCAAAGGTTCATTTGCAGACCACATGGAGACATTACAATTTTCATATAAATCGTACCTCTATCAAGCATTAATTATATAGTCTGTAAGAAGGGCACGGAGAGTTATAACTGCAGAGGAGAGAATGTCGAAAACAAATTCATTGAGCAATATAGCTAGGTGGAGTTGATTCAAGTGAGGTGACGCAGTGATGAACTTTGATAACATAGGTCGGAGGTTGTATAATTTATGTTGACACACATTTTATTACATTTTCTAAAATATTTTTTGCTACCTATGAACTTAGAAAACTCCGTTTATCATCTACTGTCTTAGTGTAAATTGCAAACTCTCATTATTTCTTTTTTTAATGTTTCTAACACTTTATATATGAAACGTTCTACTGCAACTTATGGACAATGTGTATTTGTTGTATTTCCCCCTTGTCTAAAGTATTCACTCTAGAGATTAATAGTTTTTCTACCTTTCTGTTAGTTAAATAGAGGTGGTCTACTTAAGATTGGATGGCTCACATTTATTTGATCAACAGGAATACATCCAGACTCCAAACACTGCCAACTTATAGTCTAGTTTGAACTACTCGACGAGCTCTGCATGCGCAACTATGGTTCCTGATAATGTATTTGAACAATGGTTAAAAAGTTAAATTTTGATGCCCCCAATTATTTTCTGAATTGTATTTATTAGACAACGGGTATCACAGTCAGAGTTGTGCCTTCTCCTTTGATGTGACGGCCTTCTCCTTTCTAGTTCTGTTGCACAATACAAAATAAAGACCCAATCGGATGTCTGTCTAGTGCACATATGTGTGCTGATTAGGCCCAATGCAGATTGGGCTATAAAATTGTGTGGCAAATGATATGACAAGTCAACACCTGCGAAGTCACATTGTTTTGCCATCTAGGATCCATGTTATCACATGGCTGCACGTGGTGCTACCACAATGAATTGTGACATCTTAATTGGTGATGAGAAAACTCTGCTTCGCCGTAAACATCAGGTGACAATCAAATCTTTTTTACTTCAAAGCCATTTCATTATAAAGTAGTCACATACCTTTATTTGTGACAAATTTTTGGACCTTTGTCACTAAATGGAATCCTAGACCCATTAAGGTGTAACTTAAGAAATTCTTTGTTCCCCATCATCTCCGTCAAGTTCTACAAAATATCGTTAGTTTCCTATCAATTTTTGAAGATATTTGGTAGATTTATATTATTTTTTGCGGGGTTTGGTAGATTTATATTGCAGTGGCATATTTTATACACTCTTCATTTGTCTTACAAGTAATGGCATCATATTGAGGCATTTTAACCTACTAGGAGACAATTAATTTTTAAGAGGTTAATACTCAATAGAATGCACTCTCTTCGTTTCAAATTATCAAACATTTTGGCTTTGTTATCTGAATGCCCAATTTTAACCAAGTTTATAGAAAAACAAAACAAATACAATATAATAATATATTAAAATAATTGTGGATTTAGTGCAACAAATATGGTGTTGTAGATATTTATGTGTTTTTCAGTAAACTTCATTAAACTGAAGAAGATTGAAATGCAACAAAGCCAAAACGTCTTATTTTTAAATAAGTAATGAGATGAGTGAAATATGGCTAGTGCAGTAAAGATAAAACTGTTTCTCCCGAGAGTTCTTGAGTTCAAAAATTACTGAAATTACATTCATAACGGCTTGCCTGCTAATCGCTGTAATGCCTCTACTCTCCTGTTGACACATAAAAATGCCTCTAAAGAAATTTGACATAAAGGCATTTTACAAAATGCTACTTCACTTATAAATGCATTTCACCACAAGACATAATGTCTATATAATATTGTTGTAAAGGCATTTCAAGAAGTGCCTATAGTATAGAAAACATGTCCGTACAAGGTGATTTGTAATTTTGATAGTATCCTTGCACCATAATTAGAGTGTCAAGTTGAGGCTTACAAACTGGGCAACGGATCCTATGGAAACCAAGTTTGTGTGCAAACTATGAAAACTCCCATCACAACCCCTGGATCCCCATCCGAGGGCCAGATAGAGAGGTGGAAAATTTTAGCACTTAAACCCTCCCACCATTAGCTTTGCTAATCACAATTTTCCTAAACCCCTCCCTCCCATCCAAACCACGCCTGGAACGGAGGGATCCAAACCAGCATTGTCGCCTTGGTTCTGTGCTGGGAAAAAAAAGGCTAACTCCTTGCTTTCAGAATTCAGACTGAACCAACTAAAAATCGGGCATATTAAGTCCAACAAAAGTCAGACAAATGTAAGAGGAAGGTACAACATTAGCTCGAGTTAACTCCTCCGTTCAGGGGAAATAAAAAGTTCGGGTGATCCCACAGTACAGACCAAAACTGAAAAATTCAACACAATTTTTGATTGGTGAACAAGCCAATCTGGCAGCAAAAATGTGGCAATCTGGCAGCAGAAAATATCCCTTTGGACACGATACAAGTGGCACACAATAATTCAGTGACACATTGAAATTTATCTCTAGTACAAAATAAGTGTTTACAATCAGCCAACAACATTATTTGGGCAATTTCGTGCATCATGATCCGATACCATTTGCTTGTATTTTCCACACTTCCGTTTTTTTGGTTCCTTCTTCTCCTTGCTCTTCTTAATTCTTTTGCATCACCCTCTGGACATGATATCAGTTGGTGGATGTATCTGGATTTCATGCGGAATTTTGCCATCAAGGAATGTTTCAAACTCATCATGTTTACTAACTGTAACAGCGGGAACGATCTTTTGGAGAGGTTCTACTAGGTACGATAAACTAGAACGCAAAAATTCAATCACTGGTTCAGAGTTCTTGGCCATTTGGATTAGATCTTCAAACATGTTGCATGAATTTGAAATTTTTTTCCGCATTGCTGCCTCCATATGATCTTTAGCCTTTTGGTCCAGAAGGTTGCCTTCATCATCAAAGAACACTTCTCTGCGAAATCAAATATCTGGACAAAAAAAAAACAGGGGTACAAACTCACCTTTTACATTTTACAAATTCACATTTTCCAAAAAATCTTCATCTTCTCTTATAGAGGGCCTGACCTTCTCAGGTACCTTTTCCATGATATGCCACATGCAAAATCTATGAGCTGTATCTGGTAGAATCTCAGCAATAGCAGCCTTCATAGCCTTAAGAAAGGTCTTAAACAACCAGAGATATGACTCGATCTTTTCATTTGCTAAGAACGCTGCCCCAAGGAAAACACTTTTGCAAGTGATGATTGACTCCTGTAAATGGCACAAATTTCATGTTATACTGGTTGGTGATAAATGTTGCATCTACCGAAATCACATCACCAAAGACACTATAGTTTTCCTACATAAAGCATCAGCCCAGAATACACGAACAAGTTGTCCTTGTTCATCCACCATGAAGTCATAAAAGAAGGCAGGATTTACTTCCTTCTTTCGCTCAAGTTGTGCCACAAACATTTGTGCATTTGCATGCTTGATTTTGGTTCTGAGGTGACGGTAATAATTTTGCAAATCCCTCTTTGTGCACCCAACATTCTCAAACCCACCGTCACTAACATGGAGAAGTCGATATGCCTGTGAGGTGCCAATGCTAGCCTTATGACAATTAAACAAAGTACTATTAGCCCTCCCACTGACTTTATACGATTGGATCTTAGCAAATGCCTCTTATCTAGCGACACAAAACCATGGCTGTGCTCCTCAACCATTGAAGATATTCAATACTTCTTGTCACTGTCAAGCTTGACAACAATATGTGCCGGACAACCACATCTGGTTTGCATCAGTTTTGGTGTCTTTCTTTTTTTTTCTAGATTCATCACTAGCATTTATTATGTTCTCCTGATTGTACCCATCCCTCGAACATTAATACCTTTTGAATAATATTTCCTCATTTCCCTTCTTGTTTTGACCAACATGAACATAGAAACCAGCTTCATGTGCATACGACCTGTAGAATTCCTTCACATCTGTGACAGTATTAAAGATCATTCCAACCACTGGCTTCAATTGTTCTTCGGAATTTGTGTTGCCTATGTCACTTGTTGCCTATAGAAGTGTAAAAATTGTATGATCAACAAACCAAGCAGAACTAGTGGGTTCTGTGCAACTTACTACTATACTCGGTGAAGATTGTGTCCGTGCTGTGCCTGGATGTTCAAGGTAGGCTCCAACTCCTGTGTCGATGTCCTCAATGGAGACAGAATCAACAGTGATCTCCATGGTGGTGCGGGCGTCGACCTCCATGGTTGTGCCTGGACGCATCAATGAATCACCCGTTGCCACGGTGATCTCTGGCAGCATCGAGTTCAGTGGCACTATGGTGTATAAAGAATTCAGCAAACTTCAGCTCTTCAGTAATGAAGTGGCCTAGCGAATTCTGCTCATGGCAACACAGGTAACCACAACGTCTAAAGGACAAGGACTTACCGGTGGCAGGGGGCAAAGAGGCGGCAGGCTTGCCGGCGGTCACCATGTCCAGGCAGCCACGGCCCAGGCAACGACAACAATCCCAGGCAATGGTGATGATCCCAGATGGCGGCGGCCCAGGCGATGGCAACGATCCCAGGCGGTGGCTGTGACGGATTGCCTGCCCCCACGACTCCTGGAACGGTGACGCTAGGGTTGGTTTGGATCCCTCCGTTCCAGGCTTTGTTTGGAGGGGGTTTTAGGAAAATTGTGATTAGATGGGAGGGTTTAAGTTCTAAAATTTTCAACTCTCTATCTAGCCCTCGGATGGGGATCCAGGGGTTGTGATGGGAGTTTTCATACTTTGCACACAAACTTGGTTTTCATAGGATCCGTTGCCAACTACAAACTAATTCTTACTTATACTAGTGGAGAAGAGCTCTTTACTCCTAGTTTGTAACCCCCTTTAGCCCCAGGTGTGCAACTGGGACTACGAATACGAGACTAAAGATGCACAACAAGTCAAAAAAATATGTGTGAAATGTGGGATTTGAACTTAAGATCCCTCACTCAACACTCACCCTCATTACAATCCCATCTACTAAACACAAGTGACTCGAATAGAGATGCTTTCTTTATAAACTAACCGGGAAGATATCTTTAGTTAGGGTGGTGTAACCAACCCAGACTAAAGATCATTTTTAGTTTCGGTTGGTGTTACCAACTGGGACTAAAGATCGTTGGGGCCGGACTGACATGGCCTGATAAAAAACGAACCGCAACTAAAATTTATCTTTACTTCTGGTTGGTAACACCAACCGGGATTAAAGATCGTATTTGACCGTTGAAATTATAAACCGGAACGAAAAATCATCTTTAGTCCCGGTTCTTCGTCTAACCAGGGCTATTGGGGATTTTGTTAACCGGGTAAAGATCATTTCTCCAGTAGCGTTACATAAACATATAAGGTGGTATCAACTACCTATTGCAACTATTTTGTGAGCCACGTGGGTAACAACTACACCACACTATAGGCTACAAACTGGTAAGAGTGTGTTACACTCAGGTATACCTTGACAAGCAACTTAAATTAGCTACCAGAGGAGCTGAGCTGGGAATAAATTCGAACGAGATTAATGCATCCTCCACACAAGGGACAACAATCTTGGCAATTTGTGGAGTTTATACATATTGCAAAAACTAAACTAAATATCTCAAGCTACAACTTAATTTGGTAGTAATTAATAATCTGGAATTTTAACGCGAAACAGTATATTGTATCCAACCCAGGGTACTCTTATGGTACCCAATACTAGTATAGGTACAGGTGAGGAGTAGTATAGATGGAATATATTCGTTAATTTTTGTGGTTATTATAGTAATTGATCTATTAACTTAATATATTATACAGCACACCATGGATTTTAAATTTGAAATTCGCGATATTTAGCTTTTTGAGGTCACACAGTTAGGACCATCCTTTCTATATAAATGTTATTTACTATTGCGTACTATAGATGTATATAGATGTATAGTATAGTATACTAACCACTAGTATAATTTAATCTCGAAGTATACACTAGTATTGGCTACCGTAAATAAGCCCTCCACCCAAATTCGCATATTACATGAACTTCTAAATTATGAAAATGGCCGAATTCTTCCCACAATTATTGAACAAACAAAATATATGTAGCTGTAGAATCGTCAGAATTCACCTAGCTCTACGAGGGCTTGAGGCCCCTAACACTATTGCTGGAGTAGTTCAAAGGTTGAGTCCGCCGCTGCAGTAGACGGGATTCATAGAGTTAAAGCTCACTGGAGCACAGAGCAAGGAGCAAACGGAAGGCCTGTCTTTTACTCAACTGGTTAACCAAATTTCAGCATTCCAAAACACAGTTTGTCGATGCAGTAAGCACAGTAACTCAACGAGGTACATATACTGTTAATTACAAAAAGGAAGCGCCTGCACCCTATCACAAGCAAAAAAAATCCCCACAGATGCTGATCATTCCGGCGGGCCCGGCCAGACGCTGATCCTCTCCTTCTCGTACTTGACGAAGACGGCGCCGGCGGCGGCGACGGTGTACACCTGCAGGAAGATCGTCGCCGGCTGGTGGTACTTGACCAGCGCCTGCCCGGACCCGAGCTCCACCAGCAGCAGCGCCACGAGCCCGACCGCCGCGAGCGCGCCGTTGAGCCGCTCGCTGTACGCGCTGAACCCGAACTCGACGGGCACGCGGCTGCCGCCGCCGACGAGCGACGACCGGGGCTCGCGCAGCGGCACGGGCGGCAGCGTCACGGCGCCCTTGGACGACGACGACGCCGAGGCGCCCGACCTGCGCTTCCTCGCCGCCGCGCTGCCACGCTTCTTGGGACCCACGCGGGACTTGATGCGCAGCACGCGCTCCTCGAAGTCGTCGTCGCCGGCGGGCGCGGTGGCCGTCTTGGCCGGCGCCGCCGCCGCGGGGGGATCCTCGGCGGCGGTGGCGTCGTCGCCGGAGGACGCGCGGGGAGGGGAGAGCAGCTGCAGGACGCGGTGGTAGCGGCGGCCGAGGCGGAGCTGCGGCGTGGTGGGGAACGGGCTGGAGATCGGCGTCGTCGCCATTTTCTTGGTCGTCTCCTCGTCCTCCTCTCGGTGCGTGCGTGCGTGTGAGCAGCTAGCTGTTGATGGAGTCTACCGCCCTGGGCTTGCCACTGGTTTTGGATAGGATTTTGGTGGCATCAGTGGATCCACGGAGACTTGTAAACTGTTTGCTCTCGTGGAAGGCGCTGAGCGCCAGGTCCATGGGCCGAGCTGGATCGGCGAGGGCCCGTCATTTTTCACTCGCTTCGAGTTGCTCTCAAATTTCAGTCACTTTCCTCCATGGTTCATGTAGCTTTTTTTAAGTTAATATAATCAGTTCATTTTAATGAAAACAGGAGATATTGAATACTGTATGTAGGCATGTTAAAGCTTCAACCAAACCAACATGACAGCTAATGGCTTTTTAGAATTTACCAGGGAGATGAATGAGACACTATTAGTGGTTCTCCTCGAGGAATTAGCTGTAGTGATCTAGATGATTATAACCTCATTGTTCACCATTTTACAAAATAATTTGCATATCCAATAACTGCTTGCCTAAAACTTGTTTTGTAATAGGAATTATCAGTAGAGAATGAATGATTAAAAGATGAAAAACAAAGGAGCAAAATAGGAAATAAGTAGTTAGCAATTAAATATCTTGAAAAGAAGTTTTTGCAAATAATCAAATATGATAGTCTTGAATCCAACAATAAAAAGGAGAAAATTAAAGGGAGTGATTTGTTTGCAGGCACAAATAATGGTGGACAGCATAATGGAGGCATATTAGGATACTGAAATTTGTGGAAAATTGACAATTGAACAGAAAAAGTTAGCTTGGCGGCTCAGCAGGGCCGCCCCTGTGGGCGTGCGAGATGCACAACCGCCCAGGGCCCCTAATTTCCTATGGCCCTGTCAGCCTAAGTACTTAGAGGTTGTTTGGATTCAGTAACTTTTTTAAGTTCGTGTTTCACTGAATGTTTGCACGTTAATTAGGAGTATTAAATATAAACTGATAATAAAACTAATTGTATAAATAAAGGCTAATTTGCGAGACAATTTTTTAGTCTAATTAATCCACGATTAGCAAATGTTTACTGTAGTATCACATTCGCTAATCATGGACTAATTAGGCTCAATAGATTCGTTTCGCAAAATAGTTCAGAGCATGAGATGGGTTTATTAATAGTATATATTTAATACTTCTAATTAGTGTCAAACATCCGATGTCCTGTATCCAAACAGTCTCGGTACATTGCAAATTCATCGGTCCATTGCGTAGGACCATCAATCAATGGATCAGGTGGGAACAGTGCGTAAGACAAGTTCTCTTGGCGTCGATTAGTTTTCTCTCTCGCCTCGATCGCGCGTCCGCCGGTCCGCCTTCGCCGGTCGCTGCTCTATCTCTCTCTCTCTCTGCCCGAGTCTGTGCTTGGTGCCTCGGTCACTTCCATCATGGTGGCTGGTGCTGCGCGTCGCTGTTGCTACCTACTTACCTGCAACAGCAAGGAGCAAAGCTGCAAGCATCCAAGAACAGCACGGCATCAACTAGCAAGCCACAACAGCACCGCGACACAATAACATGCTGCTCGACTGGACGCTAGTCACAGATGAGTCGTGATCTCCTTTTCTCGTTTAGTGTTTCCTATTTTTGGTGCATAGAGATTTTAGTTGAAGAATTATTAAACGAATGATGTTTTTGTTAGAAAACTAGTCTCGATACCGCATCGGTAGCTATCTGCGGAAGCGATCGTCATAGAAGATCTAAACGTGACGACGACATAGAGACACAATATTTTTTAACGTGGTTCGGCCAAAACTACTCCACGGGACACTGATTACGAGCGTTCCTCCTCGATCCAGCATAACTTCAGTTTACAGGGTATCCAACGACCACACGGCTGGTCGGCTATTCCGCCGACGGTCATTCCATACGCCTACCTATCTACTGTCGTCGTCTCGGTTACTCCTAGGTATGCATTCCTATTTAAATGAGACCCAGGACCGACACCTATTACAACTCCAATTCCTACACCTATTACAACTGCAAGTGCTAATTAGTAACCGACATTTGACCATATATTCGACACAAACTCTAACAAACTCCACCTTGGTCAATATGCCATGCCATCCTGAATCTTGTCCTTGCGCGAACCTCCGTGCATCCGGACTTGAGTTGGTTCCTTTTGCAGCTCTTGCCAAGCTGTCCCGACAAGTCTTCACCAGACTTACCGTCAAGAGATTCCCGCTATCTTCCCGTAATTTCTTCCTCAGACTCCATCTGTAACAGTGATCTATCTTCTCATGTATCATCACAGTCGTCTTGCCAAGCGAAATTGAATTTCTCCCTAGCTCCCAAGCTAACAATTCCAATCATCCACGCTTCCTCCATCCGTGACTGATTAACTGATACCGAGAAAATCGTCGTCGCACCAAGTCACAGAAAGAATTACCACAATAGCTCTCTTTTTGTCTTCAATGACGTAGTTTTTATACATCCCCATCTCGCCGACTTGCGGATCCGGATATATCCTGTACTGCCAAACATCACCGTTGAACACCATCAATGGAATTTTACCCGCTGTTGTCCGGATAAATCTCTTCGCTCAGTAACTAACCCAACGTTGTGCTTTATTTTGATTGCTTCACCGTTTCAATCCAACGATGCCTGACACTCTTAACCACACATCCATGAGTTGCATCTTGTCTCACGTGTTTCTCCACCATCCAATTACTTCCTGTATGCAGAGCACTTTCTCCTAGTGCTTATATGAAATATAATCTAATTTAAAATATACTATAATCTAGTTAGAAGTTAACTAAAGACAGTTTCTTCACCAACAACGTATGGTTGGACTAACATATGCAATATGAGATGGTAGTCATCTATATGTGACGTGTTGATTAGTCAAATATATATGCTGACATCAACTTGTAGTGTTTTATGACGTAGGAACTTTACGCTACTGAAGAAAGATCCGGGATTAAAATAACCCGGGACAAAAGATAATAGAGACGGACACGGTAGGTAGCTTTCCCTTTTCTTCTTTTTTTATTGTTTTTACTCTGCATATTGATTCAAAATCATTTGTTCATCCCCAAATAGTGAAATCACAAATCAAGAATAGATCACACATTCACAAATCAACAAAAGTTACAATCACACATTCTCAAAAATACATCACCACTTATTTTTTACATCACAAATGATTTTACATCTCAAAAATAAATCACATATCAAAAGTACAGCTCCAGCCGCAGCCGTCGGCCACCGCACCGCGTCATCC